>JAOXYA010000019.1:11209174-11222612 GCA_028565675.1 Sorex palustris
TGTCACTGTCACTGTTCTTCCGTTGTTCATCAATTTGCTCCAGCGAAAAGGGCCCAGTAACTCTCCATTGTGAGACTTTGTTGTTACTGTGTTTGGCATATCAAATACGTCACGGGGAGCTTGACAGGCTTTGCCGTGCGGGCGAAATACCTCGGTAGCTTGCCGGGCTCTCCAAGGGGGGTGGAGGAATCGAACTCGGGTCAGCCATGTTGGCTGAACATTTAACATTAAATATTCTATTAGCTAAATCAGTGTTTCATTAGTTGACAATCGTTATTAAAATCTAATTGATGTGATTAAGGTAAGTAAAATTCTCTAAACCAGAAGTGAATAGAAACTTGTAGGACTGAAGAACTTCTATCTAAAATTGGAAAGGGAAATTTGCTTTCACTTTTTTTGTGGGAGGAGGATGGGGTGGGGGGGTGTCTCTCAAGCAGTGTTTGGGGATCCCGAGGTCACTCTTGGGCACACTTGCTCTGGTGGTGTGTGGGGGCCAGCAGGGCCACATCTGCAGGTACCCGGGGATCATGTGAACTGGGGATCACACTCCAGGCTTCACACATGCCGTGTATTCCAAGCTCTTGGGCTCTTCCCAGCTCCTGCTTCTTCTACTTTATAGTTAGTGCTACATGTTTGCATGTTGTAGCATAGCATTTATATGCACCCAGGCCTTGAAGTTCTTTTAATCTTTGCAGCAGACTGTACTAAGTTTCTTACATAGGGTTAGATTTCCACATACAAGTTCTTCTAAGAAATAAGTAGAATTAATAGATACTAATTGGGTGAAGTAATTATTTTCAAATATGGGCACAATGAGTATTCTGTAAGCCATAACTCAGCTTATTTTCTTGATGAAGAAACTACATTATCTCCCTCTGTCATTGGTTTGAGATCCTGGTGCTATTTCTGTGACATCTTTGCTGTTTCTCCATCATTATATATAAGAAACTTATTAACAGACTTGGCTGGAGCGATAGCACAGCAGTAGGGTGTTTGTCTTCCGTGCAGCAGGCCTGGCCGAGCCCGGTTCGATTCCTCCGCCCCTCTCGGAGAGCCCGGCAAGCTACCGAGAGTATTTCACACGCACGGCAAAGCCTGGCAAGCTCCCCGTGATGTATTGGATATGCCGAACACAGTAACAACCAAGTCTCACAATGGAGACATTACTGGGCCCTCTCGAACAAATTGATGAACAACAGGAGGACCGTGATACCGTGATTAACAGACTTAAGCTTTTTCAAGAATAGTGCTTTTGTTGTGACAAAGCTAGAAAATGGTTGGTGACAGGAAGTTTGTGGGATCCAGCAATTGTCTTTAAGCCGGTCCCCTTTATTTAGAACATGAAGAGAAAATGGAATCCATGCAAAAAAGACTTAGGGAAGCTTTAAATTTTATAGCACCTGGAGGTGCTCAGGGCTGAATGGGAGGAAGGTTGATAGAACTCCTTAAAGGACACAGGCACAGGGGCTTGAAATAGGAAGAAAGCAGTACTTGGTGGGGGTATTTTCTTGATTTCACTGCGGAGCCCTTTGAAGAGACCAAATTTATCAGAACCCAGCTAGAGAGCATAGTGAGATACTTCTTAACCGTGACACCTAAGAATGTCCCCACTGTCAGAGAGAAATAAAAGGAAAGAAACTTTAAAGAGACCAGGTATGTTTTACTGGCTCTTGGTGCAGCCAAGCTCTTGGATCTGTATTTTAGAGACAAGTGAGGAAAACATTGCTATCTAAGCAATGTGTGTGTGTGTGTATGCATATGTATATGCATATGTATATTTTTAATTTAGTGTTGGCAGAATACCTGAAAAGGTTGCAAAATACAAAATATTTTCAGATTTTTGATCCAGGAATGTATCCTGGGATTTTGCCAAGTCTCTTCTCTTATGCAGCTTAGTAAGAATGTTTCTTCCTTGCTTTGGTTTCTTCCAATAAAGCGCGTGAAAAAAGATTAACGAGCTTGGAAAGAAGCACTCTCAATCAAGGGAATAGCAAGTATTGTAAAGAACAGGGACATTTTCTTAAACCACATGAATCAAATTTGATGAAAATTTGGTGGACGGAAAGCAGCCCCAGAAGAGGCAGAATCAGTTGCTGGCAATAACTCAGAAAATGAAGCTGATTGGGTAGAATTCTGTGGGGGAAAGTTTTATTTCACTGAGTTCAAATGGAGATTATAGTTGTTTTTTTTGTTTTGTTTTGTTTTTATTTTCAACCTTAGTTCCCTTTTTGAAAATGAGTTTTGTTGCTTTCACTTGAAAAGAAAGACATTACATTTAGAAAAGAACACTTGTCATGCTGGCTTTTAAATCTTAGTGAATTTTCTTTTTTTCTTTTTGATTTTTGGGCCACAGCCAGCAATGCTCATGGGTTACTCCAGGCTCTGCAGTCAGGAATCACTCTTGACTGTGCACCGCGGACCATATGGGATGCTAGGGATCAAACCCAGTGGGCTGTGTAAGGCAAGCACCTTACAACCACTGTACTATCACTCTGGCTGCCATGAATTTTCTTTATTGCTTTGTAAATGGGGCACAAGGAGTGCTCCCTGATGTCTTCAAGTTGGATAGTTTCATTTGAAACTGTCCATTTAGTTTAGTTGGGATTGTTGTTGATAACATTTAAAAGTGAAGTAGAGGGGCTGAAGTGATAGCATAGCAGGTTGGGTGTTTGCCTTGCATGCGGCCGACCCGGGTTCGATTCCCAGCATCCCATATGGCCCCCCTCCCCCCGAGCCCTACCAAGAGTAATTCCTGAGTGCAGAGCCAGGAGTAACCCCTGTGCATCACCGGGTATGACCCAAAAAGAAAAAAAAAAGTGAAGTAGAGGGCGAGTCTGTATATTTGTGTTTAATTTACAAACCAGACTGAGATTACCTTTGTGAGTTTTAATAAATAGCTTTCTAATCCTAAACTCACAGAGACTTCAGATTGTTTATTCTTGGTGGGGGGGCACACCGAGTGGTGCTTGGAGATTACTCACTGGGGGGCCCTCCGGGTGCTGCTTGGGGGACCAGTCGTGCCAGGGATTGATTCCGGGCCTTTCACACTAGTGGGTACTCAGCCTTTGGAGTCATCGCCTCAACTCCAGATATTTCTCAAATTCTTTGAAACAGATATAGAAAGATAAGTGAAAGAGTCATTCTTCCGTTGTGTTTTTTTTTTCGGGGGTGGGATGGGAAGAGGAATCAGTTTTCCCCTGAGACATCCCAGTGAACTTGAAATCCCTGATGGAGCAAGCGTGGGGAAGCTCGGGTCTGTGCTCTGTGATGCTGATATGTTCCCCCGTGCTCTGTCCTTTCAGTGAGACCAGCAGTGTGTGCAGCAGCAGTGACACGGGGCTCTTTACCAATGACGAAGGACGCCAAGGTAATCTAATCGGTTGGGTTCTTTGGGGTTCGGGGACCTTGCCTGGCAGGGTTTACTCCTGACTCTGTCTGTGCTCAGGGATGACTTCCGGTGGGGGTGGGGGAGGGGTTGTGTGCAGTCCTGGGCATTGCACCCAGGTCTGCAGCATGCAGGGCAAGCGCCCTCACCTGCCTACTATCCCTCTGGCCCATAGAGTTCTCAGCTATGTTATCCCCTGACTCCAGGTCTTTCTTGGGCTGTTCTCTCTACGTGCAATCGCATTCTCAGGAGCATTAGGATAGCCATTTGCCATTTGCCAGGACTCAGTCCAGGTCTGCTTCTGCCCCTCCTGGACATATATGGGTTAGACCACTAGGTCTTGTTCCCATCCAAATACTAACCAGGCCTGACCCTGCTTAGCTTCCGAGATCAGACGAGATCGGGAGCATTCAGGGTGGCATGGCCGTAGACCCACTAGGTCTTCTTATCCCTTAATTTTCACTTGGTCTTGAACATCAGCAGAACTACTGAAGGCGAGCAGGTGAAAGAGTGGGTTAGTCAGGTTTTTATTAGAATACTGTCACTTCTCAACCTCCAAATTTCGGCGGTTGGTTGTAACTTTCATTTTTTGCTGTGGAACTGGGAGTTAGCTGTGATTCAGCTGACTGGGTTTATATTGTCTGTCTAATTCCGGGATCTAGGCTAAAGGAACAATGGCTGTATTCAGCATGGACTTGTGATAGTGGAGGATTTGAGTGCCAGGTGACCGCACCAGGCAGATCATGTGTGGCTATGGACAATATTTTGCTGAAATTTCCCCTGCTGATATTCAGCTACCTAGAGCCAGTCGTCTGAGCCAGCCCAGGGTCAGTGGCTGAGAAAGTGTGCTCTGCCTCAGGACCAAGACTGAGTGCCAAGGCATGGATGGATCGTTCTGTCCTGGCAGCAGCAAAGTGTGTGTCTGCCACTCTGGACTGGCTTTCCCTGTTCCCTTGCGGGTAGAGTGCTAGTGGGCAGCGGTGGTGTGGCCCTACTATGGGCCTCTGCTTCATTTGGGTCGCCTTCCATAGCCACGGTTCTCTCCAGGCTCCCAGAACCGTTCTTTGCTCCTTCCTTCCTGGAATGGGAAAGACACCCCCGGTGCTGACTCCCGGGCCCTTCCGGTCCTCTGTACCTTTGTAGACAGTCATTTCCCCCAAGTCCTGATTGCTTGTGTTTTCCCAAGGGATACTAAGGGACAGTGCAGACACATCTCCTCAGAGCTGCTTCCTTTTCCCTTGCCCCCTGCTTACTGCTCTCTTCTCACTCTGTCAGATTACATTCTTGTGGTAGGAAGGTGTCTTCCATGGGAGCTTTTCACAGGCAGGAATTATTTTATTATTTGCAGCAAGAATCTGTGACACATTGCCTTCCGTGTAGTCAGCTCTTTAATAGTTACTGGGAAACCCCATCAAGAGGTTAACTTCTCCTTTTTCCTCCTTGAAACAGAATTGTACTAGAATCTCACAAACTGCAAAATCTATTTCAGTGAAAGCAGGATTTTCAAGGAGCAGGAAATCGGGAGCCCCATCCAGCAGCTTCCCCCTTAGCTTCTGGAGCACCCAGAGGAGCTCCTGGGTCAGGCATCCCCGGGAACCTGGGTGAAGGCTGCCAGTCGTGGGGTGTCCCGCAGGGCCTTCCAGGTCAGTGAGTCCCTTCGGCATTGTCAGCAATCTGTGGTGAATGCTTCCTAACTAAAAGCATTCCACTTTAGTCTGGCCTTTGTCAGCAGAAGATTCGATCTTGCTAAATCTATTATTTTAGTAAATGGACAAAGGGATTAATAAAAGGAATAGAGAAAGGAATATTGACGTGCAGAGAAACATTGTAATTCTGATGTCCAGCTTAGTTCAGTCATAAGTCTTCTTTGGTGGGATACTTTTTAGAATAGTGTGTCTCAAAATATAGTTTCCAGATCAGCTAAGAAAGTGATTAGAAATATGCAATTATTATTATTATTATTATTATTATTATTATTATTTCATTTGGGGGCCACTCCCTTCTGTGCTCAGGGCTTACCCCTGACTCTGCTCAGGGATCACTCCTGCTGGTGGGGCACAACCATATACTTGATTTCCAGTGCTGGAAATCAAGCTTGGGTTGGCCATATGCAAGGCAGGCGCCCTAACTAACCCCTGTATTGGCTTTTTACCTCTAGAAGTAAAAATTAATTTTTTTTTTTTTTTTTTGCTTTTTGGGTCATACCCGGCAATGCACAGGGGTTATTCCTGGCTCTGCGCTCAGGAATTACCCCTGGCGGTGTTCAGGGGACCCATGGGATGCTGGGAATTGAACCTGGGTCGGCCGCATGCAAGGCAAATGCCCTACCTGCTGTGCTATTGCTCCAGCCCCTAAATTAATTTTTTTAATTAAAATTTTTTTCCTGTTGCTTGAGATTGAATCCAGGGCCCACACACATAGGAAATATTTGATCTAACATGAAGCATCTGTTCTAAAGCTACATCCCTAGTCTATACATCTCAGTCCTTGGTCCTGCCCACCCCCACCTCAGAGTCAGAAACCTTGAGTTTGGGCCTGGCAGTGCATACCTTCCCCGCCACCTCCACCCCTTGAGGGACACTCCAGGCTGGGAATCAACTGCTGTTTTCAAGACTTGTCTGTTCGTGGTGGTGGTTTGTGTTTTGGCTCTGCACAGTGTTGGGAATTATGTAGGTGGTGTTTTCATACGAGAACACTGAGTGTCTTCTTTAGTGGGATCACCAGCTCCCCTTCACTACTGCTTCCTTGCTCCCTTGTCTGCAGAGTAATTTAAGAGTTGTTGTTATCCTGATTGTTACTGCCCTGAAAATCTGATGCTTCACGTGATCGGTGTGCCCTGTGCTCTTGCATACAGCAAGCAGTGGCTGTTCTGTGATCTCTTCGATGTTCTTAGAAGCTTCATCTTTGCTAGTTTGAAATGAGGGTGTGAGGTACCAAAGTTACTTATTTTCCTCATTGTGGGCAAAAATATTCTAGTAGAAACTGAGGCTGCTGTCATTATTGCTATAAGATAGAAGTCTGACCCGAGTGGATAGATGTGTCTTGTCTTAACTTTATCATCAATAAAGAGTATGACCTAGAACAAATGGTATGAATTTTGACAACTTGCTCTCTGTGGCGAGCATTTCTTTGTGGCTTGCGTTGCTAGTGCCAAGATGATTTTCTGTTCTATTAATGAGCTACAGCAGAAGAAATGAACTCTGACTCTTTCTCTCTTACTGATTTGAGAAGTGCAGGTCGAACAAGGTATTCAGAAATCGTTGGCTTTGAATTGAGAAACATTTATAGGCTTTGAAGCTCCTGGTTCTTTTACAACACAGAGAATAGTACACGGTGAAGTTAATTTTTTGGTCCAAGGCTTTGGAGTTAGTTGGACATGGTATTCAAATCCTGGCTTTGTTTTTTACTTGCTTGTCTTGACATCTCTTGGCCTTAACCGCCCCTTTCTACTTTGGAGTTGGCAAGAGATTCAAAAGAGGTGACAGATATAAGAATCTTGAAGCTTGGTCCTGGTAGGTGCTACGGCCTTAGTACATAGCAGCTTTATCCATTTTTAAAAAGTCATATTGTCTACCACAGTGCGACATTAAGATGCAACTAGTTTGTTGCCCTTGTTTTCATTATAATTTGGGTCAAGGAGAAGGATTAAAACAATTCTTTTATACTTCATTATTATTTAACAAGTATCATCAAACCGGTTGCCCCGAGATTCTCCTCGCTGGTGGTTTCATGAGGGTCATGTTCTTGGTATGTGGTGTGTGTTCTTCTCTCTTCAGGGGATGATGAGCAGAGTGATTGGTTCTATGAAGGTGAATGTGTCCCGGGATTCACCGTCCCGAACCTTCTGCCCGAGTGGACTCCTGACCACTGCTCTGAAGTGGAGAGAATGGATTCTGGATTGGACAAGCTTTCCGATTCCACATTTCTTCTACCCTCTCGGCCCGCTCAAAGAGGTGAGTCCAAGGGGCCCAAACCAGGCTTCTCTTTAGGGAGAGTCATCCCACAGCGACTGGTCTCAGCAGACAGGTCTCTCAGCTGTCTGAATTTGAGCGCTCATTTAGGGATTCTTCTGGGGGATTCACACTTAGTCTCAAAGCACAGGGCTTTGTTCGTTCTACCTTAAATCAGACCACCGAGACTGGGCGCTATATGTGGGCGGTGCATTCCTTCAGCTTGCTCTTGCCCCAGAGTGTGCCCACGGAGCATCTGGTCTGCGCAGCACGTGCTGAGACTGATGGGATGAGTGCTCAGTGGAGGCCTGCATATTGGTTGTTGAGACAAACACACTTCAGTGAGATATTGGTGAACAGAAAAATGATACACTTTAAAGGGATATTTAAAGAATATTTCCTTAAATAATTTTTGTTTAAAGAAAACAGGAAGATTTTTAACAAGGTGTTGGGGCACATGCTTTGTGTTCTGGGGATCTAAGTTCAGTTCCCAGCACTGCGTGGCACCCTGAGGGCCAGTGGGTATATCCTGGAGCACATCATGGTGACTTAGGCCCTGCTGGGTGTGGCCTTGGTGGCAACCCCTCCCACCGCTTGGCTAGGTATTGCCCAGAGTGAGCGGTCCTGGGCCCCCCAAGCTCTGCGTGGGTGGCACCCCAGATTAACGCCAGTTGTGCACTACACCACAAATATATCCTTTTCTTTTGCTTTCCCTTCAGACTGAGTGTAGGAAGGTGGATAGAGCGAGACGGGGAGAGGATAAAGGAAGTGGTTATCCTTGGTGGTTCTATCCCTGGAGCTCCGTCATTTCCTTTCCTGGGACTCCAGGGCATCATTGGAAGGCTTTGTGACATTGAGCAAAGCTGTTCCAGAGTTCTCTGGACTCCATGCACAAACTTGTGGCCCTGGAATCCCCAGTTAGCCCTTAGCAGTCAGTCAGTTCCCGTGTAGTTGAGTTTCCTGTTGGCGGTCAGACTTAACCTTTAGAGAGCTGTAGCTTCCTCCTGCAGTGTTCTGCGATGGTGGACGGGGGATTGAAGGCGCTCAGGTACCTGGTCAGGACTGTTGCTACCCGAGGCACAATTTTACTCCCACAGTAAATTTCATTGAACATTGTAGTGACCATTTCTAAAAGCTCTTCAGGAGCCACTGTGAAGTAGACCCACATAAGAACAGGAAGGGGGACCTTCAAATGACCTTTAATCTTACACCCAGGGACAGTGTCATTGGTGATGATTTGGTGTAATTGTCTTTAATTTGTAGAATGTGCGTAGTGGTTAGAAAAGTGGTTAGAAATTGTTGACTCAGACCTTTTATTTGCGCAGTGTTTTCAGTTTATGAAGTTACTTTCCACATGCTATTTCATTGGGTCTTCAGAACTGCCTATAATATAGGACTGAACAAGTGATTGTCCCGCTTCTAGTGATTTTGACACGTAGGTCAGAGGTAAGTGACATGTCTTAAGATCCTGCTGTTAGTGACATGATGTAGGAACGCTGCTGCTGTAGCCTGTAGCCTGTGGTATTAGTGAGAGGGTAAGTGTAGTAAGAATCCGGGGGGAATGAATAGAGGAAGCACAACACAGCTCGGAGACCTTTTGCGTTCAGTAACTAATGCCAGTTCTCTTGTTTTAAGGGTACCATGCGCGCCTGAATCGCCTGCCTGGAGCCGCAGCTCGGTGCCTCCGGAAGGGACGGAGAAGGCTTGTCGGGAAGGTGATAGCTCTCGCCGTTTGCTGGGTCCCCGGGAGAGAGAATATTCCCTGTGGGATTTGTGTGCCCTGTGGATAATCGCAGGTGCTGCAGAACTCCCTGGAATTAGGCCCCGGGGATTCTTGGCGCTTTCCGAGCCACAGACATGACGTATGCCCAGAAAAGGAGCTTGATTCAAAGAGTCCTAACCGCGCTGGTTCTCTCACAAGAGTCTGTTGGCGCTAACACTGCAGACCTGCTCTGCCGTTTTTCCTTTTTTCATCAGTCTTATGCTATTAAGTTTAAAATACTCTTGCCTTTTGCCTGTGTTCATGAAGATTTAAAAAAAATTTTTTTTTATTAGTGAATCACTGTGAGGTACAGTTACAGACTTACAAACTTTTGTGCTTGCATTTCAGTCATACAATGAGTACCCATCCCTCCACCAGTGCTTTTTCACCACCAATGGTCCTGGTATCCCTCCCACCACCCCCGCCCCGTCTCTTCCACCCAACCCCACCTCTGTGGCAGGGTATTCCCTTTAGCTTGCACTCTCTTTTTGGGTGTTGTGGTTTGCAATAGAGGTATTAAGTGGCCATCACGTTTGGTCTATAGTCTACTTTCAGCCCACATCTCCCGTCCCGAGCGGGCCCTCCTAGCATCCTTTACTTGGTCCCTTCTCAGGGTCAGGGTCCCTTCTCTATCTGAGCTGCCTTTTCCCCCAGCATGTGAGGCTGGCTTCACGAACTTTTTTTTTTTTTATCCTGACTTTGGTCCTTTAGAATTCATATTTTTAAAAATGGTGAAAATTCTGTTCCTGAATTTTAAGAGCCCCCTTCTTGACTACAAGAGAGGTCTGCCATCTGGTCAGTTTGGTTCTTGTCAGAGACCCTCCTAGGCACCCACAGCAGCCTTGTACAAAAGCGGATACTGACCCTAAACAGATGAGGTGAGCTGAGGCTCAGAGGAGTTAAGTACTGTCTGCTGTTACCCAGATAAAAATGCACAGACTGGAGAACTGGACTGGGTCTGTAGGGAGCAGGGATTAGCGACTCTGTCCTGTGCCTTCCAGTTGTGTTTTTCTCTTTCCCTGGATCGGTGGCCCATCCCTGTTCCTCAGAAATTCTCCCTTGCTCTGTGTGTGGTGTTGAACTGGGTTCACTAATGGCCCGGGGTGGTGAGAAGACTCCACACTGAGACCTCTGCAAGGACTCTTGACGGATGCTGGTTTGACCATTACCAGATTGCCATCCTCCAAGGGTTCACTGACCACTGCCTGGACCTCCTCAGACAGAACTCCCTGCTCTGCCCACATCCATAGAATTCTCTCATATAACCCCTTCACCCCAACCGGAGAGGAAGGTGGGTTTTGAGACATGAGCCTACCGTCCCTTCAGGTTGCCGAATGAACTCCCTTTTGCTGGCGCCCACTCTCTTGAATAGGGGCTGCGACGAGCCCCTGAACCTGGGCTAGTGACTGGTCCGCTTCCCCTTTTTCTTACGCTCACATTAAAAACCTTCCTGATTTCATTGTTAGACACTAGTTTTGAGACTGAAAATTTGGTTAAGCCTGGGACTCCTCCCCTGGCAGAGAGGAATGCAGTGGGCAAGGCCAAGGGGGAGCAGCAAGCAGGGCAGAGATGTTTGCCCCGGGAGCACAGTGAGAGAGCGGGATGCCACGCCAGGTGGGGAGTGGGTAGACCCATGTCGTCCCTCTTCTATAGTTTAATCAGGGAACTGGTGCCTTAAGTTTTAGCCAAGACAGGTTTCACTGTTTCACTCCATTGAACTCAGATTCTTCTTTGTAGCTTTGAATAGTTTCAGATCTCTAACAAGAAAGTCATTTGAGTTTTGGAAGCAGAGCCTTTCCATCTGGACTTGTTATGTTCTGGGAGCTCATTCTTAGCTTGGGACAGCAAGCAGGGTAGAGTGGCAGGAAACATGAGGGTGAGATTATTTTACTCTTTTTTTTTTTTTTTTGTTTTTTTGTTTTTGGAGCCATCCCCAGTGATGTTCAGAGTTTATACCTGGCTCTGTGCTCAGATATCACTCCTGGAAGTGCTCAGGGGATCAGAAGGAACACTGGGCATCGAACCCAAGTTGGCCACTTGCACAGCAAGCACCTTACCTGCTGTCCTGTCTCTCCAACTCGAAGGTTTTACTTTTTCTCTTGATTGGTTAGGCTTGACAGATGATCATTTCCCTACTGCTTACCGTACATTATTTCAGCTCCTATAACATCAGGGCTTTGCCACTTCCTTGGAAGTAAAGCATTTCATTGCAGAGGCTCGCCTGCCTGGAAGGTAACTAGGCCCTATTAGATGTGCCTCTAATGATTTCAAATGGATAGGATAATATTTCCACGATTAATTCGTCTTCATCACCTTAAAGGGGTATTTGTCATTTCTACCAGAGGTCACTGTTCTACCCTCCTTGTTTCCCCTTCCCTCTCGCTTTTCTCTTTTTTCTGAATTGTAATCATAAATAATGAGTTTCATTCACAGCTCCCTGCCAGCGAGCTGCTAATTACACAAAGTATGGCTTGTAATTTACACAGTAATAAACTGTAAATTTAAACATTACAGCACTTTAAGTTAATAATTTTCCTGCTGTAACAAATACCTCATTTTTCACTCATCTTTTCCATGGGCCTCACTACTGGGCCTGAGTCTGTGACCAGGACACATTGGTGAGAGAGGGATGAAGACTAATCTGGAACCTTTTCATTTAGCTTCACTCCACGTCCACCCAGAATCTGGCCACGGTAAATCTTTCCACAGGCACTTGTTCTGTTACCCTAACATTTAGGCTCATCTGCACACACTGGTCAATATAGATTTATTAATAATCATGCTCGCCTAAAATGGTCAAAACAGAAAATTCTGCGGACAAAATCTGATCACTATAAACCATACATGAATGTTCACCACATCCACAGAGAAGCAAGCCCAGCTGGTCAGAACTGCCTGGAAGGTTGCTGACCACCTAAGCACTGCTGGAGAGCCTCTGCCCCCCAAAACAGAAAAAACTGATGCCTTTCAAGCTACTACTTATTAACCAATTACTATAGGGTAGTCATTGTCCAAGAGGCAGTCAAAAGGAATTTATTTACAAATTAGCAATGGTGATTAGTTATGTAAAGGAAGTTCTGAGGAAAAGTTGAGGGAAAAAATGTTTTCAAACTGTCACCCAAATAAGTATAGTCTGACTAAAGAGTAGGCAATGGTTGGTCTTGTTGAGCAATGAGGAAAGAGAAAAAAAGAGCATGAAAACTGGGTCTCTCTGTTGAGGAAATCTATAAGCACAACAGAAGCAGCAGGAAGCTGGGAATGGATGGCCGATTGCACGTGTCACTTTCTTGTGGGCATGGCACGACCCCAGCTGAAACTCTCAAACATAGGCTCAGAACCATAAC
Source organism: Sorex palustris (assembly GCA_028565675.1). Classification (NCBI taxonomy): domain Eukaryota; kingdom Metazoa; phylum Chordata; class Mammalia; order Eulipotyphla; family Soricidae; genus Sorex; species Sorex palustris. Next base: position 11,221,616 of record JAOXYA010000019.1, read on the forward strand.
ATGCAAAGTTGATTGGAAATTGATACAAATCTCTATTTTAAATTATACTTCCATTAATAAAATAATTCAAAAGAGGACAAAGTTACAAATCACTCATTTTACAAAAGCATCTTTAAACACAGCTAGGTAAGAAATGAGTTTCTTTTAAAAGACTTGGAAATCAGACAATGGCCAATACAAACAAACTTTGAAATACAGCCAACCAATCTGAAGAAGTCTGCGGGGGAGGGGCCTTGGACAGTGATGCAGCAGCAGCGTAAAGCCTAAGAATGAATACGCTTCACTTCTATTCAATACCCCCAAGTATCGAATCTCCTCCCCCAGTATCATTCTGGTGCCACTAGGAGGCACTATCTTCCACTTTGGGAAGCCCTTGTCTAGATGTACCATGTTTTCCATACTGTGGCAACTTTTCATTGCATTTTGACGCATAAACATTTTTGAAAATGTGTTCTAAATTATTTCAAATATAAATTTCTTAGGATTTGTAGATACATATTCTAAAATGCCTATAAAACCCAGCTCCCGGAAGAAAACAGTGCAGAGTCTCCTGCCCCCGCACCTGGCTGTCCTTGCCGGGGCCTTGAGGGGAGCGGGTTGAGTTTCCCTCCCCGCCCCGACCAGGGCTCCGGCAGCCGAAGACCTCCAGAGCCAGCCACCACCATGCTGAGACCACCCTCCACATGCATGAAGGTACTGGCAGAGGAACAAAGGCATGCGGGTCCCGGGTCTGAGATCTCCAAGCCTGCTCGAATTGGGGCTGAGCATCCTCCACCCAGATTCTCCAAATTCCAGTAGGCAGGGGTCACACCCACCAACTGCCCCCCTGGTGCTGTGTAATCCCATCAACTGCCAAGACTCAGAGACTATAAAACCCAGCTCCCGGAAGCGCGTGGCCGCATTTGCGGCTGCGCGACACATTATTATCTCATTCCTACTTTGGACAAACTGGCAGGCTACTGAATGTAACCTGCCCACACGGCAGAGTCTGGCAAAC
>JAOXYA010000019.1:11227513-11244337 GCA_028565675.1 Sorex palustris
CAGGAATTACTCCTGGCGATGCTCAGGGGACCATATGGGATGCTGGGAATTGAACCTGGGTCAGCCGGGTGGAAGGCAAACACCCTACCCGCTGTGCTATCACTCCAGCCCCCCCATTTCCTGTGTTTTGCCAACTTATTTGGGGAGTCCACCCCCACCTGCCACTCTCCACAGAGATTAGAGCTTCGAAGTGCAGAACCCAGTGTTGGTCCTTGACAGGGCTCCGGTGCCCAGCCCAGAGCCTGGTACTTCCTGAGCTCCCAGTTTGCTTGTCAGTATGCCCCTGTGCCTTCACCCGCCATTTGGTAATGTGGGGAGTGGATGTATTTTTTTGGCGAGCATCTCCCAGCAAGGCTTTTTTACCCAAAAGAGCACGTGGTAGGCTAGATTGTAGAATGTCTTGTTATTTCTGAAGGTGCGAAGAATTTCTTTATAAGAATCCCCCCCCCCTTGTATATTCTGAGGTGAATGTATTCGGAGATTTGGGTTTCAGGCTGCTCCCGGTCTTTCACCGGTACAGTGATCAGATCAGCCAGTCTGGTTGTGTGATAATGATCCTGCCCCATACTGCACCATCTGTGATCCTGCGTCACGTCTGTTCCTACTGCCTCACGTCTACCTGAGATGGCCTATTTCGGGTGGGGTGGGAGGGTGTCTGGAAACGCGAGACCTGGTTAGTTGCTCAGTGGGATGATAACTGGGGGCCTTTACTGGAGCAGTGTGGTGCTATTCATTCAGGGGACATTTGCGGATCCCCTTCCGTGTGCCAGACTCTTGGTGAGGTACTGCCTCCAGAGAGCTTCCCTTCTCTTGGGAAAGTCGGGTGTGGAGACCGGAGGGTTCTGTGGGAGTGCGGGTACATTCGCGGCTGCCCCAGAGGGATTCAGTGCTCCCTGCCGCTTCTAACTCAGGGCCAGAGGCACTTTTCTTAGAGGCGGTGCTGCTCAGGCTGGGTTGGCACACACAGGATTGCAGTCCTGAGGAAAAACTAGGTGTCGTTTTAAAAATTATGAAGAAGAGAAAATTGAGCACAGCATTCCAAAGACTCCTGAGGAAGACTCCACCACATCTTGTCAGGGGCTCATAGCAGATCGCTCATGCACCCCCCCCTTTCCCTCTACTGCTTAGCACTGTGCTGTGCTCCCACCAGGGGTGCCCCCCCTTGCCCAAGTGGGCGGCAGCTTTTTGCTCTCTTTCTTTCTTTCTTTCTCTCTCTCTCTCTTTCTCTCTCTCTCTCTCTCTCCCTCCCTCTCTGTCTGTCTGTCTGTCTGTCTGTCTGTCACACTCCAGTGATACTTAGGAATTACCCCTGGCTCTGCACTCGGGAATTACTCCTGGCAGTACCTGGAGGACCATATGGGATGCCAGTGATTGAACCCAGGTCGGCCACGTGCAAGGCAAACGCCCTACCCGCTGTACTATCGCTCCAGCCCCTTCTCTGCTCCGTTTTCATGGCATCCTCTTCCTTCCTTCTCTTCCTGGCGGTGCGTGTAGCTGGGCTGGAATCCTAGCCACATCTCGACTATGCTTCCGGTGCGCCCAGCTCAGAGGAAATCCTACTTCAGACACCAGCCCGCAGACATGTCCTGTTGCTCTGTGGCATTCCTAGCTAGCGCTGGTTCTTGGCCGCATGTTCGTGAGCTGAGGATGGCCCCCAGGTACAGCGTGGTTGAAAACCGCTGCCTCAGACCATTGCGAGCCATTCAGGCCATCGTTGGCCCACACAGCTTCATCCCCAGGCCAGGGGACACAGCCAGCTTGATGCATGGCGGGGAGGTCTTTAGGACAAGGGGAGAAAATCGTTAACTTACACAGTCTGATCCTTCAAAAAGTTGTTGGGGGGTTTTCTTGGTTTGTTTTCCCACGTGTATGTATGACGTAGCATGTGGTGTTTATGGTGATGGAGCGTTCCTTGTGCATCACTCCCTGGGACGCACCATCTGGGAAAGGGTGGCACGTCACCTCTGGGCAGCCTCCAGAAACATGGCTGCAAAAACTCTGCCCAGGGGACTCTCTCTAGCCCTTCGAAATAGTGGGGGCCCTGCCAGGCCAGAGGTCAGGAGACCAGGGGCTCTCCAGCACCTGTGTGGCCAGCCAGCAATGCCCGACTCAGTGTTGGCAGCCGGGCTTTGTGAGAATTGTGCCGTTTCACAGATCCTGGCCTGAGGAAGAGGCAGGTGAACAGCTGTATTAAAAAATGGTTTTGAATAGAAATTTTCTCTTTCCCTTGTTCCATTTTTATTTGTAGTAGGAAAAGATTTCTTTTCAAAGCATCTGAGTAGCACGGGGAATTTCACACCCATCATTAGAACGGTGTGTGTGTGTGTGTGTGTGTGTGTGTGTGTGTGGTGACTGTGTTATCATTAGTGGGTATAATTTTATTTTGCTAAGAGAGAAGTGTTTCCTGTTTTATCACAGCTTTCCCCGAGGAGGGCTGCTGTATTAATTTGCTGTATTGCCTCCTGGCTGTTCCCAGGCTGTTTTTCCTCTTCATCATGGAATTTTTAATGGCCCTGCCGCCTCTTGGGAAGCATGTGAGGAAGAGTTCCTCGGGGAGTGCTTCCCTTTTTTCACATGCCTATAATTACTCTCCTTTAAGAGCACAAAGAGTCGGATAATCAGGCCTGAACTGAAGTCTTCCCCTACTCTGGCTACTGAGTTTCCTGCCTGGACACGGCCAGTTCCTCTCTCCCCTTTGCTCCCGGCCACCTCCTCAGGGCAGCAGCCACATGCAGGCACAGCCTTGGCGCTCCGCTCCGTGAGAGGCCCGGGGGTCACTGTGGTGTCAGATGTGGGGGTGGGGCGGGGGGGGCATGTACCTGGAAAGATGGGCATATCACAGCAGTTAAACAGGGAATAAAAATCTCACCGTCCTCTGCTGTTGGCCATTTTATTGCCATAAAGAAACAGTAGATGGTCATTTTAAGAGAACGTGACGATGAATCACTTTATACGGCAGGTGTGACAGACGGGAGAGAGAACAGTGGTGGTCTGTGCCACCTAATGGATCCGTGGGCTAAAGAACACCACTGTAGAGATGCGGAGAGCTCAACAGGATGAGCACATGCTTGCTGTGTGTCGAAGAGGCTCCAACTCTGGCCCCTCACAGTGGCCCTGGCACCCTTGGAGTGACCCATAAACAGACCTGGGAGTAGCCCCAGAGCACGGCCAGGCATAACCCCTGCATCTCAGGGCGCGGGGAGGATAGGGGGAAGAAGAAAGAAATACCACCGGAGGAAATCCTAAAGTTTTATGACTTTTAACCCTGGCTGTGTGTTTGAATTCCTCGAGAAGCCTCCCAAGATCCTTAATTGTCCCGGCAACAGGCCTGGATATCCCATTCTGTTCAAGATCTCAGGTGACTCAGATCTGCAGCAGAGTCGGAGCCAGCACCCTGAAAGCCTGTGATTTTCCCACTGCTGCTTTGTAATTTGCTGAACAGGAAGCCTCATGTCATAATTGGCACGAGCTCCGTGCTTCTGACTGATGGGCAGAATTCCTTTCAGGGTGTGTGTGTGTGGGGTGGAGGAAGAACCCTGGGTTTCCGGCTTCAGAGAACTGCAGGGCAGAGAGTCAGGATGAAGCACAGTGCCACGCAAGCAGGGCTTAATGGGCAGGAGACCTGGTTGGGTGGGAGTGAGTATGGATAGGAGGGCGGTTGGGTGTGCAGATGAAGTTGCTAAGACAGCAGTTTGGGTTTGCTTCCCTTGGCTGGCGGTTACGGGGATGCCGCTGTTAAAGGAGTAGTAGTGTTAAGGAAAGCTGCTCAGGCAGCAGATGGTGTGTGTGGCTGGTGCTCTGGTAGAGGCAGTGGGATTGTCGTCGAAGACTGGTCACCAGACAGCAATGAGGAGCTAAGGCTGGAGGCAACTTTTCATCTGTACCGTTCATTGAGGGACAGTGTTGCTTCCTGTCGAAAACCAGAGCCACACCAGTTAATGCATATATCATGATAGAGTTTTCTTCAACTTTTAGTGGTTCTTCCTCTATTTTTTAATCGATTTGGTAGTTACCACCATTTCTGTTAATTTCATCATTATATTCTGAGAAAGCAAAGCTTTTCCTGCGCATAGTTGCTTTCCTTTGAGAAACCTTATTTCCATTGCCAGCATGGATAGCAGGTGCTGGGCTCCTGTGCAGTGACCACCCAGACTTCGTTCGGAAAGAACAGAAAGTCTCCGAGCTTCTGTTATTTGCTCCGTAGCATCTTCGTAAGGCAGGCTGAGCTTAAGTGGATTGATGGCCGTGTGAGGATGGCTAGGTGAGAGTGGCTTCCCCTGGCTCCCACACTCAGTCTTCTCATCTTTAGAATGGCAGTGTCAGCATTTACAGGGCCAGTGGGAAGTTCCTGGACTTGTAGCTAGCACCATGATTTTTGTTGTGCAGTTACCACCCTGGGATCCCCTTAAGATAATTGCACTTTTGTAGACTTGGCGTTGGCTTCCAGGCTGATGGCATGGGGGCTCTGGAGGTGCTTTCCATGGCCTTCCAGTGGAACCGAAGGGAAGGCCTTCTGGACAGTGCTCGGGGAAAGAAGAGAGAGGCCTCCCTATCCATTAGAGAGTTGAAATAGGGTCGCCTGAGCTCATTGTAATTCATTTTATCTGCTCACAAACGTCATGATCTGCATATCAGAGTTGTGTGCCCAGCTGGCTGTGCCACTTGACAAGGATTTTCAAAGAGCAGGAAGACGACTCAATTCACGCTATTAATTTTGACCTTTGGAGCCATAATAAACAGCCTCAGGTTTTACCTCAGGGCTTGGGGGAAGAACCCTTTATTGGCTCATTGTCTGTGGGGAATGCCCTGCCCGACACAGCCCGCCTCCTCAGTGCCTTACTGCCACTGCCGGCCATGGGTGAGGAAGAGCTTCAGCTCTGGTAGGGAGCATGGGAGCATCGGTGGGAGCTTCTGTCAGAGGGTGTATTGTCTGTAAATCTTTCATCCTCAGTGGGACGTTCTTGTTTACAGCACCTCTCTTGGCAGCTCCTGTCTCCTATCGGAGTGCAGTGGATGAGAGGGTTTTATTCCCTGTTTAGCCGTTACAACAGTATGCCCATCCTTCCAGGTGATGGAGAGCTATTTGGCTCCTGCGGGGGCCATGAACCAGCTCCCTGATATGCCAGCTTTGGCCCAGCCAAGGAAGCTCTCAGGTGCTCACGAGCAGTTAGTCACCTGACTGCCAAGGGCCAAGCCGGGTTGAGCTGCCAGGATCTCATCCCCTGAGCCACCTTTGTGGCCGGGAGCCCAGGGAAGTGACTTCTCTTCTCGTTTCTTCTAGTCCCATCGGCCTGGATCTTTTCCTCCGCTCCAGTCTGTGCAGACATTGCCCCTGCTGGGTGTTTAATAAACATCGCTTCACCCCGAAGAGAAAATTGGCCATGAGGACAGGGCGTCACTGCTCCCCGGGGCTGCTTTCCTCTCCCCTGGTTCTACCCCGCCACCTTGCTCCTTCATTGCTGCTCTGTCGCCTGCGTCTGTTCTTCGTGCCTTACAGCTGCCTTGCGCCCCTAGGCGCTCCCTGGACCCTGGGCTCTGTCACTGTGGGCCTGTGTCCTTCCCACATCTGGCTCAGGGCTGGTCACAGTGAAGGCGGCCATAAATTGCTGTTAAAAGTCATGGGAGGGAATGGATTAGCAATTAAGGAGAATAATTGGAATATATAATATATTTGACCTTTGGTCCTTAGAAACATCAATAGTTTGTTCTTGCTGTTAAACGTGTTTGTATGTGTCTGAGAAAAAAAAGTCCCACAAAATGGATGCCATTTTACACGGAGCTTCATTCCTGTGGGTTTCTTCCCCGAGTGCGGTTTGGAGGAGGGCTTGCTATTTATTTATTTATTTTAATGTAGGAGTATTCCTATTTATTCAGCCATTGATTAGGCTGATTGGATTGGGCACAAACTCCACCTTCCCCCCCCCCCATTTTTATAATTTTATTTATTGAATCACTGTGAGAGCAGTTACAAAGCTTTCTGGTTTAGGTCTCAGTCATACAATGAAACCCCTGTACCTTCACCAGTGCCCATTCTCCAACCCCCAAAACCCCAGTATACCCCCCATTCCACACTCTCCCCCTACCTGTGTTGCAGATGATTTCCACATTACTCTCTCTCTAATTTTATTATGTTTAATAGCACAGCGGTAGGGCGTTTGCCTTATAAGTGGCCAACATGGTCGACCTGAGTTCGATTCTTCCACCCACCCCTCTCGGAGAGCCCGGCAAACTTCCGAGAATATCTCGCCCACATGGCAGAGCCTGGCAAGCTACCCATGACGTATTTGGTATGCCAAACACAGTAACAACAAGACTAATGATGGAGACGTTACTGGGCCCGCTCGAGCAAATCGGTGAACAACGGGAGGACCATGACCGTGACCTATAATATTTCAACACCGGACCCACTATTATTATTTGGAATTTTACTGGAGTGATATCACAGTGGCAGGGTGTTTTCTTTGCCCGCAGCCAGCTCAGCCGAGCCAGGATCGATTCCTCCACCCCTCTCAGAGCCTGGCAAGCTACCTAGATTATCTCACTCGCACGGCAAAGCCTAGCAAGCTACCCATGATGTATTCGATATGCCAAACACAGTAACAACAAGTCTCAAAATGGAGATTACTGGGCCCACTCAAGCAAATTGATGAACAATGGGAGGACAGTGACAGATCCCAGCACTCAGATCTGCAGAAGAGGCAACAGTAGATAATTTATTTTATATTGCTTGTTACAAATAAGATACAATGTCGTGTGGCCATGTGATTTTGAAATTAAGAAATTTTAACAAATCTGGAGGGATTTCTGCCATAAGCCATTGGGTTCTGAGATTTGTTTTTGAGTCTCTGGGATCATGGCTATTAAGCAGCTTGATCAGGAGCCAGAGACGCTCGTGGGCAGTTACTAGAGGTCTTGTTGGGGTGGCGAGGAAAGGGCCGGCTCCACCCCCATCCCGTGAGGCCCTGCGTGTCTCATCACTGTGGACTCAAACCTGGCTGTCCAGTGGCCTCTGGAGAATGGTGGCCACCAAGCTGCCAAGGGGGAGCAGGCGGAAGGACAACACCCTTTTGGAGGAGGACTCTTTAAATCATGCTGTCTTCTCTCCTCAGCACGGACTTGATGGCTCTGTCCTCAGTCAGATGTATTTTAGGTGTTTGGTGGTGGTTAGTGGTTTAGCCAGTGCTGGTTCTGTGCTTTTGATTTTTTTTTCTTTCCTCCTACAAGTCCGTTCCTGCTCCAGGGACACCACGGCCTGCCTGGTTTCCTCTGTGACCATGCAGTTGTGACAGCTCACCTGATCTTGTAGTTACCTGCAGTGCAAAGTCCAGTTCAGGTGTTTATGCGAGGGTCTGTGGAATATGCTTTCTAGAATTAAATCAGTCTTCGGCCTTCCCCTTGACATTTCTGAGAGCAATTCGTGAAATTTCCTGCGGCGCGACTTCTTACAAAGTACCCCCATTGCTTTCAGAACTCAGCGCCACCTCCTCCTCTCCGTGCTCCCAACTATGTTCTTTCCTCCCCGTTGGCCTGTGTACGCTTTCTTCACCAAAGAGCCGCCCCTCGGCCAGTGTTGGGAATGTCTGTGCCCCCAGAATACTGCACCCCAGTGGGCTGAGAACACCCACACCTTGACTTTGCTTCTGGGTTGGTGGCTTCTACCCTGAGCGGCAGCACTCTTCTCTCATTCTGGGTATTTTTTTTGGGGGGGGGGTGAGAGGGGGTGGGGGGAGTCCATACCTGGCATTGCTCAGGGCTTACTCCTGGGCAGGAGTCAGGGGTGCTGGGATCGAGCCAGTGTCAGCCAAGTGCCTGGCAAACACCCTACCTGCTGTCCCATCTCTCCAGCACCCATTCTGGGCTTTCAAAAGCTAAATATTACTCAGGTCGCTTTCCTTGACTAGCGTGGCTGTGGGAGTTTGGTGTCTTTCTTAGTTCAGAGTTTTCCATCGTAGGTAGCCTGGCTGTAGGGAAGATTTCAGAATAGACGCATTTCTGATCTGTCTCCCTCCCCAGCGTGGAGCCCGTGTGGTTGGCCAGAGCATCAGTACTGCTGCTAACCGCCAGTCCCGACTCCAGTTGGCGAAGGAAGTTGAAGTCGAGAATTTAGTGCCACGTAAACGCTCCCACCCTGTAACACACCCATGGTTTGCAGCACAAGAACAACTGTGTGCTGCTGCTCTTGAAAACGGTGTTAAAATTGAGTGTTTCTTTTCTCTCTTTCATCTTTTCCCTTTCTCGGAACAGGGAGGGGGCAGCTCAGACTTTGCTTCTCCTTTGAGATCCTTGTTGGGCAGGATTCCTCTTCAGTGTCTCTCTGGTATGTGTCAGTGTCTCTCTGGTATGTGTAGCCGGTGATCCTCCTCAAAATCAAATGACACCAGTGACATAAGCTGCACATTCAAACAAAGAGGAGCTGAGGTAGTTCAGCACTTCAGTGAAAATAGCGGCTGGGGAAGATCAATCTATTTTATTTTTCCCTTCCCTTCCTTTATTCTTTATGTCTATTGATGTAGATTGCTGGAAGCGAGTTGTCTTGGGAAAAACAAAACCTTTGAGCTGCCTCCTAAGTGGGAAGCTGGGGTACCACCGTGAACTCTCCCCTGCCTAGGTCCCCCCGAGTAACACAGGGGTCCCCACTGGCCCCACTCAGGCTTCTAGGCACAGCATGGCTGCTGTCTCCTGGCTCTTCGAGTCCTCTCATTTCCTTTTATTATTATTATTATTATTATTATTATTATTATTGCTTTTTGGGTAATACCTGGCGATGCTCAGTGGTTACTCTTGGCTTTGCACTCAGGAATCACTCCTGGTGGTGCTTGGGGGACCATATGGGATGCTGGGAATCGAACCCGGGTCGGCCCTGTGCAAGGCAAACGCTCTACCCGCTGAGCTATTGCTCCAGCCCCTGAGTCCTCTCGTTTCTAGCTCCCATTTTCTGTGCTTGCTCGAGGATGGCTCTGGGACCTCTTCTTTCTCTGTTCTCTGACCTTCTTCCCAAATGGAAACCCTCAGAATAAATTTTCCCAAGCAGTAAATGTCACTGTCACTAGTGTTCCTCAAAACCAAAACAGGAGAAAACTGTCCAGTGTCCTTGTATTGAAAGTTGGCTCTTCGTCTTTCTCCTTCCCCAAATCTTTGCTACGATGGGATGTCGGGAGAGGAAAATACCTGTTCTGTACTCAGCCTCAAGGTCTGATAGTCTGTGTTTTGCCTGTGAGCTAGCTCTCTGGCCTGGAACTGACCTTTTAGGGGAAATGGTTTAAGAAGGAAGGAGCATGAAAGCTGTCTTGGGAGAGTGTGACTTCACTTTCTCGCTGCCGCGGTTTCTGCTATCCAGAGTCTGTAACCATAAATGTTGTGAGCTGGAAATAGGGTTAGACTACCAGGCCCGAGATCCTAAGTCCAGTTTCCTGTACAGGGCTGGCATAGGGTGCATGCTTAGAAAATGTTCAGTGAGCCACAGAAGCAGCAAAGAAACCTGTTGAAGAGAAAGGGAACATTTTTAGAAACAATATTAAATTGACAACAAATTGAGACTGTTGGTAAGATCATTCCCTGATTTCGTTGGAAAGCCTGAGGGTTTTATTCTAGCAGATAACCAGAGAAGTAGAAAATCTGGGGCTTGAGCCATGGTAAAGGGTTAAGTGCTTGCCCTACATGCTAGTTCCACCCCAGCTCAGCCAGGGGTCACTCCTGAGCACTGCCTAGCCCTGAACACCACCAAGTATGCCTCAAAAACCAAATGAAAAACCCACACAACAAATAATGAAGGACCTAATATGTTGAAGGTCACACTAAAGCATGGGAACAGGATGGGAGAAGGTAAACCTTTCATTCCAGAGGGAAAGTAACGGGCTGGGGCCTTCGCAGTCCTTGGGGACAGGGACAATGAACCCCGAGAGCCTTAGCAATCACCGAGCAGGGACAGGGGGCCCCAAGAATCCTGGCCGGAGAGGACACTCAAAGGCCACCTGAGTCTGCTGCCTCCGCAGCCCACTGGGGACGCCATGGCATGTGGCACCTTGCGGTAATCACTGCCTGAGGGTTTACTTTGCTGAAAGAAGTGTCTTCAGGTAATATGGTTACAGATTTTAACATTTTGGTGCCTGAATGGCTCCATCCCGTGTGGACTGGGCTTGGGGCGGGGCCTCGGGATGGGGCTTTGTTCTTCCCAAGTGGCATTCAGAGAGCCCAGGTGTCTCTCCCTCTAGGTCCTTCAGAGTGAGGGTGCAGGGCTGTGCTGACTCAGGTCTCCTGGTACTCTGGGCCTCTGGGGCCACAGCTGCTGTGCTGGAGCCTCCCAGGGCTGCTCCCCGCGAGGCTCAGAGCACGGGGGTGCTGGGGATTAAACTGGAGTCCACTGGAGACAACGGAAGCACCTTAGCCCCCCAGTGCTCTCTCTGTAGAGAAATGGTTTCATCTTGTTATTCTGAAATGTGTCATTTCTTGAAAATGTGCCATCAGGGCCTCTGACTCGGCCCATAAAGTGGTGCTGCTGTGTGCCCTGACCCATCTCACCGACACAGCCCACGTGCCAGCCGGAAGAGGAGGGATAGGGTCTAAATAAAAGGCAGTATTTCTTTTGTTTGGCCCAAGCCAACACGCTGGGAATTAATATCTTCAAATCCTTTTGAGTACTTTCTTACGCATTTTTATTTCGCATCTGCCTTCTAGGAGCATTTTATAGACATTGACCTTGAAGCAGTTTTTCAGTTGAGCTTTTTACTGAAGGATGCTGTGCATACAGAGATGTATGTAAGGCAGCGTTTCCCAGTTAGTTTCCTTGGAGTGGCCCCAGGTGCCCAATCCAGACTGAGAACAGACCCTCCCAACCTCTTCATGCCTTTCTCTGCCCCTGTCCCTCCTGTCCCCACACCCCAGCTCAGGGGAGTCCCTCTGCTTATGGCTTGTTTGGTCTGGGGAAATGGTGTTAACAGTACATTGAAAGCGTTTTGGAGATAACCAAGTTCCAGGGGAAGAAGATTAGGAATATAATGGCTTCCCGTTTTGTTTAGGAAAAAAAGATTGAACGGAAGCAGTGAGCTTGGGTTGAAGTCTAAGAGCTTGGGACAGTTTGAGTTGGTGTCTGAATGTCCTCAAGTCGTTGGTTTGTAGACAGTACGAGGTTTTCTTCTCTACAAGTCTCTGTTTTGATGAGAACCAGTTTTTTTTTTTTCTGTGTCTTTGCCTTGGAATGACACTTTTTACACCAGAGCTTCCCAGACTTACTCAGCCTACCACTTCCTTTTCAGAAAAAAAAGTTCCCTACTGTCGGTGGTGGATATCTGTGTTCCTTAACAAACAGAAAGCATCCTTCGTTATCACCCACTTGGGCAAACACTGATCAGGCGGAAGGAAAGTGTGTTTGCCTTCAACACTCTGTCATCTGTTTTCTGATTATTAAGTCAGCGTGTTGGTGTAGACATATTTCCCCGGCATTCACAATGTATGAAAAATGAATGGTTTTCTCTATTTTACACATGTGTATTCATATTTAGGGCTTGGGAATTAATGACTCACAGCACAGTTAAAATTAATGCTTTCATTTAGAGGAGAATAAACAGTAGAAAGTACATATGGAGAGCATTTTCCAAACCAAGGCCACTATTTGGAACATCTCTACCCTATTGTATTTTTTTGTACTTTGAACCCAGTTCCCAAGGTTTTAGTCAGTTTCTTACCTTTGTTATTGATTAAGTTGACTCTTAAGTTTTTGCTACTTAGAAGAAAGCATATATGCATGCATGCTTTTTAAGTGGAAAGTTGCCAGATTCAAATAGGAAAGTTTGTCTATTCAACAGTTGTCTTGGTGCCTTGTTGATAGTTAAGTTCTTGGAAATTTGTCTGAGATTCCAGTGTTAAGACTTAAACCATGGAACTTGGTCCTCAGCTAGAGCTCCTAAATAGAAGTTTATTTGGTTCTCTTCTAGTAGGTTCCTTCTTAACTGGTATATACTCTGGCTGTTTTTTAAAGTTGTGGTAAAATACATCTTACATAAAACTTCAATCTTTTAACCATTTTGAAGTAGACAGTTTTCTCCTTGGTTTCTGGAATTTTTGTTTATTCATCTCAACTCCAGTCAACAAGTGTTCAGTGGGGATCAGCCAGTGCTTTATGCTATGGTTGACAGATCATTGGGAAATATGTATGTATAAATATGTACATATATGTATATATATATATATGGCTGCACAACACATCATAGAGGGAAATATATATATAAAATAAGCTACTGAAAGTTTCCTGCCTGCACTGGAGGGCCTGTCAAGCTCCCTGTGGTATATTTGATATGCTAAAAACAGTAACAATAACAGGTGTCATTCCCCTGACCCTGAAAGAGCCTCCAATTTGACAGCATTGGGAAAGACGAGTAAGGAGAGGCTGCTAAAATCTCAGGGCTGGGATGAATGGAGTCGCTACTGGTGCCCACTTGAATAAATCAATGAACAACGGGATGACAGTGACAGAGATACAGTGATACATATAAGATCTATAAATAGGACTTCTCAAAAGTATTAAGCATCTTTAGAACAACAAGATACATATATACCAGTCAAATAATTATTTATGGTAGGAGGTCTTGAAAGAACACGGAAAGTTTTGTATAAAGACTTTACTTGGTCTTTGATTCAGGATTGGACTTGGTCTTCTTTGAGGGGAACAGGGAAGTGGGAGTTGAAACAACACACCCATAGTTATTTCAGTAGTAAGTCCATAGCCTTTTAGAGAGAGACTCTGTTACTTTCAGAGCTTTGAAGCTCTCACTATTTTTTGAATATAAGCTGAATATTCAGATAAGGGAACATATTAGCACATCATAGTTTTAAATAGCATAGAAACCAAACTTGTCTAACTTGTGATCCAAATTGTAAAACTCCATATTTATAGTCATAAAAGGGTTAAATTTCCTATTACAGTTCTATGCAAGTACTGTGTTTATGCAGCATTAAATTTTTCCATATATTACCACCTGGGAATAGATATTTCATTAGTTAGTTTAGAGCAACTGCAGATACAGTTTATATTAAAAACGATGGTACAAAAATCAGCATGTAATGAATCGCATTTATTTAAATTAATCTCGAATGTCTGTTATTGTGAAATCAGGTAAGAAGTTGAAAATTGCAAAGTTAAAGCAGAGTTTTTCTTTCACAATTCTGCAGACAAGCAAACCTACACTTGGGGCCCCCGTGTTCACGTGACATCAAGAGGAAGCGGAAGCCTGTGGCCACAGCCTCTCTGTCTAGCCCAAGTGCAGGTAAATATGTGTGGCTACCACTTACTAAACACCTCCTGTGTCAGGCACTGGTTGTGTGTTTTCCGATGCCCTTTTAGAAATAATCTAGCCTTTCCGTAAGGTTATATTATTCCATTAACCATGGTAAAACTGAAGGTCAGAAGTACTTTGTCCAGGAAATCCCAACCTACTCCTCCCTTGCTTGAAACTTCTTAGCCTTTTCAGTGTCGCATGACTTCCTTGCGTTTGAATCCTGTATTCTATTTTTCACAATCTTAGGTCATCTGACCTTTTGTTCTAGCACCAACAGGAAGTCAGACTCTTGTGAATCCAATTAAGGTGACAGTTTAGCCAGAAACCAGGGAGCCATATGGAATTATTTACTTGCGTATTTGGTGTACAGTCCATTACTTTCTCGCTTTTTTTTTTTTTAATCCTCACTGCTTGTGTATTTACCAGTCATGGCTTATAAGTTCTAATTAAAAAAAAATTCAACTCAAAGCCTTTTTATTTTCTGGGTAAAAGTAGCTGTAGAAATCAAACTCTTTGAGTGAGGGGCTAGTGACCAGGCCGGGTTATGAAGTGCCTCCTGAGGACTTGGGAACTCTCCATCTCAGGAGCTCATAGGGATTACTGGGGCAAATACATAAGATCGAGGATCAGTAAGATTTATGATCATTTATGCAGTTTGCATATATTATCCTTAAAGAAAAGAGGAGGAGGGAGAGGTGCACATTTTGATCAGCAAGTTGTCTGTAGATAAATTTTCTTCAGAGTTAAGGGAAGATAGTTGAGTATCATTTGTAACCATGGGTAAACCCTGTTATTTTAATCAATTCAGGGTGAACTACTCTGCGTAAAAAGTTTGGAGAGATAGCTCAGTGGGCAGGAGCACCGGCTTTGCACACAGGAGAGCCGATTTCGTCCCCTGCCGGGTCCTCTGAGCATTTCTAGGAGAGCCTCCCCACCCCCTCAAGCAATATACCAGGAGTCGCCCCTGAGCAACACCAAGTGCAGCCCAGAAACAAACAAGAAAATGATTCTGTGGAGGCTGATAGTAAAGCAGGGAGGGCACTTGCCTTGCACATAGTCAACCCGGGTTTTGTCCCCGGCATCTCGTAGGGTCCCCTGAGTGATTCTTGAGTGCAGAGCTAGGAGTAAGCCTTGAATATTGCTGGAAGTTGGCCCCTCTTCCCCCAGACCTGATTGTGTGTTTGTAGACATGGTATTGCTTTTGAACATTTGAGGACCACTCCTCTTCCCCTTCCCTTTTCTTTGTTGTTGCTGTTGTCATTGCAGTGCCAGGGGTCATGTTTGTAGTCTACATGACAGTATGTATGGAGCATTGCCAGGGATCAGAAGCGAGGGTATTCTCTTTGTGATGGAAAATTCACCGTGAGGGAATTGAGTGTATCATTGAGGATTTTATTCTCGCCCCAAAATAATACATATTGAAATGATCAGCTTGTGAGCTGACTACAGTGTGTCTGGCAAGCAGGGAAGTTGAGTCGGCAAACTTCCCCTCCCTTGACATTGTAAGTTTCCGCCTCTCGGAGAGTTCTGCTTACTAGTGTGGGTGCCAGACAAGCTTCATGACTATGGCACTTTCTCTTTGCAAGCCAAGTCCACATGGCCCGGGCAGGAACTGAAACATTTTGTGTGTAGTCATTTAGTTTCACAACAACTTTCTGCTATAGATGTTGTTTTTAAACCTCAGTTGACACATGAGAAAATTGAGGCTTAGAGTGGCTAAGTCGGATCCCCAAGGTCACTTGGTGGATTAGTTGCAGAACCCAAACCAGGCCTGTTTCCCTGTGACTCTGAGCTGCCCTCTTCAGTACGGCAGGTGTTCGTCTTACTAGAGCCAGTAAGACTGGGTCCAAACTCTGCCCTACATCAGAACCCAGCCCCTCACCCGTTCTATGTCAGAAGCATTAAAACGCGCACCTCATTTGTCATTTTGTTCTTTTCTGGTTTTTCTCCATAATATCTAACTTCCATGTAATGCTTCTTAGTCTCCAAAAGTGAAGCCCCGCTAAGCTGAGTCTGCGCCCCCTACTCAAAGCAGGACGTGTCCTAGGCGGCATTCACTCGGGCGGTGACTGTGCATGCCCACGGCTGGCCCGCCTCCTCCTCTCACTTGTTGACTAAGCTCAGCTCCACTGAGCCTTTCCTTTCCTTTTTTTTTTCCTTCCTGCTCACAACCTGAGTGCCCCGTGGAGGTGAAGGACATAGCCCGAGCCTGCGCCATCAGTCAGCAGAACAAATGGGCTTGCTCTGCCTAACATCGGGCCATCTCGGATTCCACCTCTTTTCTAGAAATGAGTGATGAAGAGAGGTGCGTTCCGCTTTGCCGCTATATTAATACACATCAGGGGCCAGCTCCTGGCACTAAATCACGCTGCTGCATACATCTGTTATCGGACCCTCGCCCGGGTGATGAACAGGACTGCAGATAGAGGCTTCCTTGTGTCATTCTTTATAGGATTTTCCTAAAAGAATAAATAGCCCCGATCGCTGCCAACACTCTCCCCTGTCACTGTGATGAATTCAGCTTCTTTCCTAAACACGCAGCCACAAATCTTCCCCCTCCGCCCCTCCCCCGCAGGTGGGAAGTTTTGAGTTGAAATGGACTGAATTTAAAGATATTACCAGGACTGGGTTGGTGAGGAGCTGGAAGGAAGAGCTTATTTCCCTCATTTTTTTGGGGGGGGGGTATTAATATTCACAAAGGCCCAGGAATACAGCCCGTATGTAGTGTAGTTAGGTGCGTACTTGTTGTAACGCTAGCACCTTTATATGCTGCTCTTCATCCCCACTGCTTTCCTCGCCACCCCGCGTGCCTTGCTAACATGCAGCTGTCTGGCGGGCCTGCCTGAGCCACCCCTGGGTCTCAGTGAATGGTGCGGGCCTGTTTTGGAGTCCAGCACACCAGGACAGCACACCTGGCCTGCACGTCTCTGCCTCTGTTGCTGGGAAAATAGGGCATTTTCCCCAGAACTGGCATGAGGAAGGGGGCCTGCTAAAACAGGGGGCCTGGCATCAGCAAGGAGTGTCCAGGAAACTCACTTCCTTGACGTGAGTTCCTTCATCAGAATCTTGACCTACTTGTCCCGTTCCTTCTGCAAAGTAGACACGTGCCCTCCGCTACAGGACTTTGTCTGCAGCCCCTGTCTTTGGCCATTCCAAAAAGCTTTTCTCATTTATCATCCTCTCTCTGGGATAGAGAATGTGTCCTTAGAGACTCAGTGGAAGGGGGACACAGCTTCTGACCCAATCGTGGGTGCCCTCAGGTTCTAAAACATCTGGGCAGTGTGATCAGAGCAGTGCTGTGGCGACAGGGAGTGTCTGTCTGCTTTCCTCTCTGCGGTCACTTCAGCATCTACTGTAATAAGTCAGAGGGTAGATTCTTTAGATTTCGTTTGTTTGGGGTTTTCTTGTTCATTTATTTCTGTACCACACCCAAGCTAGAGCGATAGCACAGCGGTAGGGCGTTTGCCTTGCACGCAGCCAACATGGCTGACCCGAGTTCGATTCTCCGCCCCTCTCGGAGAGCCCGGCAAGCTACCGAGAGTATCTCGCCCGC
>JAOXYA010000019.1:11245935-11261286 GCA_028565675.1 Sorex palustris
CAAACACAGTAACAACAAAGTCTCCAATGGAGACGTTACTGGGCCCGCTCGAGCAAATTGACGAACAACGGGAGGGCATTTACCACACCCAAGCAGCGCTTGGGGACTGTTCCTGGCTCTGTGCTCAGGACCCCTGGTGGTGCTTGCGGCACCATCTGCAGTGCCAGGATGAAACCTGGACTAGATGCCTGCAAGGCAAGAGCCTGTACCCCTGTGCTGTCTCTCTGACCCCTACTTCATGCTCGTTAGGACGACTCCAGAAAATAGGGAGCAGCAAGTGTTGCAAAGGATGGAAGAAATTGGAGGCCTGTGTATTACTGGAGGCACGGTGTAAGTAACAGTGACTGCTGTGGAAAACTCGCTGGCAGTTTTTCAAAACCCTAACCTAAACCCCTCGGATGGTCAGGCAGTCCTGCTACTTGGTATAGAGCTAAAAGAACGGAAAGCAAGGATTTCAACAGTAAGCCCACAGTTACAGCAGCACAAGTTACAAGGGCCCAGAAGTAGTAGCTCAGAATTTTCTAGAATTTTGTCATATTTTAGGGTGGTTTCACTCTCAATTGATGGGTGTCAGGGTGGTTTGTGCTGCTTTGCTCAAGGGGCATTTGGGAATGCGAGGACAAAGTTTGGTGGTCATCACGAGGGTACACTCCTGCTATTTGGCGAATGGGGCCCCGTAGGGTAAGTGTTGCATTCAGGACAGTATTGGACACATTGTCTTGTGTGATCCCCCCCCCAACTCCATTTTTTAATTATGTCTGTTGGGACACTACCAGACTAGAGGTACGGGAGCCACGTGGTATAAAGGCCGAGAGCCTGGGTTAATACCCGAGTTTGGGCCTTGCTGCCTGAATGATACACCTACCCTCTCAATGCCTCTGTTCTCTTCTCTGGAAGGTGGGAGTGACCCTATCAACTTCGACAGTTAAGGAAAAAAAGATTGAGTCAGTACTGTCTGTACCCTTTTCCTCCCAAGGGCTATTTGGATATCTGTGACATCACTTGTGGGCTGTAGAATACAGGCAGGCAGGCTGCTGAGCTGCAAGAAGCAGCAGACAGGAAGTGAATGTTCCATCATGAACCAGAGCCAGACCACGTTATTGCAGCGGGCCTTACATAGGCCACTGACCAGATTTTCCACACCCCTGGTTTATGCAGTGTGGTCCCTTGCCATCAGTATTTAGTGATTATTACATTTGTATTACTGAATTGATTCATTTGGGCCATATCCAAGGCAGAGAAGTGTTTTTCTGATTTAATTCCTGCCTTTATGTTTCTATAAAGAACGAAAGGGGGTGATGTCGGTAAGGGGAAACAGGACAGGAATGCAGCTCAGTGGTTGGTATATGTGCTTCGCACTCCTGCCTCAGTTTAATCCCCTAGTCCCTGAGCACTCTGCCGGAAATGACCTCCGGGCGCTACCAGTGTGGCCGCCAAACAAACAGAAAAACCCTGTGTGACTGCTGGGGCTGAGAGGGCACAACAGAAGTACAGAACGAAGAAGACTTGCTTTGGGGTGTGTCTCATGCTAATTTGTCTCTTCTGGATGTTTCTCTTCCTTCCGTGATGGGAGCAGTCCACGTGGATGCCGCCGTGGAACCAGCCGCACCAGCACCGCAGGCCCAGAAATCTCCCAGCTCCGAGTGGCTGGGCAGGACCTTGGCAGCAGAGAAGGGCGCCCACGGCCCTGCAGCCACGTTCTTCAAGACGCCCCAGGAGAAGAGCCCGGGTTGCAGCTAGAGCACCGGGCGGCGGGCTCAGGGTCCCAGCGTCTCCAGACAGACCTTCCCCACCTGGACTCTCCTCTCAGCTGAGCAGCAGGCTCTGGTGTTCTCGAAAACCCTGTTGCAGAATTCGGGTCTTTATAAGACAAATACAGAAACCCAGTGCAGTGCGGGGCAGGGTGGCAGTCTTCTATTTCTAAGGCCGCCCTCTGCCGTTTTGGTGATCTGGCGTCTTTGTGCTGAAGAAAAACCTCTAACGGCTTTTTGTGAGCCTTTTGGGGCTTGTTTTTATCACCTGAGGAAGTCCCAGCTTGCATCCCTGTTCCAGACCCACTTGGACTCCGAATCAGACCCGTGTGGAATTGTGTTTGCAGGAGGCCAGGCTTGCCTGGGCGCCAGCTCTCGACTCCCCACAGTGCCAATAAAGACAGAGCCCCCGTTCCCCGCTGGGGAAGAGACACCAGCAGCACTGGCCCCGGGCCTCCCCCGCCTATGGGTATCTGCATTGGACCTTGCTTCCTCTCTGCAGCCACCGTCCTGGAAGAGCCCCGTGCCGCCCCTCATGCAGACCTGTGTCACAACCCAGGCGCCTGCGTGTACTGCACACTGAAAGGAGTGGACTCTGTCTTCCCACTTTTTGCCACAGTGTAAACCTTTCCGTCCTCAAGGGCGCGTATATGTTAGTATTATAGGTCAGTAACCTGCCATAGAAATTCATGCTCGAGTATAATAATGGCCCCTTGGAGCCATACTTGGATGGGGAAAAAAATGTCTTTTTTGACATGCCTTTATACTTGGTGTGTTGATGATGGCTTCACTGCGGGGCGTATTATATAGACAACCAGGCCAGAAGCTGGATGCTTCTTTATCAAAGTGAGGAATGAGCGAATTCCCCGAGCCGTGGAGACAGGCCAGTGGTATCAGGGGTCTGGTGCTCAGGCCTGGCTGACTCCTTTTGTGCGTGTCCACGGCTTTTTGCTGGAACATGCAGAAGGTCTTCTGTAAGTGTTCACTTCTTTGGTGCCCCTCCTAGGCCAGGTGTGCCCGGGTGGTCCTCGCCTCTCCCCCCTTGGGGTGCTAGAACAATTCAGGGAGGCTGGAAGTACCTCCGGCATAATGCGGGGGTGGGGGCGGCGCCTTTTGTTTGTTCGCTTCAAGGAGTTCCAAGGGGGGCACCAGACTGAGTCAGCTTGGGGATCTCTGCTCGAGGAGCACCCAGCTCTGTGCCCGACCCCCCCCCCCAAGTGCCACCCTTCCTTTTGCTCACACAGTGTGTCCTGGAGGGCTACTCTCCCCTGTCTCCGTCACCAGTGAGTGTCTTGTCCTGTGGGGCCTCCAGGGTGTGGCGCTAAGTCAACACCCTTTGACAAGGCAGAGTGTGCCAGTTGCCCCTTGCAAGGAATACTGTAACAGGAGGGCAGAGTACAGGATGAGGGCTGCCAAGGCCCACCCAGCAACCCCAGGAGTACTCCCTGGTTCTCCCATGCCCGTGTTCCTGCCTGCGTGCCATTCCAGTGTTGAGGGGAACGCCTCTTTTCCCAGCAGCCCTCCCCCCAGGTTCCTGCCGTATCCCGGAGTGTACATTCCCAGCGTGATTTGTTGGACTTCCAGGAGAAGCAGCACACAGACGTGCTGTGGTTCCCTTGGCATCCGCTCTGTGGCTGTAAAAGGCTTTACAGCCTTCGTGGTTCAGGGAGCGTCTTTCCTCCGTGACGTGTTGCTTCATAGTTCTCTCTGCCGGTGACCACTACACATGTGTATATTACAGCCCTATTTACATTTTACTGTCTCTGTGTCAAGAGGGGTGACTGCCAACGCCGTAGAGGCCGGGTTGCCACCACGCTTCGTGACTCGCTCCTAGTCTCCTAATCAAGGCTCACAACACCCCAGACTTCTTGACTCGCTCTGCCCTGGTTTCTGACTGTGTTCTCATCGCTAGACCTGAGTGAGTCTGAAACCCGTATATCTGTCCCAGTGTGCCGTGAATGTCTCATCATCTCTCGGGGAGCTATGTACTTCCGAGTACTTTCATAGTGATCACCCCAATACGCCACATCTAACTGTAAAATAAGTGGGGAAGGAAATTAATTGCCTAAGCGGAGAGCCATTAAGCACACAAATACTTTCCAGTCCATGGTTGTAAATCGTGCACCTCATTTTAAGCTGCTGTTTGAACATGTGTACAGATTTATTAACCAATTTATCCTGCTTGTTTTCTGTATGGATCAATTCCAGAGGAATAGCTTTAGAATCAAGTGTATTTTGAATCTTAAACTTTTAATTTCCTTTTTTTATGTGTCAGAACATATCACGTTCATATGTTAAGAGTCTGTTAACCTTTCAACAAAAGACGCAACTGGAAAATTTGGTTTCATGACCTTCCAGAAAAAGTTTGATGGCATGTCTTCCTTAAAAGATAACCCGGGAGCGCATATATTCTTGATCTGCTCAAAAGAAGTAACTGAAACCGAGTTACTTGGGGGTTCTAATTTGTCCCAATTGACTACACAGTCTTGTCTGAAATGTAATCCTGTGTGTTGTCCAGAGTGGGCAAAAGTCAAGATTTATCTACTTGCATGATCATCATTCATGAAAGATAGTTTTGCATACGAATTTAAGGAAATTTGAGATTATTTTTTTCAGGTGCAATTATTTTTAAGGAAACATCTTCTTTTGCCTCCAAATTTCTGTGTTGCTTTTTGGTAAGAACTACTCAGAAGAGAAAATTGGTAGCTATTTATGTGGTGCCAAAACTGGGAGGGGCAGAATGTAATCTTGCTATTGTAGAGAGTGCTCGACAAATAGGCCACTCTTAGCCTAAATACTTTAGAAATCAAATGCAGTTGAAAAATCGTGTGTGACGTTTTGCTGGGCGTTTTGAAACAGGCTCTAAGCAAGACTGTTTTGGTGACAGAAGCACCAGCTGATAGAAAGCCTCTCAGTCTAAGATGTGTCTGCTCCCTTTGCTGAGTCAAGTCCCGTGCTCGGGGCAGGCGGATCATAGACTTGTTCACAAACCTCAAAGTGCTCTCAGACCCCAGTCAGGGATGCTCTGGTGCCACGAAATAAAGGAGCGGAGTTCACCCAGAAGCCACCTGGGTCGGGCACATTTGGGTGTTGGGAGACAGTAGCTGGCACTGCCATTGCTTGCTTGCAGGAGGGTGCTCCCTTGGGGTTCCTGGCACCAGCTCCTGGAATCTGCGGTTGATGTCAGGTTCAGCTTGATTCTGGCTTTGTTACCAAGCTGCAGCGACATTCTCGACATTCGAAGCCAGGTTCAGTGTTTTGGAAGCCTGCAGAGCCTTCCCGGAGCTGGAGGAGAACCGAGTGAATTGCTCTGGCAGCTGCAAAAACCCATTCTGCTCAGGGGCTTAGATACGCAGGGACTGTAGTTGGTGGGCGTCAGCGGCTGCTTTGAGGTGCCCCCTTTTACTTGTCAGTTTTCTCTTTACCCTTTTGCCCAGTTGGGACATTGGTGGAATTATTGGTGGTGGCAGCGATCAGAGGGATTCCTTGCACATCAGACAAGTTCGGAGGGGAAAGGAGAGGAAGCTGGTGGTTCTGCTAAACACAGGTGGTTCCGAGCTGCTTTGACCAGCGCTCAAATGCCTGGGAACAGCAAAGCAGAAGAGGAACAAGGCTGATGAGTGCTAGTGCCCAAGTGGGGATTATGAGGTTTTTCACTGGCCCAGCAAAGCAAATGTAGGGCCCAAAGAAGAAATTCTCCTGCCACAGCGAATAGACATAATAAGGACTTAGTTAAATTGCCAGATTCAGGAAGTGAAATGGCCACATACAGTATTGGAGAAGGTGGCCTGGTGAGGTCTGGACATGGGAGGCAAGGGAAGAGGGGAGCCACTGGGTTCCCAGCACCAGTTGTCACTGCATTCCTGGCCTCTCCCCCAGCCCTACATCATCAGAAATGCAGAGTGCAAGCCCTTGGGGGCCCCGGTGCTTGCCCAGAGCTGAGAACCAGAAGCTTTGCCACAGAGAAATGTTTTAACTTCCTGGTCTTCCCCTGAACTCTGAGGTGCTCTTTTATTTCCTGCGTAAGTATAGAGATGTTTTATATATGCTTCTTTGCAGAAATTGTTAATGTCTTTTATTTCCCATACGTATTCCTCAAGTACCTGTAAGATCCCTTGGAAATATTGAGAAGAGGGTATGGTGGGGGGGAAATGCCATGGAGACCAGTTTTAGATGGATGGAAATAACCTTTTAAACACGGATTAAAATATAACAATAAATTTTCAGTCTGCGTGAGAGTCTTTTTTCATAATTGTCAGCGATAATGTTTGTGTAAGGTACTGCCCTCATGATTTCACAACATTTCTTTATGACATCTTAGATTCATGGGGACTTATGTGTTTTCCAGCATCATAATGATGAAGCATTAAAGTGTGACTCCAGATGAAAAAAAAAATTGGAAGATAAAAAAATCTAGAATATGTGGTAGTTGTGTGATAACTACCTGTTGAGTTAATGGTTTTCTTTGCTAGTACTTAATAATCTCAGTACTTCAGAGCATGTAAACATCAATTTTCAGTGATCCTGTGTAATCACACCTAGGATCTCTGCTTTACATTCCAGTAATTTTGCAGGACCTGAAGACCAGGTCCTGTAGCAGCTGTAGGTTGTATTTCTTTGTCTTGACTTGTGGATTTCATGTTCCAGTATAATCTGGTACTTACTCTCAAAGTTTCCCAACAAAATTGTCATGAATTTTCCTTAGTAAGAAGGTGGGCCATCATTTACTACAAAAGCCAACCAACAGTCAGTCCCCTTTTTCCAGGACCCTACTTGGCTCAGGAGGTGTGGAGTTCTCTAGCATCGTTTCCCCAGTTGCTCTCATTTTGTGGTCAGTGTGGTGTGAGCTATAAAGATGGCACAAGCGTGTACCACTGAAAGAGGTGTTGAGTGGCATGATTGCCTGGGAGAAGAGGCACAGCTGGCCACGCATAGATAGGCTCGGATGATTAGGCGCAGGTCAGAAATGGCCTCTATAGGGTTTTCCTGGGAAACGTTAGCCAGGGCAGAATGCGTGTTTTAAGGATGGCCAGGCTGGATGGTTTCTGGAGCCTACGGGAGAAAGTGCTGGTCTCCAGCTGCCTGCAAGGTTCCTGGCCTTGAGCTGACTGCCTCCTGGGGTAGACAGGTCAGAGAGAGGATGGTGGCTCTGGACTGATTCCTTTGTATGTCAGCTACTGCGATAGTTGAGCCTTGGATGATGCATCGTAAGGAAATTTATCAAGTCGAAGAGGGGCATTCTCTCCAGAAAGAGGTAAGTTGCTAAATAAATATAACTCATGATTAATACACATCTATGTAGGTTGTCTAGCTCTCTTCCACCCTAACCTGGGAGGTGGTGCTCCTAGGTAGTGCTCAGAGGTCTGAGGGCCCACTCTTGGTGGTATTTGGCTTGGTTATGTGGGCCTGAAGGTCCAGTTCTCAACCCAGTGATGTTATATTTGGCAGAGTTAGAGGACTGTGCAGTCTTGGGGGTTGAGCTCTGGCCTGCACATGCAGGGCACATGTTCCACCCCTTTGAGCCAGGGCCCCTAGCACTTTTCCCTCCCCCACACCCCTCCCCCTCCTCAGTTAAAATACCACACAGGAGCTGGAGAGATAGTTTAGTGGGTAAGGCGCTTACCTGGCATGCAACTGCCCGGGGTTCAATCCCTGACACCACGTACCGTCGTCCCCCGAGTATGCCTGAGTGATGGAGTGATGCCTGAGCACAACTAGAAGTGGCCCAAAATAAACATACATTTTTTTTCCCTTTAATTTTATTGAATCACCGTGAGATAGTTACAAGCTTTCATGTTTGGGTTTCTCACAAATCTTTAAGACAATTGAGAGTAGGAATATGCATCGCCTGTAAATTGCACTTGGAGATTATGAAAATAAAAGGGGAAAGTCAGTATTTCTCTTCCTTCTCAATATTTGATTAGACATATTATTGTAGTTTGTGGAATACTAATTTAATATTAACATCATTTTAAAAATTACCTTCCTCGAGTGGTTTATATTGAGTTTAAAATCAAGATAGTACTAAAAGCCCTAAAGTCAAAAATAGAAAATTCTAGTTCCTCATCTCTGAGCCTTCCAAGTTTCTCTCTACCCAGTGATAATTGTCAGTTCTTTTATAGCTTCTCTTACAGCATAAAATCTCCATATTTCTAGTATCTGTAATATTCTCTGATTTATCTATTTTAAGTAAACTGTTCTGGTTTCCAGTATGTCTATTTACTAGATCTGTGAATTTCATGAAATAATTTTTAAACCTGTTTTAGGTAAGTTATGCATGTAGTTTTCATTTTCATAAACTGTCTTCCCAGGAAGATACTTGATAGGTAAGAGATAATCAAAGAAAGGTTTTGAAACGTCTTTCCAAACCAGTAATTTGCTTAGTAACAGTTTGTGTAGTTCTGTCTCCTAAGTTCTTCCCTTGTCTTTTTTTTTTTTAATTGAGGCAAGTCACCATGTGACTAGACCAGTAAGTGTCTCACTGCACATCCAGTTCCGTCCAACTACATAGTTTTTGGCCTGTGTCTCTACCTGCTTCTTCCCCCACCCCCCTTCCCCTCTGGTAATCACTGATTGGTCTTAAAATCCAAAAGTATTTGTTTTGGTTTTGGAACAACACCTAGCTCCGGGGTCATTCTGAGCAGGGCTGGGGTACCACTGGGGATTCCGGGGTTAGAACCCATAATAGCTGTGTGCACTTTACAGCACCTTACCCTGTATACCTGGCTGGAGCAATAGCACAGCGGGTAGGGCCTTGCACATGGCCCACCCGGGTTGATTCCTCTGCCCCGCTCAGAGAGCCCTGCAAGCTACCGAGAGTATCCCGCCCGCACGGCAGAGCCTAGCAAGCTCCCCGTGGCATATTCGATATGCCAAACACAGTAACTACAACTCTCACAATGGAGATGTTACTGGTGCCCGCTCGAGCAAATCTATGAACAACGGGAGGATACTACAGTGCTACTCTCTATACCATCTCTCCAGCCCTAGGGGTTTTTTTGTTTTTGTTTTTGTTTGTTTTAATTAACTTGTTTGTTTCTCTCGTGTGTCACTTAAGAAATCATGCCATGTTTGTCTTTAGCGTGTGTCACCATGTCTCCGTTTGTCCATGTGGAAGATGGCAGGGTTTCTCTGTCTTAGAGCCCTGTGGTGTTCCGTTGTGTTTATGAACCGCATCTCTGCTCCATTTGTCAGTCTGTGGGCACCTGCCTGGTCGTATCTAGTACTTGGCAGTTCCATAATGCAGTCAGCATGGAGTGCGCTGAGCTCTTCAAATCCATGTCTTTGTATGATTTGGGGGTAAATACTGAGAAGTGGGATAACGGCATCGTTTGAGATTTTTACTTTAACCTTTTACGGAATCTCCGTTTGCTTCCTCATCATGGTTGAATCAGTTTACATTCCCAGTGGGGTGCAGGACCCCCTCACTCTCTTAGCTTCCTTGTTTCTCAGCTTTCAAGTGGTTGCCATTCTCAGAGGTATGAAGCACTCTCTCACTTTTTGATTTGCATTTTTCTCATGTTAAGAGATAATAGGGTTTTTCCAGTCAGCATGTTTTTATACTTGAGCCTGTCGGTCACCTGCATGTCCTCTTTGAAGAAATGTCTCTTCCGTCCTGTGCCCATTTTTTTTTAATCAGATATTTTGTTGTTGGGTTTTTTTGAGTTCTTTGTATATTTTGGATGGTAACCCCTTGTCCAGATAATGATTTGAAACACCATATAATTTTTTTTCTATCTTGAAAACCAGTTAAACTACCTCTGGGCAAAAAAAAAAAAAGTGTTACTCAAGGTGTGGGAAATATTAAAAAGAAACTTCCTGGGATGTAAATAATGAAATGGAGTTTTTTGTTTCTCTAGAGAGTTCTGTCCTTTGCAGTCCTTCTGTTCAAGCATTTTCAGTTGAAAAGGGAAAGAAAATGTTGGAAAACTCACCTGGGTGACTTTGACTTAAAATCAATCCATCTAGACCTGTATAGATTCTATATCCCATTCCTCCCAGTGGGCCATGCGAGGTCGCTATGACCGTGCACACCTGCCCCATATTTATGGTGACAATTTGAATCGCTCCCAAACTTGAGCTTATTCAGTCTCTCACCTATTGTCAGTGGTGGTTGCAGACTTGTCATGCAAACCCTTTCCCACCCATATCCTTGTCCTGTGCTCTTCCTTTGTTTCCTCAGAAAAACAGCATTAGAACAGGACCCCCAACACAAACACATGTATGTGTGCATGTGGACATGTGCGTGCGTGTGAGCGCGCACATACACACACCACCCCTCACTTCCTGCCTACAAGTTTCAACACACACCCTCCTCACTTTCTGCCTGCAAGTTTCAACACACACACACACACACACACACTCACACACACACACACACACACACACACACACACACACACTCCTCACTTCTTTTTCTGCCTGCAAGTTTCAATCCTGCCCAAGATGAATCCCTTCTCTGCCCTAGGTCCTCTCCCTTGATCAGATGCCTTGCTCAATTTAGCGACAGCTTCTCACTCCTGACACGCACAGCTTTGCATTTAAAAATGTTCAAAGGTTCCCTCTTCAAACAAAAATACCCTTCCTCAACTCTTTGAACCCCTTAACTACCACTGGAAGCGCTGCCCTCACCTGCACTTTCTGCCCGCTAATTCCCAATCCACTGAAGTGGTTTTTCAACTCGGGTTGTGCATTAAAATCACCCAGTGAGCTAATTCTCCCAACAGATCCACAGACCAATTACATCCGTGTGGGCTTCAGTCTTTTTAGAACAGACTTGTGGGCGCTGGAGCCACCGTTACAGCATTCTTTGCCAGGTTCACCAGTGACTTGTAGTGGCCAGAAGTGAATCCTCACTTTAGATGACCTTTAGGACATCTCTCTCTATAATCACTTCCTTTTTGGAATTCTTTCTTTTCCATCCTGCTCTCTTGATCTTCCTCCTCGTCTGCTCTTTCTGTCTCTGCAAATGGACTCCTTAGTCTGACTCAGACCGAGGACCGTGGAATACCCATGTGCTTCTGGGCGCCTCAGTCATGCTTCATAGTGTCCTAATTCCAACACAGGCTGGAGTCAAGCATTTACCTTCACTCATCATCATCGAGCACTTCTATGAGAACATACTTGGTCTCCCCTTCCATCTCTGTTCCTCTAGAGGTAGGAAGAATTGCAGTAAGCCTTGAGCAGCTCCAGGTGTGGAACCCCCCCCCAAAAAAAAAATCTGCTATGTGTTGCATGCTGGTAAGAGATTAGTTTGAGTACCATGTTGGATTTTTAGGAGATTTTATTTTTTTGTGATTTGGGGGATCAAACCCAGACATGTAAGACATGTGCTCTACCATTAAGCCAGATAAAAGTCCCTGATCTCTGAAAACTAGATAATTTGGCTGGGATGTGGGGGCACACTGTCAGCACTTAGGGCTTACCCCTGGCTTAGAGTTCAGGATCACTCCTGGTTGGACTCAGGGGACCATATGGGGTTCCGGGGATTGAACTCAGGTCAGGTGTTTAACCATGTACTATTGCTCCAGCCTGGCCCCCAGATAACTTCTGATTGAAGTTTCAGGAAATTGCCCTTGTAAGAACCCTCATGTCACTGCCATCACTGCCTTCAGAACTGCATGGAGTCATCCTCTCAAACCAGAAGGGAGCTTGAGTGTCTTTTGAGTATTGGGATCTGATGAGCAATGCCTAGGTCTTAGATGTCAGAGGACAGTATTATCTGGAAGGTTTATTAGCTCCTACTGGGGATGGAGGAATTAAAGATAAGCAGGAAGTCCAGATGCTGACAGTCAATAAGAACAAAGATCTACTAGCGGAGCATTCTTCAACCTATTTGTACCTGCGGACCTGTGTGGACCATCAGATAGAACCAAGGCCATAGACCAGTGGTTTTCAACTTTCCTAAACCTGCAGACCGGCACTCGACTGTGGACCAGTGGCTTGGAAACCATTCTGCTAGAGTTTTCACCTTTCGTGCTGAGTCATCAACCATTTGTTAGGTCAGAATAGCCCCTGCGCACCCCAGGGTGTGACCAAAAATAAATAAATTGGGGAGCCAGAGTGATAGTATGGAAGCTCCCCAATTTATTTTTGCACTGCTCATGATTGACACCAGTTTAATCCCTGACACCATTATTGTTCCTTGAGCACCACCAGGAGTGATCCCGGAGCACTGCCAGGTATTGCCCAAACACTCAGCTTGGGAAAAATGAAGAAGAAAGTGCTAACCATGATTCGAACACACCTGTCGGGTGGCTGATGGTCCCCAGCCAGTTCTCCGCTTTTCTCAGTATAAACTATGGTTTCCCTTTTCTCTGTATAAACTGGTGGTGCCTTGTGTATCTGAAATTGTCTCTGTGCCTGGGTCTGGGACACACTTACTGTCTGTCCACAGTTGCTCTGTTTCAGGCGCAGCCCTGCTCTGTCTGCCTCACTGAAACAACCCATGTTGATGGCTGCTTCAAATGTGACTGAGTCTCAATTTAGAAAGAGCAAAGGTCAATACAATCTTTTTAAACCTTTGGTGATAAGAAGGTTCGGTTCTTAGGAACAAAGGCATACTACAGCAAGTTGGGGTCTTAGCCACGCATGCAGTCAGTGGGTTCAATCTCCAGCATCACCATATGGCCCCTGGGTACCGCCAGATGTGATCCCAAAACCAGCCAATGAAGGTTTTGTCCTTTGTGTAGCAAAGCAAAACTGACCCCTGAAATAAGGAAGCATGCCCCTTGAGTTGTTTGGGGCAATGGGTTGTAAACTGCTCACAGCTGACTGACTCTGCCATCCAGTACCATCCCTTCTTTCAGGGTGCATGCTCACAGCAGACTTTGCCAAGTGCTCTCACCAGGTCAGGTAAGAAAGGCACACATGCTGTCAGGAAGTACAGGGTCTTTTGAGGAAGAGTCAGGACAGCAAAGATCAGTGTTGGGTGAGATTCTGATTTTTAAATTCTGGGAGGAGGTAGGCACACCTGGCGATGCTCAGGGCTTACTGCTGGCTCTGCACTCAGGAATTACCTTGGGGACTATATAGGATGCCAGAGATAGAACCCAGATTGGCCACATGCAAGTCAAGTGCCCTTCCCATTGTCCTATTGCTCCAGCCCCAATGGGATCAGTATTTTGGCAGCACGGAAGCATTCTAATCCTAACTGGGCAGAGGTAGGGGACAACAAATACTGGATCCAGCCCTGTGAGATGGAATTGGAGCAAAGTGAAAAAGAGAGAATGAACTTTGGGAGGGCGGCAAGTACAGCTCGTCCAAGGCATTGTGAATGGTTGGTGACCTAGAAAGCCTGGGGGAACAGGCCAAGGTAGGTAGGAGGCAGGTAAGTAAAGGGCACCGTGATCACTTGTTGGCTTGTGGGTTTGGAGAGCTGTCAGTTGTATTCTACCCTGCAGTCATGGAAACCCTCCAGCAATTGGCCCACGATGAGAACAAAGCTGGATCTGGGATGTGAATTGGTTTGCATCTCCATCACCTCCCTGGGAAACAGGACTACCTCCATCTATTTGTAGAACTACTGACATGCTTCGGAGTAGAGGAAAGTGAGCTGGAAATCTCCATTTCTCCTCTGGCTGAGTCCTCTGTGTGTGTGTGTGTGTGTGTGTGTGTGTGTGTGTGTGTGTGTGTCAGGATGCCAGGATGCCAGTCTGATACTGTTCCCCTCTGACCACGTTGTTTCGGTTGAATTTAATGCACAGCGTGATGGGCCAGATTCCTGGGAGGTTTCTTCAGTAACAGAGCTGGTGCTATCAAGTACCACCCAAGCACCTTGGGATTTATTTTCTCAGCATTTGTAATATATTTGTATTGATCCATTTCCATGGAGTCGTTGATACCTTTTGAATGGGGACTTTTACAGTCTTTTCTGTTTCAAGGTTCAAAAAGTGTCAGTAGTGCACACAAAACTTCTACCCCATCATGCGGGTTTCACTCATGCCAAGTTGTATAAGTAGAAAATATTAGCCAGTCCCTTGACACTTATAAAATATTGGACTAGTAAAGGAACTTTGGCCATTGCTGGTGACATGTGACTCCTTGTCCATATTAGAAACTGAGAAACTTTCGTTGCTACATTCTCTTTGTTTAAAAAAAAACCCTTTATTAAAAAACCTTTGGAAATAACTTTAGTCTGCACATTGAAAAATTATGGTGAACTGCCCTGTGCCCTTCAATTGGTGACATAAAACTTTGGTAGAGTGGTCAAAATCTGGAAATTAATGTGATCCTAACTACACTATATATTTTATTTGAATTTTGCTAAAATTTCTCAATAAAATGAGGAAACTTCCATACCTGGGTCTGTACCTGGATTATTCTGTTTTTCTGGTCTGTCACTGGTGCACAGTATCACACTAATTATTGAAACTTTATGTTCTTCCCTGCCATCTTTTTTTTTCTAGTGTTTACTTGTGCCTTTGTTGTTGAATAATTACTCTTCTAACCTAGGCCCCCGAAGGGGAAAAATGTTGGAATTTGGTGGTGGTTATGTGTGTGTGTGTGGAGGGTAGGGGGGGGGGGGAGAGGGCGTTGGTTTACAGTTCTGGGAATCAAACGTAGAGCCTCATGTCTCCCCAGTGAACTACATCCCTAGCCCGTGTGTGTGTGTGTGTGTGTGTGTGTGTGTGTGTGTGTGTGTATTTTCACCTAAGGATATTTAAAGGTTCCTTCTGGAGGTTGATGGCCCAGATATATTCCACTTCATGAGGAATTTGAATTCAAAGTCAAAATACTGCAAGTGGGGATTTCATTTACAGTGGACCAGGTCAGCAGTAACCCCAGCTGACTACCAGAAACACAGGTTCTTTCTGGAGAAAAGAAACTTCAGTCTACAGTCAAAGAACATCAAAGCTGGAGTTATAAAGCTTCTGGGTAACTCAATTAAAAATAAAATACCAAGACCGAAGTGATTGTCTTTATAGGTAGGGTACTTGCCTTGCATGCAGCTGACCTGGGTTCAATCCCAGCACCATCCTGTGAGAGCAAGGAGTAAGTCCTGAGCACTGCTGGGTATGACCCCAAACTCCCCCCAAAATAAATAAAATACCATAGTGAGAGTTGACAGAAATAAAATTGAATCAGACTCATCGACATGGATATTGTACCGTTAACATTCCTCTCGGAGAGCCTGGCAAGCTACTGAGAGTATCCTGCCCGCACAGCAGAGCCTGGCAAGCTCCCCATGGCATATTCAATATGCCAAAAACAGTTACAACAAATCTCACAATGGGGACGTTACTGGTGCCCGCTTGCGCAAATCGATGAACAACGGGAGGAGAGTGCTACAGTGCTAGCATAAAATACAAGCTATATGTTTTAAATATATTTCAAGAGATAAAAGGGGCTTTGAAATGCCAGGCAATGAAAGCAATTTTGAAAGGAAGTAGAAAGAGCTTGATAAGGGTCTTCTGCCCTTTAATTGTTTACAAAGACAGAGAGTCAGTAATTTGGAATGCCAAAGAAATAGACATGTTAAGAATTAATGTAGAGTATATAGTGTTTATTAAAATTGGGAGTGAGACATTGCCTCTTTTGCAAACCACAACACCCAATAAGAGAGAGAGAACAAAAGGGAATGCCCTGCCACAGAGGCAGG
>JAOXYA010000019.1:11283600-11296003 GCA_028565675.1 Sorex palustris
ACGATCAAGAATCAGGGATGCTGTCTCGTTTGCCAAGGCGTCAAAAATCAGATGGGCTGGACACGTAATGAGATTTAGAGATGACCGCTGGACTAGAGTCATTACTGACTGGATTCCACGGGATATCAAAAGACCACGTGGCCGCCCACCTACCAGATGGTCAGATTTCTTCATCAAGATCATGAACAATTGGTTTAAGGCTCTTCATGCTCCTAGAACAAACAGACGCCATTGGGCTATACTAGCACGCAACAGGGACAAATGGAGATGTTACTGGCGCCCGCTCGAGCAAATCGACGATTAACGGTAAGTCAAGTGATCAAGTATATACACTTTACGTATATATATATATATATATATATATATATGCACTTTATGTATATATATGGTTTCTTGAAATTTTTTAAGCTTTTGAAAATTGTGGTTCTGTGATTTATAATACTGTTAATGATGGCTTCCCATGCATGTAATCCCAACACCACACCCCTGACCAGTGTCCCCCACTTCCTTCCCCAAGGGCCCTAATATTCTTCCATTTCAATGCTCCCCCACAACTCAGTTGTGTGGATCAGTTCTTCCTTTGTGTTGCTTTTGGCCCTTCGTTGCTCCCTTGCTGTGTATCTTTCAGTCCCACATATAAGAGAGATTATTCTGCACCTACCCCTGCCCTGACTTGCAAACCCCTTACCTTGAGGACTTTAAAAAGGGAGACAAAATAGAGTTCTTATTCTTATCTCTCGGAAAGGCTTGGAAGGGTCTTTACTCTATTTTTTTGGTTTGGTTTAGTTTTGGATCACACCTGGGGGTGGTCAGGGCTTCCTCCTGGCTCTGTGCTCAGGGATCACTCCCGGTAGGGCTCGGAGGACCGTATGCAATGCCAAATCAAACCCCGGTTGGCCGCGTGCAAGGCAACCTACCTGCTGTACTCTCTCTGGCCCCCAAGAGTACCCTGGATTTACTCCTGGAGGTGCCCGCATAACCAACAGCCTTGCAGATCACCTCCACAGCTGCAGGGGCATCTTTTGGGTCTCTGACAGCCTCTCTGGGGGAGTGGGGGGGTCCCAGCTTTGCCATGAACAATGGTTGCATGCTCTCCCCTGCCCAGCATTCCCCATCATTCCTTGTGGACTGGGTGACGCTGGGTGTGCAGGACGCAGGTGACCTGCTACCAAGATGGGCTGGTTCCGGTCCATCTGGGTCTGAGCATTCGCCTCCCTGTGGAGCACAGTTGGCCACCCCCACCCCCCACCCCATGCATGTGCACGCACATGCTCACGCGTGTGCTCATCCTGCAGGAAAGTTAATAGAGATCTACAACCCCAGTTGTACGTGTGCTTTCGTAAATAAATATATTAAATAGGTAAGCCAAATTTATTTCTGGCAACAGCTTGCTGCCGACCCCTCCCCCTCTTCTCCACAGTTCCCGTGGCAACTCCAGCCTCTTCCACCCCACCCCCAGGCGTGACTTTCTCTCTTAAAATTTTATTTTTAATTTGTTGTGATGAATGAGTGACACCTCTGACAGCCGATTCGCAGAGATTAATAGAAACGACACAATATTTACGTCGGCGCTACGAACAATTATCCTGCCATCTATCTCCGAGATTATCTTCCTGATTGAAAACTACTCATCCGTGTAATCGGAATTATTTGGAATTAGAAGGGAATTTATAGCCCCCCAGAGCGCAGTCTCTCTCCCCTCGCCCGCGTCCACACCTCGAGCTCCATCATTCTCTCGTCCCTCCTCTGGGCCCCAGATCTTCTCCTGGGTCTGTGTGATGGGGCCGAGAAAATTCTCTGCTTCTCTCGGGAAGCTCTGGGTGGGGTGGCGGGGTGGGGGGGCATTGGCATTTCTGTAGCCTTGGTGTGGGGGACTGTGGTGGTGCTGGGGATAGACCCAGCGTTTGTAGGGAGAACGAGACATTAGATGTCAGAGGTAGCAAGGCTGGCGCGTGAGCTCAAGATGGATGAATATAATCTGGTCAAAGAGGTTGCCGACGGGGGCGGGGGGGGGGGAGAAAGGTGACTTTGGGAAGCATGCGGTGCAGTGAGCAATCTACAGGAGCATGCCCGGCCCCCAGCAGTGGACCTGGATTGCTGAGGATACAGGGCTGAGGCTTAAGGCCCGTGGGGCCAGGCAGGATTCTCTGGAGCTGGACCCTGACAAAGGTGAGGGGTGCGGGCTTGAGGCAGAGGAGGTGCCCTGCAGGTGGGAGAGACCGGAGCACCTGTGTGTCCCACTGGTGAGGGAGCACCTAGGTGGGAGGATGGAGAGGCTGGGCATCTGTTCTGTTTGGTTTTTGGAGATGGGGGCACACCCAGCGGTGCTCAGGGCTGACTCCTGGCTCTGTGCGTAGGGAGCACTTCTGGCTAGACTCAGGGAACCAGATATGGTTCTAGGGATCGAACCCAGATCAGCCATATGCAAGGCATGCACCCTGCAAGGTACGATCGCTCTGGCCTTGGGTGTGTGTCCTGCCTGAGATCTTCCCGGGTGTGGGTGTGGGTGTGGGGGAGGTAACACAGCCTGGGACCCTTCATTCTGCCTCTTCTGAATATGGGGTCCGAGGCAAGGTCCTAACCACCCCCGCACCCTGCTTCCAATCTCTCAGTTCCCCAGGGATGGTCCTCCCCACAGGCAGAGACAGTCTGGAAAGGGAGACGCAGTCTCTGACCCCGGGGTGTGGCCGGGGTGGTTAAAATCGTGGGTGGACAGTTCCCAGGACTAGGAAAAGCTCAGTTCCTGTGGGGGCCTCACACGAGCACTCCTGACCCAGCATTCCCCCAGGAGTCAACACGTGGGCACCCCATAGTCCTTTCCCTGCTGGGTGCCACAGTCACGTATCAGGAGGGAGGGTCTTTCATGTGGGGGATGATGGTTAGGACCCCCAAACTGTTCTCTGGTGTTTCTTCTATGGTCTAAGACTTGAAACTACCACTGTGTGTTTAGGTGTAAACCCTACCCAGATGCCACGCCAAGTTCTCTCGTATCTTCAACCCACATGACCCCCCATCACCTCCCCCCGAGGGAAGAGCTAGTATTAACACCCCCATTTGATGGGTAGGAATCGAGGCACTGAGGGGTCGGGTGGTCAGTATGGGAGATCACCCATACAGGGTCCATGCCAGCAGTCACTGGAGTTTATGTCACAGGACAACCCCCACCCCCTGGGCTATGGACTGTCTCCCACCTCCTGTGAAGAGACTATGACAGTGATATCTTCTTAGTTCAAAAAGACTAAGGGCATCTGGCTCCAATATGCTCCTTTTTTTAAATTATTATTATTTATTGGTTCACCACGAGGTACAGTAACAAAGCTTTCATGTTTAAGTTTCGATCATACAGTCATCAAACACCCATCCCTTCACCAGTGCGCATTTTCTACTACCAAAATCACCAGTATCCCCTCCTCCAATTCCACACCTCCCCCTGCCTGTGTGGCAGACAATTTGCACAATACCCTTTCTCTACTTTAGTTACCTTCGATATTTCGAGACCAGTCCCACCACCACTCACACCTGCCGAAAAGGCAATGCTAGACAATGTGTTTGTATTGTTTGTTACGAATGCAATATAATGTCATGCAGCTGCGAGAGTGGCCACACACTCTAGGAATTCTAAAATTTTAATAATTAAGATCTGAAGAGGTCGCTGCAGCAAATTGCTCAGGTCTGAGGTTCGTTGGAGTGTCTCTGGAGCCTGGCTGTGTCCCACGCTCCTTAATTCTCCATGTCTTCTCTGAAGAGGCCAGCTGCCTTGTGGTGAGCTTCCCCCGGGCACAGTCTCAGGGGTCTGACGGTGCCTCTGAGCCTCAGCACCTGCCGATGATGGAGTGAGGGAGTCTGAGGCTCCCCACCAGAGTCC
Organism: Sorex palustris; assembly: GCA_028565675.1. Taxonomy (NCBI): domain Eukaryota; kingdom Metazoa; phylum Chordata; class Mammalia; order Eulipotyphla; family Soricidae; genus Sorex; species Sorex palustris. Next base: position 11,287,466 of record JAOXYA010000019.1, read on the forward strand.
TGAGAGGACAACAATGTCTGATGGGACACTTCAAGGCTGCCATGAGGGAGTGACTGTGCCAGAGGGACTCAGCCAGGCAGGTCCAGCCCTCAGGAGCTCTGAGAGGGGAAGAGTCATCTGAGGCCGCTGAGGCTGGGCCTGACTATTACTTGGCGGCTGATAACCCCTGAGCGAGGCCCACCCAGCCCAGCCCAGTCCAGTTTAGCCTGAGAGCATGAATCCTTCCCCACTTTCCTCCCTGGCACCTTCGAGCCAAGCCACTCACAGTCTGCTCGTCGCTGTAGAGTGGATGCGGTCTTGAAGGGGCTTCCCAGGCTCTCGTCTTCCAGATTCCAGTCACCCCCGGAAAAGAGGTTTGTACATTTCACTTGGCAGAGCTCCTTCTCAGGCTGCTTGAGAGAAACCAGAGAACTGCACATTCTTGAGAGGAGCTTCCTGCTTTAGAGGGCTGGTAGGGAGGAAAGCATTCTCAGAAGAATCGATTTGAGAGACATACCCTGGAAGAACGATTACTTTCAGCCTCCAGACTGTCAGTTCATCCAGAAATAGTCCAAGTTCCACAAACCTGGGCTTTGAGAGGAGGCTGGTATGGGAAGGGAGACGCAGGCATCGGGACACACAGGACTGCCTGGAGCAGCCCGTCATCAGCTCCTGACTCCTGCCACGCAGCTCTCGAGCGCCCTGGCCTACACAAGCTGGGAGGATGTGGAGCTGGCCGGCAGATTCAAGCCTGTGGGGGTCTCAGCCCCGGCAGCCACCGGCCTTTGTGCTTGCCTGCTCCCCTCCACAGGGATGCAGGATGTAGAGAGCAGATGCATGGATCATGCAATGAAGTAAACCACTAAGGGGACAAAGAGGGGCATTGGACAGCTCACCCAAGCAAAATGGGAGTGAAGTCACCCCCAAAAAGGGTATGCTGGGGAGATAAAAATAAGAAATTATCTACTGCCTTACATTAAAGTCAAGTTACCCCCAAAAAGGGTATGCTGGGGAGATCAAAATAAGAAATTATCTACTGCCTTACATTAAATCACCCTACCACCACACAGGCACTCGCATGTGTGCATGTGCGCGCGCGCGCACACACACACACACACACACACACACACACACGTGACAGTTGTCCAGTGAACAATATAGGGGCCGATCTTAGGAGAAGCCTCCAGGAATGAGGTCGTCACCATGGCCATTCGTCACGTGGATGCCCACCCTGGCCTCCATAGATACCCATCAGCTTCCAGGTCCCCGTTCCCACCGCCCAGGCCCCGTGTGTGTGCAGAAGACACAGACAGGCCAGGAAGAAGCTACCGGGGAGGAAAAGTCTGTGAGATACCACGTACAGTCGCACCTTTCTTCAGAGCCTCTTCAGATGCAAATAGATGATTCTTCAGAGGCCCCGGGCAGGGCCCAGGGACAGGCAGTGAACCTTATTTAAACGCCACAGCGAGATGTCTGTATTTGTTTGGGACTGGGGATGGCAGGGCAGGGGGCACTGCCGTGAGGTGTGTGCTATTCTAAGGGGGCCCGAGAGCCGAACAGACGGAGCCTTTGGTGCCCCATTAGCCCCAACCGGGGGGCAGGATCTCACCAATGCTTGGGCAGCGTCGGTGCTACTGGGACCTGCACCCCAAAGCGAGGCCATGGAGAGTGGGCGCCTGGTGATCCGGGGCCATGGGCGGGGGGGGGGGTGGGGGTGGCAGGCGGGAAAGTCACCGGGGTAACCAGCCTTAATAAAGGTAGAAGATGAGCTGCAGGCGGGGGAGGGGGGCAGTGGGAGGGAAGGAAATGATGGCGGGAGAAACAGATGCAATTGAACAAGACTCGTGGAGATGGATTTCCCTGCCTTGCTGCAAACTCAAATCCCAGTGCTCAGATTAATTAGCAAGGAAATATTTTCCTGTCTGCAGAAAAAGGCTGCGGGATTGCCAGTGGGACGTGAGGGTGGGCATTCTATCAAATAACTACTAATTAGGTTACTTCCCACTGCTGTTGACATGCTGAGGACACACTCCCGGGCCAAAATAACGCGGGGGAGGGGCGAGCGCGAGGCCAGGCGCCTCTCTGCTCTTTGTGGAAAATGGTTGGCAGGACGAGGGAGGGGGGCTCCCAAGCCTCAAAGGGCCTCGACAGAAGAGAAACAACGGGCTGATTAGCAGCCAGGATGGCTGACCCTGTCCCGCTCATGGCTTTCCTGCCTTTCTCCGGATGCTGGGTTTTGTTTTTTTTGTTTTATTTTTTATTTTTATTTATTTTTATTTTTGCTTTTAGGGTCACACCAGCGATGCTCAGGGGTTACTCCTGGTTCATGTACTCAGAAATTACTCCTGGCAGTGCTCGGGGGACCATACGGGATGCTGGGAACTGAACCCAGGTCAGGCCGCATGCAAGACAAATGCCCTACCAGCTGTGCTATCACTCCAGCCCCTCTCCGGATGCTTTGAAAGCAGCCCCGGCCCTGGGGAGCCCTGGGGGTGTTCGCACCCATAACAACAGGTCTGGGTGCTGAGAAGGAGCATAGCATTCACACAGGTCTTGGCTGCTGATCAGGTGGTGCTCCAGGGACTCCGCCACACAACAAACATGAGCGTAGGGCTGAGAGATGAGCCCGCATTGGCCTCATGGATGCTCCATGCAAGTATTCCGAGCCCCTGGGTTTGTTTCTAGATAAAGAAAGTCCAGCCGGTGTGGGCTTCTCATCTGGAGGGGGCCACACTTAGCTAGGCCCTCTCCAGAAGGCCAGTGCCCGGGGACTAGCCCCAGGACACCTGGTCTGGAAGTGAGGGGCTAGACTGGGAGCTAGATTTGTCTCTACAGTAGGGCGTGCCCTCAGGGCACAGGGACACTGCTGCTTAAGGATCTGCAGGAGCGGGTACCTCTCCTTGGGCCTGACCAGCACCTGTGTCTTGTTTAAGACTCAACTCAGGGGCTGGATGGATAGCGTAGCGGGTTGGGCATTTGCCTTGCATGCAGCCGACCTGGGTTCAATTCCCAGCATCCCATATGGTTCCCCCGAGCACCGCCAGGAGTAATTCCTGAGTGCAGAGCCAGGAGTAACCCCTGTGCATCGCTGGGTGTGACGCAAAGAAAAAAAAAAAGGAAAGAGGATTAGGAGCCTCAAAATAAACTCCGAGCCCAGAGAGATGGTACAGCAGGCAAGGCACTCAAAAGTCCCCTGAGCAGAGTCAGGTGTAAGCCCTGAACACTGCCAGGTGTGCCATCCTCTACAAAAAAAAAAAAAAGGAAAAAAGAAACCCATATATTTGTGGGCAGCTGATGGGCAAAGAGAGGCTTAAGAGAATTTATCGAGGAAAACAATCATTTCAACAAACAGTGCTAAGACAGGAATTTCCACATAAAGGGGCATAACTGGACCCTAGCTCATACCATACTGACAGAATTGACTACAACAGATCAAAGACCTAAGTCTAAGGGCTAAAAACGAAAAGAAATGAGAGGAAACGCAGGTTGAGCTCGCTGTGATGGTTAATGGTTTCTGACAGATGACATCAAGGGCAGCAGGAAACAAAGAAAAGGATCCTTAGGAGTCATCAAATTCAACACCTGTCGGCACAAGCAAGTGAAGACGCAGAACTCTGGGAACCACACGTCAGGTAAGAGATTCTGTACATAGACTATGGATCTGTATGTGCATGAAACTCACATTTCAACAATCAAAAGCCAAGTCACCGAGGCCAAGGAGATAGCGTAAATGCCTGGGGCATCTCCCTTACGTATGGGGGCCCCAAATTCCAGCCCTGAGTGGTCCCTCAAGTGCCACCAAGTCTAGGTGGCTCCCAGAGCTGCCAGGCAGCTGCAGATTAGCAGTGATGCATCAGGGTGGCACAGCCAGATGAGTACCACCAGAGAGGCCCCCAGGACCCCTGGCCACAGCTGGAGGAGCCTCTCACACCACCAATACTCCCCTTACCCAAGAAAAGAAAAAGAGAAACAACTAAATTTTAAATTGGACCAAGGATAAAGGTAGCTCCCAGAAGACAGACTAAGGGCAATGTCATCAGGCATCAGAGAAATGCCATCACGGCCACTGACAGGCTCCTCAGACACCATCTACCACTCACAGGACCACAAGAGTGAGGCCAGGCACAGGAAGCCATGGGAACCCTGGTGAGGGCTGGTGAGGGATGGCATAGCCATGCAGGGACACTGTCGGCACCCCCTGGAAAGGCTGGACCAACAGTGACCACGTGACCCAGCAACCCGAGTCCATCGAGGAAAGAGAATGGACAACGTGTGCATACAAAACAACGCATACAAACGCTCGCTGTCACAGCTGTCACAAAGTGGAAAACCAAACCCAAAGCTGAAGTGAGCCGACTGAACAGAAAAGTAACAGAATAGACAAAATTCACATGGTGGAAGAATAGGAGACTGTTAGAGGTCAAGGCTTTATGGACTTGGAAAGATTATGCTAAGACCAAAAAAAAAAAAAAAAGAAAAAGCCAGACAGATGAGGGCACAGAGCATCAAACTCCACTTTTAGGGACTGTCCAACCTAGCAAACTCAGAGCCACACAACACAGACTAAAGGGTTGGAGAGAGTAGTGGGCAGGGTGCTATAATCTCTCCTGGCCTGGCACACGGTGGGTCTGGTTCGGTCCTGACACCACATCTGGTGCCCTGAGCACTGCCAGGAGTGATCACTGAGCACAAAGCCAGGAATAAATGCTGAGGATTGCTGGGCCCCCAAACAAACAAACAAATGGAAAAAAGAGAGAGAAAGAAAAAAAGAAAATACTGATTAATGTAGATTGGAACTGAGGAGGGGAAAAGGGGATAATTGGGAAGACCTGTAGAGGTATGGAACTCCTTTTTGAATTGAAAACCTGCAGCAGCTAGTCCCAAATGTTGTAAAAAACTGAGAATATAATTGAAAAGGCCCAGGTCAGAGAGATATTACAGCAATAAGGTGCTTGCTGTGCCAAAAAAAAAAAAAAAGAAAGAAAGAAAGAAAAAGAAAGCCTACATGGTCCCCAGAAGCCACCAGAAGTAAGTAGAATGTGTCCCCAAAACAAAATAAATAAAAAATGCTAAAAACAAATAATATATTAAAAAACAAATTTCCTCACTTCTATCTCAGATCACCTGTTGGTTCAAGAAAACATAGAAATGTTTCTATGATGCGGACACTTATAGCCCAAGGCAACAAATATTACTGTCAAAAATTCTTTACAGGTATCAGCTGAGAGGCCACTTGAATTTATTTTGCTTCTAAACAATAAAGATTTGAATAGTCCTAAGGTCATGATTTCTTATGAAGCCTTCTCTAAATGCATATTTTTCTCCAATAACGGAGCATATACCAATGCCTCTTTAGAAATACCATCATTTAGAAAGAGGTCGAAGTCCCGCTCCTGTGATGATATTCATGAGCACAGTCGTGCAGAAGCAGTGCTTTAAAATTTAATGCCTGTACATGAGACAGCAAGAAGCTAGTCAAAAAACAATTTTTCAACATCGGTATTGCAATGAAATATGTATGACCTGACTCTAAACCATGAAACAAACAGACAGACTCTTTCCCCGACGCAGAAATAGAATGTCAGACTTGCTTCAGTAATAAAGAGTGAAATCTTTTTTCAAAGCCCTACAACACAAGCGCACTCTTTATCTTCATTTTCTGCAACATTATTTGGTGGATTTGCCTTTCACAATCAGAAAGCTGGAAACTCTGCATTTGCGCTATTGTCCTCAAGAGAAGCCTGAAACAGAATGATTGATTCTACTCCGATTACACTTGGGTCATGCTGTACAGAGTACCATCTAAACTAAACAAGTTGATGGATCCTTTTGGTTATTTTTATTTATTTATTTATTTATTTATTTATTTTAAAAAAAGCAAGTATGAAGAGTAGAACCGAAATACTTGTGAAAATAATAGTAACGTCTGCCATGATTAAGCTACATCCTACACAAGAATCAGCAGCTGCTGACATGGTTTTCATCGCTTCAGTTCAGTGAAAAGTGCATAGATTCATATATTGTTTTTATTTTTTTAAACGCAGTAGTTTACAGGCTGCTAGCTACAAGAAAGCCATGAACAGAGAATGGTTAACCTGATCCGACTTTAGTATAATCTGGGTTGCAATGGGTATAGAATTGAACCGCTGCCTGGGTAACTGAAGAGAAAACATTGACACCTTTACTTAGAGTGTACTGCTACTGTATGCAGACATGCTGTTCAACATTTGTTCTCCTGAAGCAGTACAATACATTAAAGTACCTGATAATTAAGAAGTATTTCAAATGCTTCCAGGCATCAAGGAATTCTTTTGAATCAGGTGTATTCAAATGATGGTGTTATCATTCAGACTGCACAATAAAATCTTCACACACACACACACACAGAAGGAATGAAAATTGATTTCGGAGCCATGTGTGTATCAGCTCACACTGGGCGAACCACCACAACCACCATGTATACCACAGAGGCACGGGACAGTGGGCAAACTACTGTCCACAAGAATCCGAAACACACACACACACACACACACACACACACACACACACACACACTCTTTGTTTTTCAACTAGACAGGCCTCTGAAAACAATCTTATCCGCTTTTGAAAAAATAGCACATCTTCTAAAGAGTTCTCACTTTTTTGTTCCAGGAAATGGTTAGAAAATGTTTGCAGCCACACATGCAAACTTGTTCACTAAGGCCATGAACGGGTTTGCCAAGTTGCATTGTTGGATTCAAGTAAAGAGCCCTTCTGGGGTCAGGGAAGCTCAAGGCTGAATCTCACCGGAGCACTAGTTGGACACTGTTACCTTTACAAAAAAAAAAAAAAAATCTAATGCATATTAAGTTTTTCTGGAAAATTCTTTTTGTATGTTACAAAATAAAACCAAAAAAAAAAAAAAGCGAAGCTCAGAATCAGGTACGAATCCTGTTTCTTAGGAAGGCCAGGCTTCTTGGCAACGCTTCCTTTACACAATGGCGTACTGTTCATACAAAAGGTCTCTGATCCTATAAAAGTCTTGACAGAGGCAGCCTTCTAATCCGATGCGTCCAGTTTCAGTCTAGAAACCAAGTTTGGAAAAAAGGAGACCGTTAGCACATTTCTATCCACTATAATACATACCAGTAACCAAAAGAGGACAACCCAGGATTGGTCAGGAAACGGGCGCTCCGGGCCCAGAAGATGGACATAATATTCAGGTCATGAATTTTACATGGACGTAAATGTCAGAGGGTTCGAATGATAAAAACTGACAATAAAATTATATATCATGTCTTTGAGGGTTACTTGCATAAGCCCTCAAGGTCATCATTATGAATAAGACGAATGACTTCCTGCTCCGAGGAGGGGCTAATGAGATAGTCTGAGCAGCACAGGCTCAGCTGCCTACTTTCAAAGCACACTTCAGGGCTGGAGTGACAGTACAGCGGGTAAGGGCGTTTGCCTTGCACGCCGCCAACCTGGGTTCAATCCCTGGCATCCTATAGTGTTCCCCGAATACCACCAGAAGTAACTCCTGAGTGCAGAGCCAGGAGTAACCTCTGAGCATCACCGGATGTGGCCCAAAATGACTAAATAAACAAATAAATAAATAAGCACTCTTCCAGGCTGGACTGATGACAGTCCACAGGTAAAGCATTTAGTCAACCCAGGTGTGATTCCCCAGCACCCCAAAATGACCCCCCCGAGATCTTCCAGAGGTGATCCCTGAGCACAGAGGCAGGAGTAAGCCTCCACGGGGTATGGCCCACCCCCTTACCCCTTCTTTTCTCCACCTCCCCAAACTAAAACAAAATCAGAGCCCCCCAAAGCTTACTTACTCTGCGGACTGCGACCTGGTTATTGCAAACAAGCACCCCTCCGACGAACTCGGCCTGGATCCCCTCCCGCAAGAGAACCTGTTTGAAGTCCGACAGTCTCGGCTCGTTCATGAAAACAGACTGGTGTCCAGGAACCTGAGAGAAGTTCAGAGGGGAAAGGGTGAGGGGCGGAGGACACGCCACGCAGGGCCTGGGAGATGACAGCTGATGGAAGCACGCATGCTCACAGAGACGGTTCCCAGGCTTCTCGAAAGCCCGGTGACAAGAGCATTTCAAGACTGCAACTCACGTCCCAAGGCGTGATTCTGAATTTTACCTCATTATTTAGCATTACAAAAGCTCTCCGCATTTTTGAATGTTTCCCCATCAATTTTATTAGTCATGCCGGAGGATGACAGAGGGATGTTCGGTAATGAGAGGCGCTTCCCTCACCCACGTGCCTCTGGGGGTCAACCAGAGTGTCAGCAGGCAGAGCCAGAAATTCCTCTTCCTGATCCAGCCCTTGGCTCAGCGGAGAAGCTAACGCTCCCCAGATTCCCCCTTAGTGTCCCCTCTCCCAGAGAGGGAATTAAAATGGCTGCTGGGGTTTCCATTAGAAACGCATGAGAAGGGGCTGGAGCAATAGCACAGCGGGTAGGGCGTTTGCCTTGCACACGGCTGACCTGAGTTCGATTCCCAGCATCCCATGTGGTCCCCTGAGCACCGCCAGGAGTAATTCCTGAGTGCAGAGCCAGGA
>JAOXYA010000019.1:11344148-11360060 GCA_028565675.1 Sorex palustris
GTATTGCAAACCATAATTACCAAAAGGAAAGAGAGAAGTGCCTGCCATAAAAGCAGGCTGGGAGTGGGGTCATGGGAGGGAAATTGGAGACATTGGTGGTCAGAAATGTGCACCAGTGGAGGGATGGGTATTGGAAAATTGTACGACTGAAACCTAATCATAAACAGCTTTGTAAGGGTATATCTCACAGTGATTCAATAAAAACAATTTAAAATGCACATCTCAGTATTAAGCTTGAGCCCCAATGAGCAGACAAATGACAATAACAGTACATGTAAGGGGAACCAAAAACCAAAGAGAAAATCAAGCTAAACACTTAGAACAGGGCTTTAATGAGATAGTTGTTGACTTATTGAGATAAACAACTTGGCAGTTAAAAAGATCTCTCAAGAAAATGAAAAATTATAGAAGATTATCTGGAACTAAATAAATTAATAGTAACTGAAACTTATCATTCCAAATATTGAACCAATACAATAATTCAATAAAAATCAGAAACCAGATCCCCCTAAGAAAGTAACTTTTTAAGTCCAGGGTGTGTCTTTCAACAAACCTCTTGTTAATAAATGTAGAATGAGAATTAATTTATAGGAATAAATATTGACAAGAAGATAATTTACATTCTACTAATCCAATTGCATGCCAAGAAAATAGTTTCTAAAAAAGCTCTGAACAATGGACCAGATAGTACAGTGGGTAAGGCCCTACTCACAGCTGACCTGGGTTCCATCCCCAGCACAATATGGTCCTCCAAGCCCTGCAAACAGTGATCCCCAAGTACAAAGCCAGGAATACAACTTAAGTATATCACTGGGTGTTGCCCCCTCAAACAAACACAAAACAAATAAAAAGCTTCAAATAGAGCTATTTGTAGAAAGTTAAATGAATCTCACAAACCGTGTGGGTTTTTTGTTTGGGGGCCACACCTAGCAATGCTCAGGGGTAACTCCTGACTGCATCTGGAATCACTCCTGGGGGTGCTTGGAGGACCATATGGATGCAGATGATGGAACTCAAGTTGACTGCATGCAAGGCAAGCTGTATTCTCTCTCCAGCCCCTCACAAATAATGCTGAAACAAAAAAAAATCAGTAACTGCAGAACACAAACACTGCGAATCACTGAGGAACAAGAAAAAAAAACAGTTCTTTAAAGCAATTGTACAGTGAGCAGGGTGCTTGCCTTGAACAAAGCAGACCTGGGTTTCATCCCCAACACCACAATATGATCTCCCAAGCATTGTCAATAGCGATCCCCAAGCACCAACAAGTATGACACAAAAATAGAAACTAAAAACCCACTCTATACTGTTAGGGACGTAAAAATTACTGGAAAAGATTAATATCATATTCAGAATGGTAATTAAACTCAACTACTGGCCTGACACAACCTGTCCTGACTGCTTAACACTAAAATGATACTGCTCTGGCAAAGATAAACAAAAATCTCAATGGACAATCCATTTTTCCTTGCTAGAGATCATATTGAATCAAGTAAAACACATTTAAAAACAGATGGCATCCTTTTATTCCTAGAAATTCTTCCATTTTTAATCCTTTGGTGTCTTTTCAACCTCTTTAACTCCTTTACCTTTAACTCTCAGACACAGTAACAACAAAGTCTCCAACGGAGACGTCACTGGGCCCGCTCGAGCAAATCGATGATCAACGGGAGGGCCTTTACTTTACTTACATACGCATATATGTATATAGAGGGAACAGAGAGAAAGAGAAAAAGAAAGAGAGAAGCTGACGAGGAAGTGAAAAATTGCCATTGTCTGTCTGAGGAGGAGGCGAGGAATTTGGGGGTTCCCATCACAGGAGGGGGTGACTCCCACGGCTCACACAAGATGCGCTATCAGATGTTGGTCCTGCCATCCACATCAGCTTCTCTGATAGATTCTTTCTTATCGAAATCCCAAGTCTCTGTGTTGCCCCCCATTTTCCAAAGTTTCTTAAGAAGCTGCACGGTCCCTGTTGGCCTCCTTTCAAATGAATGCACAGGCCCAGGGACATACGACATCATGGGTCCCTTTGGACATCGGGGCCATTTGGTCAACAGCAGCACATAGTGTTTGTCAGGGTCTGAGAGAAGAGGCCTGCCTGGGGAGCCTGAGTCACTGTGTTCAGAATGAGATCCAAGACCTGACTGGCTCAGTGGTTAGAGACCCACTTTTCTTCCCTAAGTGAGTGCACCTAATTATGGATCTCCTCATGAGCCTCCAGTTGACCCAAGGCAGCCACTGTGCCCTCATGTGGACAGCTTCCTCTCTGCCCTCCCTAGCCCAGCATTTTCAGGAAGCCTTCCCATGTCCTGTGACCCTGAAGCCCCTCCCTCCCCCTCCCTCCTTTGGTATTGCCATTCCCATGCCATGTGTTCCAGTCCTCACCCACCTTCAGTTAATTCCCCCGATATGTCATTCTCCAACAGTGAGATTCAGGGTGGATGCAAATGCCAGTAGGGAAGAACATGACGCAGCCTCCTTAAAACTGTTGGCACAGCGTTTGGATGTGTGGAATGGCTGTTCTGGTCTTCTCCTTGCCCTCTTTATGCCTGAGCACCCACGTGCAGTCTCCTCGTGACGATGGCTGTGGGGGTCTCAGCACTGTAATCATTCTGATGAGTCTTCGAAAAGCGACTGCTCTCCCTTTCCCTTCTGAGCTCAGTGATGCCTGGTGACCATCAAATCAGAGTTACTGGTTGCCACGAGACCTGGATGGAGTCCGGGTCCTAGATTCAATGTATCCTGGTCCCTCCCTGTTCCCTCATTGATCAGCCTGCTGGAACCTCTGCTTTCTCGTTTTCTAAGTTGAGGAGATGCCATCTGCCTCCCAGAGCTAATGAGCCCGTCTATTTTGAAAGTGTCTGACCCAGAATAGGCAACAGCCAATATGACTTCCCTTCCTTTCATGGGTTTGTTGTTTATGGCACAAGGCCAGGTTTGTGACATAAAGCAGACCTACTGCAGAGTTCTGTAGTTCTCTTTCTTTTTTTTGTTTAAATAGGACATTTCAAGGTTGGGCTTATGAGGCTAAGCCCTACTGTGTGCACAGGGCCATGTGGAGGTGCAGAGGAAATATGTGCCATGCAGAAGCTCCTGAGATTTTGTTTTGCTTTGTTTTTTTTTGGGGGGGGGGAGAGGGCACACCTGGCAGCTCTCAGGGCTTACTCCTAGCTCTGTATTCAGGGATCACATTTAATGGTGTTCAGGTGGCCATATGAGGTGCTGGAGATTGAACCTGGGTCTGCTGACTGCATAACAGGCAGGTGTCCTACCTGCTGTACTATCGCTCTGGCCCTGCAGCTCCTGGGATGTTTTGACCCAATGGACTGTTCATCTGGTACATGTGAACCTACAGTTGGCCCAACGCAGCCACTGTGCCCTTATGTGGTCAGCTTCCTCTCTGCCCTCACTATCTCTGAGGGGTATCTCTGCCCAGGGGCACCTACCTTGGAGTCCTTGTCCAGAGTCCCCAAGTCAAGGACAGCTTTCCAGGAAACATTCATTTTCGAGAGAAGATAGAGGAATGCAATTCCATCGGCACTCCCAAACTGTTTGCTGCATCTTAATCTTCAGGGACTAATATCATAACATAATTAGTGTAGCAGCACTCCCAGCCTAATTGAAAATGCTGCTTATGAGGGACGGTTAATGAGAAACGCAAGGTTTGATGACTCAGAGCTGCTGAGACGTGGCGGGTCAGTGGGTGCAGCCAGGAAGTGTGGGATTTCTTCCTCCCTGCACATCTGGACAGGAAGGGGTCTGAAAGGAGTCACTTAGCGGCATGGCTGGTGAGAGAGCATGGATTATTGAGAAGTCCCTGGGCTCTGTGGAACAAGGCAGAGAGTCAGCGGGCAAGAAAATAGGAAAAAAAGCCTCCGAGGCGACAAAACACATTTCAATTTGTCTGCTTTGCTGTCTTTTAGCTTTGCTGATAAGAAACCCTCTCAACCAACATCAGGACCTGTTTGCTTATTTTTACTTATTACAGGACCTTGGATGGGGCAGGGGTGGGGGTGGGGTGATCTGAATTCCCACGCATGGGCAGGACAGAGCCAAGTATCCAGGCCTCCTGAGGAGGAACCCCTCCCCCTCTCAGTTAATAAATAGAGAGCAACCCACAGGGGCTTAAAGGCATAGAGCATAAATGTGGCCAACAGAAGCTTAAGGCATCTGAAACCCCTCTTCTTTAAAGAGTTTACTGGACTGTTTGGGTTTTTTTTGGTATTTTGGGCTTTTGTTTGTTTGTTTGTTTGGGAGCCATACCTGGCAATGCTCAGGGATTATTCCTGGCTCTGTGCTTTAGAGAATTACTCCTGGCAGTGCTTTAGGGATCAGATAGAATGCTCCATTTGAACCCAGGTCAGCTGCATGCAAGGCAAGTGCCCTAACCACTGTACTATCGAGAAGCTTATAGGTTTGGCGTTAACAGCTTCAAACAGCTTCCATACATCTTTATTTTAGACAACAAGATCAATACTGCTTGAAGCAAAATAGGATTTAGTAGAGGAGACTGCGTAAACTTTCCCAAAATACCAAGGACTCAAACTTGGGTGCCACCAAACCTGAGAGGTACCTAGGTACCACCCATGCCTGTGGAAATGGATCCTCCACTTCACATACTCTTTGGGAATCAGATCTCTAGGAAATGTAACGGAGAATCTACCCTACTGCTGTACAGGCAAGCGGATATCTCGACCATCACACTCTCAGGCAGCCCAGGTGTATCTGGACAAAGCATCCTTCTCCTGACCACCTCAACCAAGGATGCTTAGTAAAAAGTTTTTACCCAGAGATTGCAGGTAGGATTTTCGACTCTCTTGGGGGCAAAAGACAGGGTTTAAGGAACTTGCCTTGCATATGTGTGACTCCCATTGTTTCCCTGAAACCAATTATGGTCCCCAGAGTGATCCCTGAGCACAGAGACAGGAGTAAGCACTGCTGGGTAAAGTGTTCCCCCCCCCCCCGCCCATCCCCAACAAACAGAGCAAACTTTGAACTCTCTGGAAGCCAGGAGAAAAGTGTGGCAGGACTGGGGTTGAGTATGCTGTGGCATCAGTTTCTGGGCTCTACAGAGACCCATTTTTGACTGTGATGAGCCTGATATGTGTTTGTGCATTGGTGTGGGTGTTGATAGTCACATGGGTGCATGTGTGTGTGTGTCAGAGAGGCTGGACTCATCCCCAGATCCCACTGGCCATTCTTTTCTTTCTGTATTTCCAAACTCACTTGTCCTGGGTGCTCTTCGAGTCCTGAGCACTCACTTATAAGCTCAGTGTCAGGCAAGAGTGCCAGCTCTGACTGCTGTGTCATGGCCGAGGGTCACAAAGCCTATCTCAAGTGTGTTCCATGGGTCAGCAAGGGGAGGAATGCAGAATTCCACCCCACATCTCTTACCTTCAAGTAGGGCCACTCTGGCATTTGGAATCAAATCATCAGAAGGTCTGTCCAGGACTTTGAATGATAGCACTGCGGGTAGGGCCCTTGCTTGCATGTGGCCAATCTGGATTCAATTCCAAGCACCCTATGTGGTCCTCGGAGCCCTACCAAGAGTGATCCCTGAGTGCAGAGCCAGGAGGCAGCCCTGAGCACTGACTGCCACGTATGGCCCTCAAACCAAAATTAATTGATTAATTAACTTACTTGTCCAGAAGGGCTGGAGCGATAGCACAGCAGGTAGGGCATTTGCTTTGCACGCAGCCGACCTGGTTGACCCAGGTTCGATTCCTCTGCCCCTCTCGGAGAACCCGGCAAGCTACTGAGAGTATCTCGCCCACAGGGCAAAGCCTGGTAAGCTACCCATGATGTATTCGATATGCCAAACATAGTAACAAGTGTCACAATGGAGACGTTACTGGGCCCGCTCGAGCAAATTGATGAACAATGGGAGGACAGTGACAGTGACAGTGACCCTCAAACAGTGTTGCTCCTGCAGCTGGGGGCTGAGTGGGAAGCCACTGCTTACTGTGCTCCTCAATACGCTCCCACCAATTCCCCCCCACCTACCCCCACCCCTGTGTCTCTCTGCCTCACTGCCCACCCCGTCTCCACAGCACGCTCATTCCGGGGGCATCGCTGACAAGCGTATCACCTGTGTTTATCCATCTTAAAACTTGCGTCGCGGCTGCCTTTTACTTGCTTTTCTAAACTCTCTTTGGTGGTTCTTCCACTGTTTCCCTTCCTGCTTTGTCTGGTCCTTCTTGGAAAGGCAAATGCTTCTAAGTTAAGAATCCAGCGAAAGCTTCATATTTCCAGGGGTCGATGAGGAAGGAGGGTTGAGAAGTACCTTGCGGCCAAGCTGGAGACTTCGGGGCTGGCCACGGTGGTGGGTTCCACTTGTATCAGGCTCTGAGACAGGGCAGGTGGTGGGGGGCTGCCTTCCTTATCCCAACATTTGTTGAAGGAGTAAAAGATGGGCAAGCACTTTTCTCCTCTAAGAGCAGGACTGAAAGTCATCCCCTGCATCAGGCAGTATACAAAGGCACAGCACTTCACCGTGAGTAACACACATTTGATTTTTCCTAAAAATCTGATTTTTACCAACTGCATTTGATCCTTCCTCTGTTCCATTAGACACTTTATTACAGAAAAAAAAAAACCCTACATTTTACACTGAAAAAAAAAACACCCAAAATCAAAGTCAACTAGAATTGAATTTTAAGGCCAGGGAAATATGCTCTGCCCATTAAATCTCTTTGTTCCTACCAAATTGCAACACTCTACCTATGTGTGTACTTTAGCGCAGGGTTTCTAAATCTCTTCTTCTCCTGACCCCTGTTTCACCCCAAATATGCAACCGCCAGAGCTTCCAGAAGCACCTGGAGTTCCTACCATGTTGGATTTTGACTTCAAATTTTTTTTGTTTGGTTGTTTTGGGGTTTTTTGCTTTTTTACACTTTTGGAAACCTTTCTGCAATTGCCAAATTTTTCACCACCCCCACCCTAGTCAGTTATGTGAACCCCTAATTGAAGAAGTTAAGCTTTAGAACGAATTTCCCTAAGGCTTTGGGTCTTAGGCAGGGAATGTACTTCAAGCAGCAGAGGCCATGCCTAGCCTGAGTGAGGCCCTGCATTAAACCCATGGTACCACACGCCCCCCCCCCCATGCACTTCCGCTGGGTGCGGCCCCTATAAATGAACTGTATAATTCTCATGATTTCTCTAAGATAAGTCTCCTGCAAAATGGAAATGCCCAAGGAGCCATGAGCTGCCAGTTTGCAAAGCAAATTATTTGTTCTCTCTGACCGGCCTTCTCCATGAGATTTTTTTGCAGTTAAACTAGCATTAGCCACAGAGCAATTTTTTTTAACCAATGATTAAACCCTAGAAACAAATCACTTACCCTACCTTTTGAAACCTTTTATGTTTGAATTCATGCAAAAAGGTTGTAAGAAACTGAATATAAATTTATAAGAAAACAAGGTCAAGTTTCCTTAGTGATACGGAAAAAAATCCACAACTCACTAAAGGAAAATGTTCTATTGCACAAACCATTCAGCCAAGAGGTAACTGTTCAATGCTTCTTAGGGTCCAGGTACCACTAGGAAGCCATAATCTGTATTTGTTGTCTGTTTTGGGTTTTGTTTCTTTGATTTTTATAGGGGCCATATCCAGGGCTGATGCTTGGCAGCTTGGTGGTGTGACCTATGATGAGGGCACATAATAAATGTAAAAAAAAAAATGAAGGAAGTCTTGCTGAGTAGCATCAAAGGGCTTGGCTCTAGTCTCTGAGTTTTACATCACCACTTTTAGCATGAGTGTCTCCACTTTGCTTTCCAATTATTAGATGATCTCATCAGCCCAGATGATGGCCCAGACCTGAGGGCCTGATGTTCAGGACTGACTGTCCTTGGGCTCTTCCGGGCTCCTTGTCGTGTGTGAAGGGCCACGTGGTATTGGAAATGAGCCCAGGACCACCCCGTCCATCCCCACATATGAGGCATGTGCCCTATGGCAGACCCCCGCCCCAGCAGCCCACCTCTTCTTCCTTTTACCTCTTCCTCCGTGTCCCCCTTCTTTTCTCTGTCTCCTCTCCCCCAATTCCCAGAAACTTGGCAGGCGACAAGTCCATGATGACCATGAGGGATCCCTATTGTCCTGGGGACTTGAAGGGAAGAGATCTCTGTTCCTAAGAAGATATAGATGTGTCCTTTCTGACCCCACGCCTGCCAGCTCACTGCCATGCCACAGGATGGGGCTTGTAGGAAGGATCATCCTTCCCAGCAAACAGACCATCAGGGGCCGCAGACAGGAAAGAAGTTAAGCATTGGCCTTACCTGCAGTCAGACCATGGTTATATATCCCCAGCACCGCATCTGGTCGCTGTGAGCCCCATCATGAGTGATCCCTAAGCACAGGGCCCAGAGTAAGTCCTGAGCACCACTGGGGGTGACCCCCAAAGGCAAACAAACAAAAACCAAGCCAGAGACTTTCCAAGTGTTGGTTAGTTGTATTGGTGAGAATGGAATCTTGTGACTCAAAAAAATATTAAAAGGGCTGAAGATGGTAGCTGCAGCACTGGCATTGTCCTAGTGGCCTGCCAAGCATGGCCAAAGTCAAATAGTGTCCCCAACACGGCAAAGCCCCATAGAAATGCATCCTCAGGGCCTTGTTTGTTTTTAATTGAATCACTGAGAGCTACAGTTACAAAGCTTTCATGTTTGAGTTTCAGTCATACAATGATCAAACACCCATTCCTCCACCAGTGCGTGTTTTCCATCACCAATATCCCCAATATCCCTCCTGCCACCCCACCTGGCTCCATCCCCTGCCTCTATGTCCCCTGCCAGACAATTTCCCTCTTACTCTCTCTCAACTTTGGGGCATTATGGTTTGCAATACAGACACTGAGAGGCCATCATGTTTGGTCCTTTATCCTTTACTTTCAGCACACATCTCCCATCCCGAGTGATTCCTCCAGCCATCACTGACTTAGTGATCTCAGGACCTCACAAGGAGTCAGGTCTAGTTGACCCAGTATTGCTGTGAGGGACTTCTGTGTCCCTCTCCAAATAAAATTAATAAGTTATAGAGTTGACCGGACTGGAGCGATAGCACAGCGGATAGTGCATTTGCCTTGCACGTACCTTGACCCAGGTTCAATTTCTCCATCCCTCTCGGAGAGCCCGGCAAGCTACCGAGAGGATCCCGCCCACATGGCAGAGCCTGGCAAGCTCCTCGTGGCGTATTTGATATGCCAAAAACAGTAACAAGTCTCACAATGGAGACATCACTGGTGCCCACTCGAGCAATTCGATGAACCACTGGAGGACAGTGCTACAGAGCTTTGACCATCTAGAAGTTCTCCCAAGAGCCCCAGGGGGAAATTCAGGCGATGACATGAACACTGGTAGGGCTTTTGCCACTCAGGACATCCCCTTCAGAGTCTACCTGTGGTGCCATGGCTGCAGCCTAATGGGACATGAGCCGTCCTGCCCCCCTAATGGCCCATTACAGCTTCAGGAAAAGCCATCCTGTTTCCACAGCATTTATCTGTCAGCAGGAGACTATTACGGGAGCACAAACTCACATTGTATTAGCGTTATCAGTTAATTATGATCCTTGGGACATGGGCCAGCCAATGGTAGGCCAGGGTGCTGACCACCCCTTGGGATATAACCCTGCATCCCCAATTCTAGCATGTGAGACCAGTGGGCCGGCAGAGGTGTGGGGCTGGGACCAGCCATCTGGGGGCTCTGTGACACACGGGTCAGGCTCTCAGTGTGGGCCAGGCCCCCCACAGCCACCACAGATTATTGAGGGGCACACTTTCCTGCACAGACCCCCCTCAGCCCTCTACTTGGTGGGGGGCAACAGAAGCATCTTGGAGTGCTCGAGCGCCCGTCCACCGCGGTACCTTCTCTGTCCTGGTAAGAGTGGCAACAGTCTGGTGTGTTTCCCCTGGAACATGGCATGGGGGGTACAGGTGTGAGCTCTGGGCAGGGCACAGGCATTGCCTCCCACAGAATCCTCACACTTCTGCACACAGGGCGCATGGCAGAGATGCTCTGAGTCCTGTGGGCTTTCAACGTTTCTCGGCACTCTTAAGTCTGCGCCATGCCTGGCGGCTCCTGTGAAGTTCGTGGCTAGGCTTGGAAGAAGAGAGAGGGCTCCTCTCACTGGGAAGACACCGCACAAGGAAGGGCTTTCAGTCCCCGAGAGATGCAGTTGGCCAATGCTCTGGGTGCACAGAAATGATGGGACTCCCAGGGCCCAGGGGCTGCCTCAAGCAGGGGTGAGGCACCCTCATGAGGTTCGGTCAAGAGGGGCAGGTGTTCGCACTGGGCTCAGAGGAACAGGTTATGGCGAAGAAGCAGGAGTGGCCCTGGAGATGCAGAAGTGAACCAGAGAGGAGCCTGGTTAAGGCTCTCGTGCTGGGAAGGAGAGGGGTGGACCAGCAGCCCTGTTTGTGGTGCTTTGGGAGCCTGGGGAGTTTGGGGGCTAGAGGATACACTGTGTCTGGGGCCAGAGCACAGCCTGTAAGGCACAGTGGGGCAGAAAGCGCATCCATCAACTAGTGCCTCCTGGGGGGAAGAGGGGAGCACAGAAGCCCCCTGTGTCCAGGTCCAGGAAGTGTTGGGGTAGGGTCTGCCCAGCCTGCATTCCTTAGGGAAGGACTTGACCTCTGGGGAGGCGGGAGCCGGGACAGGGAAGTGCAGGAACTGGGGCTGCTGTGTGACCTTGGCAGGTCAGCACCACACAAGGAAATGCACTTATTTCCTATTTGCCAAACCTCCCCCAGCTTCTTAACGATTCCCAGTCCTTCCAAGGGAGAGAGGCCTGTGGTGGCCAGACATATCTATTTAAAAGTGCTTGTCACTGACCAGAGGGAGATGTTGAACCTCCACACTGTCCAGGACTCCAGTTTATTCCATTTCCTTTGCCGGACTTGCCCCTGGAAGGGGGAAGAGGGCAGGAGTGAGCCCCAGGATAAAACAAATGGGACTTGGCGGGGAGGATCACAGTTACCTGCCTCAGATGAAAGTCAAGAGGGACGCATGCTGGGGTGATGGCACCAAGGGCTGGAAGGCACGCTCCACATGGGGGGCTCCTAGTTCAAGTCCTGGTACAGCATGGTCTCCTGAGCATCACTGGAAACAGCCCCCAAGGGTGACCCCCCCTTCAAGAATAGCCCATGAGCATAGCGGGGTGTGGCCCAAGCAACAAAGCAAGAAGAAAAGGAAAGTATGAAATAATGAATGGCTGAAATAATTTCTTTTTGGGGGGTTGGGAAGCACACCTAGCAGTGCTCAGGGCTGACTCCTTGGTCCTGCGCCCAGCAATCACTCCTGGCAGGGCTTGGGAGACCATCTGAATCAGGGATTGTACCCGGGTGGACAGAATTCAAGGCAAGGGCCCTCCCCTCTGGACTACCGCCCAGCTCTGACTTTCCATCTTGAAGGAACCTAAGAGTTCTGCTCACACCACGGACACCCCCTCGTTCCGCTTTGTTCTCCGGAGAAAGATGACTTTGTCAAGGTCACACGGAGTGGCCCAGACCCATTCCCAGCGTCCTCTGGTCCTCTGAGTGTTCCACACTGCTGCCCCTCTGGCTACAGGCTGGTACTGCATTGGCATGGGCAGCAGTCCTGCCCTCCTGTTTGCTGGCTGAGGACTGAGGGAGGAAGGCTCCGGGTCAGGAGACATGGGGAGCAGCCACCTCGGCCTGCAGGGCTGGCTGGGGGCTCCCCGCGCCTCCCTCTGCAATTCCTACGCAGAGAGAAAGAGCTTGGGTTCAGGGCTGCTGGCCGGGCAGCTGGCTGGGCCATGGAGCAGGGTAGCCTGGGTCTATGGTTCTCCTTCCGGCCTGCAGACCGTGGCTTGGCCAGTTCCCAGGGGACACCCCTCCCTGCCTTCACCGCTCCCCAAGGCTGTGTATCCAGTGTAGACACAAGCACAGTGCAGTTTCGCCTCACTCTTGAATCAGCAGGACCACTCCTTGGACCCAGTCCAAGGAAATGCTTTGGGTTCCCTGCTCTGGGCTAAAAGGGTCTCTCTGTGCAGGGTCCCGCAATTGTTCTGTGTACCGAGTTAAAAGTGATGTACCCACATAAAGTCAGCTGGTCCCCTACAACCAGTCAGGGTCTCCCTGCCTCTGTGGGCTCGGCATACCACCCCAAACAACAAGAGGTTAACAATTCATCTAGGAAGTCTTTATTGAACAACTGTTATGTCCCAGGCTCAGACCCTGTCCAAGGAGCTGATGGTCTGTCCAGAGGGCAGGGTGGATGCATTACTCATATCCATATAGCAAACAGATACTTTATCCAAAAAGTGAGCAACAGAAGGTTCTGGAAGGTGGGTATTCTACGTGGTGGGTGCAGAGACTGAGCCCGATGACCTGGGAGCTTTTCTTTGAGGGAACAACAAGAAGGACTGCGTCTTTCTCCTAACTGCAGGGAGAGAACATGATATGCATATTTCTTTCTGTTTGTTTGGTTTTGACACCCACCCCACCCCCAGCGATGCTCAGGGATTACTCCTGGCTCTGCACTCAGGAATTCCTCCTGACGGTGCTCAGGGGACTATATGGGGTGCGGAGGATTGAACCCTGGTCTGCCATGAGCAAGGCCAATGCCTCACCAGCTGTAATATTCTTCCAGCCCCGAGATACCCATTTTGAAGAGTTCCCTCTTGCCCTGTATTTAGAGGGTGGAATCCAGAGAACCAGACACCTTCCTCAAGGTAGAGACGGAGGTGTATAGAAGCCAGGCTTAAGGAAGGTGTCTGGGCTTCCCACATCCCATCTGAAATGCCACTCATGACCTCTGTGATTTGAAAAAAAAAATCGAGGACCGTGTGTGTGTGTGTGTGTGTGTGTGTGCATGTAGGGGGGGTGTGTCTAGTGACAATACAGACATCTTCATCCATCTCTATGAGATGCTCCCTGAGCCCTGTGCCCGGAGAATCCCACGCGCTCCCCCACTTCAGCACGGATGAAAAATCTCAGCTCTGCTTCCCAGCCGGCACGCGCCTCCATTTATCCAAGTCAAGTATCATCTGTGGTGCTCCCGCCGGCTGCCCACTCCCCAGCACACCCCCCCCCAACACTGGCTCCTCCTAGGGATCCCCAGGCCCTCCAGGCTTTCACCGCTGAGGTGCTTGAAAGCCGCCTGCTCTTCCACCCCATTCAGACATGATTTTGATGATCAAATTATGGCTTTTCCCTACTGCTCATTGTCTTCCGCAGCTGATAGGAGAACAAGGTGAGGACAGGGGGAATCTTTCCTCAGGGCCTCCCTCCCTCCTTTAACTAATTCTATACTTGCCTTCCGCCTCACACTCATTTGAATCATCAAATTGATTATTATCCCAGTGGCTGGCACATCTCAAAAGAAGAAGAGCCCCAGAAAAAAAAAAAAGAGGAGGGTTGGAGAGTTGACATATTGCTGAGTCTGGTAGAGTGCCACCCTAAAGTCGGGAGTTCCAGGAAGCAGGAGAGTTTATAGGGATGGGGTGCGGGTGGTGGTGGTGGGGGGGAATCAGGTGTCAGGTGGAAGAGCCCTGTCTGCTGGGCTGCCTCCAAGTGGAGGTGACGGGAAAGCTGGTGGTCCCAACAACACCTGTTTTAACCACAAATCGGCAGGCATTTGCTGGTGCCTGCGCCCTGGGGCTGGGCAGGCATCTTTTCTAGCCCCGGGAGCATTCTACAGACCCACCCCCCTCCCGCAGACTCTCTGCAGGAGAGCGGTTCAGGACCCACTGTCGCGAAGGCGTTGGAGACCCGCAGAGTGGAGGGTGAGGGTCTGTTTCTTTTCTGTTCTCTCCCTGGAATGACCCTTTGCACTTTGGTGCTTCTCCTGGGAGGCTGTGAATTTCTAAGGCCGGGGCGGACCTCTCGTCCTTGGTGAGAGGGCAGGGAAATATGGCTCATTTTTTAAACATGGAAAACCACCCTCTTCCCAAATGCTTGACGGGGGGAACCCTGGAGGTCTGCCAGTTAAGGTGGAGGGGAGGGTCTGTAAAGCTGCAAATCTTTCACCCCACCCCCAGTACCACTAGCTGGACAATATTTTTTCTTTCTCTCTCTCTCTCTCTCTCTCTAATGGAGAAGAGGGCAGGCCTTGCGGCTCTAACACCTGAGTCCTCCTACTCCTCTGGACGTGGGGACCCCGCGTGCGCGTCCGGTTCCATTGAAGTCTCCCAGGCGCGCCCCCCACCCCTCCCCCCGCCCCGCTCGAGTCTGTCACTTTAAGTCCAGCCCCTGAGAGATAGCCAATAGGAGCCAAACCATACATCAGTCTGGCTGCCTTAAAGCTACAGTAGGGTTAGTGGGCTCCAGGTCTCGGGTGCCCGCGCCGCCTCCGCGGCTGCCCGTCCCCGCTGCCCGCTGCGGGTGCGTGCGTGAGTGGGCGCGCGGGGCTGGGCGCGCTCGGCCCCCGGCCTCCCGCCCGGCCCGCCGCCGCCTGCCCGTGCGCCCCTGCCCCGGCGCGCACCTCGCCTGTGCCCTTCACGCGCTCTTCGGCGCCGGTGCCCGCCGCCTCTTTCTCCACCAAGTGGGAATGCTCCAACGGGACTGATGGACGTGTCGGAACTCTGCATCCCGGATCCCCTGGGCTACCACAACCAGTAGGTGCTCTGCGCCCCGGGGGTGGGGGTTGGGGGTCTGGACGTCTCCTCCTGTCCCGCGCGCGCGGCGCTCCGTATCTCGGGGAGGTGGAAGGAGTCTCAGTTCTGGGCGCCCTGCAAGTGTCGGAGACCCCCGGGGCTTTGCGGGCCACGTCGGAAGGGGAAAGGCGCGCACACACTTTCTAGGGCTTCTTCTCCCGCGTCTCCAACTTCTCCCGCCACCCGCCTTTGGCAAACCCTGACTTTTCCCGGGGAGAGCCGCGCTTGAGCGTGCGCTCTGGTCTTTCTCTCCACTGTTCCCGCACGGGGAGAAAAAAAAATTAAATTAAAAATAAAATTAAAAAAAAATATATATATATATGGAGTTTTCTGGGACTCCGGGAGGAGCAAGTCAGAACAGGTGCGGGAAGGGCAGGAGAAGTCCCGGAGGAGAAGCGCGCGGCGCGGGGTGTCCCCAGACCTGGACGCTCATTTCCAAACTGGGCATGAAAAATGATCCTGGTAAGGGAACGAAGTCGAGCGAAATCTGGAGATCCTGGAGAACGCAGCGCTTGTCCAGTGGACCCGGTGGGGTGTCCTGAGGGCGCGCACGTGGCACCCGACAGCCGGGGGGGGGGCGGGGGAGGGGACCCCCGCGTGCTTGGGCAGGTGGGGGGATGCGTTTTCCGCCAGTTGTGGGAACTGCCGTCCGGTCGCAGGGGCTGAGGCAAACGCAAAGTTGGTTCCCTGCGTTTGGAGGGACCCACAGAACCGATCGGAGCGGTGTCCTGCTCATTCCTGCTGGGGCCGTTTTGCCCGACCTCGCGGGACCCGGGGGTGGTCGGATCCGCTGGGGCGCACGCGACTGGAGCTGTGCGACCCGACTCCCAGGAACCGCGATTCCCGGCCCGGATCGCGCGCTCAGCGCTCAAAGAGGAAAAGTGGGAAGCGGGGAGTCCCCCACCGCACCGGCCCACCCGGGGTGCTGGGTCCCGACCGGTCACCGCGAGGGGACTCCGCTGCCAGCTCGATTCCTCCCGCAAACCTTCAGAAGCACCCCGGGGACCCACTCCGCGTGTTTGCTTCCTCGGGCACCGAGCGCCCTCAGCGCCCCGGGCCGGTGATAATACCCGGGCGCTGGGTATGGGCACCCCGAAGGGCTTTTACAAATTAAAATCACAATTAGACGACAACTTCAAAGTTCTCGCGAGTCTGCTTAACTTGGAGCGCGTCCGGCTGCTCTTTTTTTTCCAGAAGCAACTAAATTCGCCCAAGTCAGTTCGCCCCAATGTTCTCTCTCTCTCTCTCTCTCTCTCTCTCTCTCTCTCTCTCTCTCTCTCTCTCTCTCTCTCTTCTTTGCCGCCC
>JAOXYA010000019.1:11360160-11370645 GCA_028565675.1 Sorex palustris
TCTCTCTCTCTCTCTCTCTCTCTCTCTCTCTCTCTCTCTCTCTCTCTCTCTCTCTCTCTCTCTCTCTCTTCTTTGCCGCACTGCTCCCGCTTCCCCACCCCCTCAAAGAACCAGGAGATCATTAAAAATAAATACTGAGAAGGTGAGGGTGGGTGGCCGCACAGATCCCGTCTCTGAGCCCCGAGCTGGGGTTGGTGGGTACCGTGCCTGGCCGAGGAGGCAACTTTGGAGCTTGTGGATGACGGAGTCTGGTGCTGTCAGACTGACCTTTTTGGTTCTAGTTTGAGCAGACGACCCCTTTAGACTCAGCCAGAATTTAGACAGCGGGTAGGAAGTGAGAAGGATGGGCCCTGGGACTAGGGCGCTGATGAATTAAAATGCATTCAAAGGTTCAGTCCATCGGCTTGCAAAGGGGCTCTTTCTCCTTTGAAAAGGTTGGCCAATCTCACCTGCTGAGTGGCCGGCTAGGGTGCTGCAGAGTGCTGTGTCCTCCCCAAGTCAACAGCAGCCTGCCCCGGGGAGCCAGAGAAAGGGGATTCAGGCCCCCCGCTGGTGGGGTTTCTTTCCCGAAGTCACCCCATCCTACAAATACCAGGTAATTCTTTAGGCTCCCGTCCCTTGTCCCTTCTCTGGACTCCACATGTGTCTATTCACCTTCTCTGGCTCAAGTCATAGCTGATCCATGTGCAAATTCATGGGAGGGAGCCTTTGACTATGGGCACCCGGAAAGCAGTGAAATATGGGGTGGGGGGAACCATAGCAGGTTGGGGATTCATTGAGGTGTGGGCACTGTTGGCAGGAATGGAGGAGGGCCGCAGGAAGGAATGAGGAGGTGGAAGGCCTGGGTGTGTGGGGTAGAAATGGAAATCATTTGTGAGGGAAACTTGACGGGGTGGATACTTACCCTCCCTGACTTCCTTACAGTGAACTCTCCTTTTGCTCCACGAGGCTCAGGAAAAGGCAGCAATACAGGAGGCACAGGGAAAATAGCAGGAATATACCTGCAGTCCCCACGGAGGAACTCTGAATCTCTGTGAGGTGCTCCTTGGAACCCATGACCAGGCTGGGCAGTGTTCCCGTACACATGTACTCATGTGTGGACCTGTGTCTGC
Organism: Sorex palustris; assembly: GCA_028565675.1. NCBI lineage: Eukaryota > Metazoa > Chordata > Mammalia > Eulipotyphla > Soricidae > Sorex > Sorex palustris. The sequence continues at coordinate 11,361,273 of JAOXYA010000019.1, forward strand.
TGTGGTACAGGGGCACAGAATTTCCCAGGAAGGGCTTCTAGAGGTCAAGAAGCTGATGGGGTGTGTGTGTGTGTGTGTGTGTGTGTGTGTGTGTGTGTGTGTAGGGGGCGGGGAGGTGAATGAGAGGGGGGTGTATGGATCTGATCACACCCTCCCTCAACCCCACCTCACTTCTTCACAGTAGCTTTCAAGGCTTTGGAAGGACCAGGATGAATCATTCTCCTAGGGAGACTTCTGGGGAGCAGGGCTTGGTAGGTTCCTTACTTTGTATGCAGTTGCTACCCATTGCTGCTCTTCCGAGCCCCGAGAAAACCCAAGGACGCAATCACCACTGATGGGTTAGGAAGGGCTCCCAGTCTTTCTCACCTGCTAACGTAACAAGAGCATATCTGGGTGCTTTGGTGTTCACACTTTCCCCAGGTGAGAAATGCACGCGCGCGCGCACACACACACACACACACACACACACACACACACACACCCCAAGAAATGCACCCACACAATTGCACCCACCCACCCACCCACACACACCCGTGTCTTCCTACCTTTCTGTCCTTCATTTTCATTTTCCTGTAGCCAATCCTGTAGGTGACTCCATTACCATTTCTAATCAATATTTTATGTACATACATAATCAGCCGGAGTGGGAGTCAGTGTGCTGGCCAGCGGTGTCTGTGTACAAACGTCTCCCCGCCCTGGCCAGCCGAAGACTATTGGCATAAAAACCTGGGGGTTATTGGAGGGAGGCGGGGGTCTACCTCTGCCTTCCGATGCCCACTTTGGCTGATGTTAAAGAAACAAAGAACAAAGTGTCCTAGAGGTAAGATATGTGGGTTCACACGCGGGGAAAATGCCACATGGTAATTCAGAACCACTGGCCCAGAGAAAAACAAAGGGGGGAATTAATTTTTAATGGTATGTTTGGAACTAAAACAGTGAAGAGAGGGGGTCTTGATTTTCCTGGGGAGGGGCTCTAGGGGGCCCCTCCGGAGGTCTGGGCTGCTGGGGGGAGCAGCTTGGGGTGTCAGGGAGCTGGGCTTGTTCAGCACCCCCAGGCAATACAGGAGGAAACTGGGAGGCCAGCAGGGAGGGCCCTGGTGCCCAGAAAGTCTCTTTCCAGCTCAGTGACATCCTGATAACTGGAAATTTCCTCTGGAAGCTTATTCTCTTTCACCCAAGTCCCTCTGTTTTAGAAACAGCTCTCTGTTTAACCAGTACTTAGCACCGATGAAAAGGTGTTTCTTGAAAAGGCATACATGGAGGAACAACTGATGCCCTCCCACCTCCTCACCACTACCAAAACAGGAACCTTTTCATGCTATTGACTCAGAGGAATCAATACATATTCCATTTAGTCCCAGAGACGGGAGGCACGGGGAGCATGGGGACTTTCGGGGAAAGACTGCAGGGGGAGTAACTGCCTGCTGGGACATGTTCCTGGCATAGTCCTGCCTCCAGGAAGCCCCCCCCCCCCGGCAAGCGTGGGGTCCCCCTAACTCCACCCTGCAGCTCGGTCCCTGCTGGCAGGTGTGGGCCGGGGGGAACCTGTGGCCACATGGTGGTTTTGTGTGTGTGTGTGTGTGTGTGCGCGCGCGCGCACGCGCGTGCTTTTTTTGGGTCATACCCGGACGTTGCACAGGGGTTACTTCTGGCTCTGCACTCAGGAATTACTCCTGGCAGTGCTCGGGGGACCATATGGACCATATAAGATGTTGGGAATCAAACTTGGGTTGGCCCCCGTGCAAGGCAAATGCCCTCCCCACTGTGTTATCACTCCAGCCCCGGCCACATGGTTTTTTTAAAGATCATGTAGACTCATGGGTCCAGAGCACTCTGCAGGGTGCTTTTCTGCAGGGGCGCCAAGAAGTATCCTGGGCTGCCCCAGAAGAGGGTCTCTTGGTGCAGGCTGTTGAAGGAGCAGAATTTGGGAGCAGATTCGGGGACAGAGATGTTCTGGCCGGCTGCTGCAGGGCCTCCGGGATCTGTCTTTGGCTTCCTCAACACGAGGAATATTCTTGGTGGTTCTAATTTGAAGGGGAAGGAACAGATATGTAGACCAGAATTCACTTTTTGTTTTGTTTTGTTTTTTGCTTTTTGGGTCACACCCAGCGATGCACAGGGATTACTCCTGGTTCTGCACTCAGAAATTACTCCTGGTGGTGCTCGGGGGACCATATGGGATACTGGGAATCGAACCCAGGTCGGGCTGCGTGCAAGGCAAACACCCTACCCGCTGTGCTAATTCGCTCCAGCCCCCAGAATTCACTTTTTTTGAAGGAAAGTGCAGCCCATATGCTAACGCCTACCCCTGGCCCTACCCATGGCTTCTCCTAGCTATGGGGGATCCTCAGCCCCTGCCCACCCTTCCCTGGCAGTGAGGCCCTCTGAGGCTCTTCCTGCTCCACCAGATCAGCCTGGAATTAACCAGAACCCCTCTCCATTCTGCGGACGGCTTCCGTCTTTCAGGTGCGTCACTCTGGACCATCTCCCCACCCCACTCATGCCCAGGGGACCCCAGCGTCCTTTGCTTGTGTACCCTCCGATGTGTTCTGCAGTGACTGTGTTTTTTAAGGGTTGGGGGGGTCCCCAGACGGTGCAGGGAGTGTGAAAGGCACCCCTTGGGGTGGGTTTAGGCCAAACCAATCTGAGTCCACATTAGCTGGTTTGCCCTTGAGCCCCTTCGCTGATTTCTGGTGATAAATCAAGGGTGTTGTTTAGCACAGCAAGTGCGGTGACCCGGGCCAGCTCCTCTCTGGGGCCCTCGGGGAGCCTCTGGCCTGGCCTCGCATTCCTTGGAAGAGAGTCTAGTGAGTGAAGCGGGGTGGCCTGGGGCCCCTGGACACAGGCTGCCCCCGGACTGGCTGGAGGCTCCCCCAGGGAGGGCGAGTTTATAATTGCAAATGTAATTAGCAGCCAGACTCTGGGGCACAGGAAGCTTCACTTCTCTCACACCAGTGACCTCTGTAGTGGCCTGCAGATTAACCCTCCCCGGCCAGTCTGCCCCTGGCCTCTGCCGAGGCCACTGACCTTTCGCTACTAATGGCAGCGCGGTTCTGGGCAGTGGGGTGCGGGCTTAGACCCCTGCCTCAGAGGGGCCATCCGCGCAATGACCAGGAGGTTGCCTGAGGCTGTCCCTTCTTCCCTAGGCTACTGGGCCAGCGACTCCTGCTTCTGTGACAGTGTGACCCTGTGAGGCCGGTCCTCAGGGCCCTTTCCTCCCTCCCCGGGGCCGCATGGAGGATACTGGGTGCGTGCTGGTTTGTGGGCTTGGGGGGCGGTGCCATTTGATTCTGGGTGTGTGCTGGCCTGTGGGTTTGGGGTGTCGCTGGGGGAGAGCCGGGTGCTCAGGACCTCATGAGCACAGCCACAGCTCAGCGTGTGGGAGTAATTCCCCCTCTCGGGTGTTCTCAGGGCTGTATGAACACGGGGCGGGGCGGGGTGGGGGTCCCACTGGACTTGTAGCAAAGCACTGCTCTGTGAGTTTGGGGGAGCAGAGATGACCTCTCCACAACCAGCCTTCTTCCCTACTGTCACTGTGGTGTCCCTGCCTGCCTCCCCCCTCCCACCCGGCCAGTGAACTTGAATGGACTGTGTACTTGGGCACTTTGTAATAGGGATTAGGATAGAAAGGATCTCACAGCCCCTTGACCTCCCTCCGAGCCAGTACTTAAGGGGATATCTGTCCCTTTCTTGTTGTGGGTGAAGCCCCTGTTAGAGAACAGAGCCCTGAACCCCGAAACCTCCAACGCAGCGCCCATTCCTCAGAGAGTTGGGGGGGGGCAGTTGCCATCTGTGTGTGCCAGGGTGGTTGGAAACTGGGATGGGGGCTCTGCGATTCAAGCATGGCCCCTGCTCCCCTGCCGCACCCCTCGGACAAAGGGCTGGCTGTCACCACTTTCCCAGGGGGCCCCCTTGATTGGATGTTTCCAGGGGGCGAAAGGGTAGGGGGTTTGCAGGGAGGGAGGAGTTGGATTTTTCTGAAAGGCCTCTCTTCAGAGTTTTGGTCTGGGTGATGCTTGGGGGGGATGAGGGTCCTTCCCTGCCCTGCCCTGCTCCGGGAGAACAGATGGTCACACTCAGCCAGCCTTCGGCAGCTCTGTTCCAGGTCCCACTCGGTCCCTGGGTAACAACCAGTGACACTGGAGTTTAAAGGGGCAGGTGTTTACTCATGACAGATTGCTCCAGGTATCAGCCCACGGGACTTAGAGTATGGAATCAGACCGGATGGAAAAATCTGATAAATGTGCTGATTTCAGAGGTTGAGTTAAAATAAACGCCAACGTTTTCCTGAGGGTTGGAGGTATAGAATTTTTGTAAACCTCCATTTTGCTATTTTTTTAAAATTACTACATTTTACTTTCGAAAAGGGCCGCCCCTCTCACCCCGACCCCCACTCCCACCACCACCTTTTCTTCCTTCTGTCCCTTATTCTGTCCCTCCCTGCCCTTATTCTATTCAATAGAGTGGTTCAGAGTTCCCGGGATTGAGCCTTTCCGGGAGCGGTTTTCTGAATAATGCTATTTTATTCCTCAATGTCATTTCATCCAGAGGTCAAAAGGCAGTTAAACAAACTCCGAGGAGGTTTTGTTTTTTATCTTCTGGCTTCAAATGTGATCAATGCTCATTTAAAACTGTATTAGGGTCCTCTCCTGGCCGTTATAGTCTCCTGCCTGACCATCAGTGTTGCCTGAGATATCAGTGAAAAGTCCTGGGACACGGTGTGCCCAGTTAGAGGCGCAGGCTTTCCCGTCTAGAAAACTGAGCCCCAGAGCCACAAATGCTAAAGCGGCGTTTTAACTTGTCTGGTTCCTGCCTCCCCCAGGAACTCGAGTTAATGAACTTGTTTCTTGTTTATTTCATTCTATCATTTTAAAAAATTGTGTTACATGTACTAGATGTATGTTTTTGGTATTTTTACCTGGTGTTATTTTTAGAAGACACCTGGAAAAGAAAGCCTTTTGAGTAACACTAGCTTTTTCGTGGGCACTTGGTGTGAAGGGCAGAGAACAAGGAAATCTGGTAGAGGAAGAAGAAAATAAAGGATGATGGTTCATGAGATTTCTTATATGTTTTCAGAGTTAGTATTTGCCTTTGTCGGGGCCAGAGCTATAGGACAGCAGGTAGGATGCTTGCTTATCTTGCACTTGGCTGACTCAGGTTTGATCCCCGGCATCCCATAAGGTTCCCCCCGAGCATCGCCAGGAGTAATTCTTGAGCACAGAGCCAGGAGTAACCTCTGAGCATCCTGGATATGAGTCGAAAATCAACAAAAAATGTTTTTTCCTTTGTCTCCGCTCTACCCCACAAACACACTATTTTTACTCCAGCTTGTTCTCATTTTACTTTTGTGTTTTAATCCCTCTTTGAGTGTACCTGGTTCGGTTTGGTTTGGTTCCCCACATCCCTCAGTATATATTTGGGAAGAAGCAGAGACATATGCGTGCAAGTGTGAGTTGTGGGTGTGTTTGAGTGGTCTTGAGGGACTGAGCGTCATTAGCGAATGAAGTCCCAAAGCAAATGCCCTTAGTGGCCCCTGTTCCGAGTCAGCCTGCAGTGTGCCTTGCTCCGTTCCTGTTGGCTACCTGCTCCTGGCGGAGGGTGGAAACGAGGGTGAAGAGCCCCTTTTACAGGCGAATTTTAGGGTGTTCGTGTCTGTTATGGGCGAGATGGAAGGTGATAGGGGCTGGAGGTCCGCAAAAGCAATCAAGTTCCTTCCCTTTCTCGTTCTCTGCTCTCATCTCCCTTGCTTCTTCCTTCAGCTTTGGTTGGCATCGTCAGGAGGCAGAGTAATTGAGCTGGTCTGTGCTTTTGTTTTTGCCCTCTTAATCGATCAACAGAAAACATTCCCCTTTGATGGCAGAGTATCTCTCCGGCAGGCGTGCAGCGGGCGGCACTTACCCGCTTCCCTTCACCCTGACTCTTTGTCATTTATCTCTGGGGTGTGTTGGCACTGCCTGCCTAAGCAGTCACACTAACAAGCGTTGGCCAGAGAGAACGCTGCTTTCGCAGAAATAATAGCAATGTCGCGATGGTGGTAATAATTATGGCCACGGTAAGAACAGCTTACGGCATTTTCTTCCCCCAAAGCTCATAAGCAGATTTTATTATAACTGAGTAAGGTTTGCTGTCTCGTCCTCTCCCCCATCCCACCCCCTCCCCCACACCCCCCACCACCAACAGTGTCTTCCTGCACACTGCAAATGTGCAGAGTTTTCATGTTTGCACGTCTGCGTTCATCCAGGAACTAAAACTGCCTCTTCTCTGGATCCTAACGGAAGGGCAGAGGAGAATACGGTGCTAGCCACACGGCCGACCTGAGAAACGTGGGGCGGTGTTTGCCTTTGAAGGAGGAAATGGAAGCGGCTCTTGTCAAGACAAGGGTGGCCGGGTGGGGACGCCGCGGTCCCCTGCCTGCCTCTGAGGCCCGTGCCAGGCCGCCGCTCCCATGCTTCCTCACCTTCGTTGGTCCTTCAGCAGAAGGTTTGCAGACCAAAGGCACACAGAGGACAAGGGGTTTAAGGACATGGCTCAGGTGAAAGAGCTGGAGAAAGAAGTGGAAGAAATGAAAGCACCTTGCTACCTTCGACCCTTTCCTGAGTGCTTAGGCTTCACAGAGGTCGTGTCCCGCGCACCTGTGTACCTCAACCTGTTCTCCCGAGGTGAAAGATTGGAAGAGGACACCTGGGAACAGCCCCCTCAGAAGCCCCCCACCTCTGGGAACTCTTGGCAGGGACTCCCAGCTCCGCTGTTCATTATGGGCAGTGCCTGTCACTTCCTCTCTCTCTCTCTTCTCCACCTTCTGGGTTTGGACACCGGAGTCCGAGGCATCAAAGTTGCCAGGGTCCCAGGCAACCTAGATTTTGTTTTTCTTTCTACTTTAATATTCTTATCATGGTCTCACTCATTTTTGCCTCTCAAAACCAAGCCAAACCTTAAGGTGGAGGTTCACTCTCTGATTATTAACTGATCTTGTTAAAACATAACTCCCTCCCCAGGAAGACCCCCCCAGAAGAGCGTGGCAGTGCTACCCAGCTCTAGACGCACTGGCCCTCGCAGTGAGAAATGTTATAGCTTCAATTCCCTTGTTGGACCCTGAGTAAAAAATTAATTCATGAATAATAAAAACCAATCAGTCTTGTTGAGTTTAAGAAGGATTAGGAGGAAAGGGTGGTTTTTTTTCTCCTTTTTTTTTCCCCTTAGAACATTTGGATCTGTGATTCATTGTCCGGGAAGTGCCGGGTGGGTTGGAGCCGGTCTCATTCACAGCAAACAAGCAGTTTATTACCCAGCGGTGTAACATCTTTCTGATCAGTGAGGCCAACTGGCTGGACTGTTAAAAAAAAAAAAAAAAAGACCCTGCAGGAAATCCCTCCACTTCCTTCCAGCAGCCCAGTTCTCCAAGTCAGTGATTTTTCCGGGAAATGAAGGGAGCTTCCTGCAGAAGTGGCACACAACCCAAGTAGCCAAGGACCCTTGGGTGCCTTTGGAATCGGCCCTTTTGTTAAAAGCCCAGGCTGAGTCCAACTGTTGGTTTCTCACCCCCTTTGTTTCCCTGGGAGAAATTGACCAGAAATTGACAGCCTTTTCAAACTTGATTCTGGTTTCCACTAATGTTAACTGCCTGCCTCCCACTGTTGTTTGAGCAAAGTTTAAACAGGGCTTTCACCAGAAACTGGTACATAATAAGTGTTTATTAAATTGCCTATGTTATTATTAATTGACTTGCTTACTTCTAGAAGTTATTTTTCATTCTTTGGACACACCTTTTCGGGAGAATGCAGTGAAATCAGGGTGCTTGAGCTGGTATCTCTGTTTAATGCGAACAACACAAGAGGATTAGAGAAGGAATTTCCATTTGGGACTGGGGTAGTGGAAGGAAATATCCTTTGAATGAATCCTTAGACCCTTTGGGATAAGAGCTGCTTGGTACGAACAGTTAAATTTGGGTCTTCATAAACAGTCTTTTTTAAAAAAAATCATCATCATCATTATTATTATTATTATTATTATTACTGTGAGTAGGGATGCCTGTGAATTTGTTGCTAAGTCTGGCTTCTCCGCTAGTGGGTGTTTACTTAAGTTAATGTAGTTAAGAAGCAGTTTCTTTTTTCTACTTTTGATGAAGCTCAAGAGAATGATTATGTCTTGAGTTAAAAATTGATTAAGTGATTTACAAAGTTATTCACAGTGGGTATTAAACATAGTGTATTCTTTTCCCTCCCCTAGGGTCCCAGGGTCCCACCTCCACCTCCTCCACATCCCAGTATCCCCAGCCAGCCATCTTGACAGGCTCGTTTTTGAAATTTGGTGGTTGAGGTTTGGATCTTTTCTTTTCAGGGGTGTGTGCAGTTTTTAAATGCCTACCCTGAACTGTTTGCCAGTGTTTATTAATGCGAGCTTGAGCCTGTCCTGAGAAGTTTAAAGACACAAGTAGTTTCCAGCATCCAGGAATGTTGATGTTGTAGTTAAGGAGATTAACCTGCCGGATGAAGTATCCTAACACAGCACCCAGAGCCAAAGTGTTTTGCTCTAGGAAGGAGCAGGGTAAGCTGTGTCTTTCTGGAAAACTGGAGGAAGGAGTTGGACGGCTTGTATCAAGAAGCAGGCAGTTGGCCACTACTTAGAGCTGGACCTCGGAGGCTGCAGCAGCGTGGCAGAAAGCCACCCACTGGAGTGTTAGGCAGTAGAAGATGAGGGGCTCAGCCGGAAACAAAGCCAGCAGGGAACATGAGTGAGCCGGGCTTTGTTCCTCACCAGTCAGTAACCAGCAGACCCTGTTTCTCCACATGCACCTCTCAGAGCAAGCATAGTCGCACAGCCTCGGTGAAAACAACCATTGTTTTAAACCAGGTACCCTGGAAACGCAGAAAATGGGAAATGGAAGAGCTCTAGAGCCCCCTACAGGCACTTAGTGGAACTGCATCCCCTGGGTGCTTGTCCCATGATAGGGTCCTTGCTGGAAGGATCGTGGGACATTCAGCGTGAACCTACAGAAACTCAGGGTCCTGGAGAGGAGTTGAGAGCTTGAGTTTGAGCTCAGAAAGCAACTCTGGGTTTGCACCCACCGTTCAGAGCCAGGCTCTAGGGCCTTTGGCACTGCAGCAACCTCTCAGTGTGAACTTGTACGAGCATGTGTGCGCACACACACACACACAAACACACACCAATTGCCTTGACAGAGGTTTGCATGCATGTGCACACACACACACACGCACACAGACACACACACACACACACCAATTGCCTTGACAGAGGTTTGCATGCATGTGCACACACACACGCACACAGACACACAGACACAGACACACACACACACACACACACACACACACACACACACACACACACACACACACACACACACACACACACA
>JAOXYA010000019.1:11370745-11390957 GCA_028565675.1 Sorex palustris
CCCCACTGGCTGTGCCTCTCCTGCCAGGGGCTGTAGGTGTCACTGCCAGGAGTCTGTGTCTCCATGGGAGGAAGGCTGCATCCTGGAGCAGCAATTGAAATGCAAAATAACATTTTGATCGAGCCAGCAGGCTGTTTATTTATCAAATCAATAGTCAGAATGCTCATCTGGAGAAGCCCGGGTGATAAGTGACAGCATTTCCAAGGACAGGCCTGAACAATCCCGATCCCCCTGCCCCCACACAGCCCAGACTCAGGGAGGACCAGCCCCACCTCCCTCCTTTTTCCTTTGCTCTTTGAGGCTTGAGTCCAGCATGAAGCTCTGCTCTCCTGTAGTTCTCTGGAGCGTTCCATGGCTGGCCCTTTGGCCATGCCTGAGGGGCAAGGCGGGGAGGGGGGGGGGTCATGCGGTCAGTAGGTGAGGAAGCCACCTTGGGGGTCTCTCAAGGTTCTTTCCCAGCCCTGCTTCTCCACTTCTGGTGTGGCCCCAAGCCCAACAAGACCACCACCAGCAGCAGCACCACCAGAGGGGCCTGGAAGGTGGCTCAGTGGGTAGCTCAGGCCTTTGCATGCATCAGACCTGAGTCCACTCCCAGCACTGCCAAGCACAAAGAGGCAAACAAGCAAACACCCAAGCCCACAGGCACCCAAGTCAGCTGGAAGGGAGGGAACAGCCAGGCACACTCCCCAGCTTCCCAGTGGACGGCCGGTCTCCACTCCTGCTGCTCCCAAGCACCCACCTCCCCTCCCACCCCTGCACAGGCTGGCTCTGGTGTGTCTTGTCCCTTAGGAAGTGGCTGTCATACCTATGTTAGGGGAAAGGGTGACCTGCAGCCTTGGGGACTCCTGGCCCCCATTGACTTTCTTGTTAATTCGTGGATTTAGCCACTTTTTATTGAGTACCTACTGTGTGCCTCCAACGTGTTGTAGCCTGAAGAAATCAGATATAGCCTGGAGTTCTTGCAGGGGGAAGGAAGACCAGGCAGGGGTCGGGGAGATGTCGCAGTGGGCTGAGCATGTGGCTGCCCTGAATTGGTCTCTGGTAACCCCTGAGCACTATCAGAGTGATTCCAGAACTCAGAACTTGGATTAGCCCCCAGCACTGTGAAATAGACCCAAAACAACAACAATGAAAGGCCAGGTTGTTTGGCCACAGTATGCAGGGGGAGAGTGGGCAGGGGCCAGTCTCAGAGAGGTGAGGGGCACCCCCGCATCCTTGGGTTCCTCTGAGCAGACCTTAGGATACCTGCTTCATTAAGGTGCTGTGGGACATCCCTGGCCATTTCTGTTTGCTTCCTGCAGGAATGGTGGTTTCCATCATTGGGATCAAACTCAGGCCCTGGCCGTACCCCAAGCTCCTGGAAGTTACTCGTGAGAGTTGGGGGAAGCATTTGGCCACCCTTCACCAGGTTATTTAGGGGCCAGAGCCCCTTCCGGTGAGAGGCTGCCACTCCTGGAGCCTCTGATTCTCCTGGGGGCATTTGCAGAGTGGTCTGCAGAGCAGGAAGACGGGAGGAGACTGGAAACGGAAGCCATCTGTACCCCACCACCAGGGGGTGCTAGGAAGCGGGTGGTACCGGGTCTCTGAGAGTTTGGGATCTTCTGGGCGCTGTCAGATGCTCCTCTGGGTTCACAGGTGAACACTCTAGAGCTGTGTGATGTGATCATGTACGAACAAAAAATCTACTGCCAGGAGGCCAAGGAACTCTCCAAGAGGCACCAGCTGGGACACAAACCTGGGCAGTCCAGAACCACCACTGGGGACTTGCTGGCATTTGGAAGGAGCCCTGTCCGGTGCCCGGAGGTGGGACCCCTAGACCATCCATTGCAGGCTTCATAAGTGGGGGGGGGCAGATGAAGCTGATGTGAGCAAGTCTGACTCCCCTCGCAGAGCCCTGGAAGGGCTTGGGGGGGGTTGGGGCATGGCGCAGAGCTATGATGCTCTCCCTCCTCTAAACGTACTCCTCTGTGGAGATGATAATCGGGAGCGGTCCGGGTGTACTCCTGGGAGCGCCCCCCACACCCCCAGTGCCTCTGGGTCCTGCAGGAAGTACCCCCCCGGAGAGCACCCAGAGGTGGGCTCAGGTGTCTTGTTGGCTCCCCAGAGGGCACCCCTGAGTCCACTGTAGGAGCCGGTAGGGAGCAGGCACAGCCAAGCCTGTGCATGTGGGTAGTGGGGGAAGCAGGGGGCCCACTGGTGCTCCCCACTGCCAGCCCCCTGCCGGCCCAGGGCAGACCCTCCGCCTCCATATGGCGCCCCTTTGGCAGCGTCTCTTCTCCCTGTGATGGATGCAGCCGGGAAAATCGTGGATAAAAGATCCCGATTGAGAGGCACTAATTACCCATCATTATTTTCCTGCCGTAATTTGTGTGGAGCGAGATTTCAATCAGTTGTCTGCAGCAGCCCGGTTTGGACTAATCTTTCTAACGACAAGATGCTTAATTACAGATTTCGCTGGCGCTCCGGGGCGCAGAGGGAGGCTGTCAGGGCAGCCCGTGTGCTGATGGGTCACTTGGAAGTCTCGGGTCCGGGAGGGCTCCCAAGGCAAGAGGGAGAGACTCGTGGGGTAGGGGTGGGAAGTGAAGGTTTGTTCCTAAGGGTCCCAGCTCTCTGGATTGGGGCAGCAGGTGGAGAGAGGGGGTGGGGTATTACCTTGGGAAGGACCTCCTCTCCAGAAGCTCAACAGTGTCTGTGACGCCCCGAAACTCCCAGCCAGTCCCGAGCTGCTCAGTGCCCTGAGAAGTGGTACCCAACTGGCACTGGGACCTCTGACTCACTGTGCTGGGGTGGGGGTGGGGTGGGGGTGTGTCTGTCCGTAAGGCTAGTCTAACTCGTGAGACACTTGTCACTGTCAACAGTGAAACAGGCATGCGGAACTCCCGGGGACAGTGAGACAGGGCAGGGGTCTACCTGAATGAAAGAAATACCGAAGTCACCTGAATTTAAAGAAAATGTGGACTGGAGAGATAGTGCAGCGAGCAGGGCATTTGCTTTCCATGTGGCTGACCCGGGTTTGGTCCCCGGCACCCTGTATGGTTCCCTAAGCCCTTTTAGGAGTGATTCCTGAGCACGGAGCCAAGAATGAGCCCTGAGCACTGCCAGTTGTGGCCCCCTCAAAAAAAGGAAAAAAAAAAGAAAAATGAAAATGTAAATGAATGGATCCCAGACCTGAATCAAGCCTGATCCTTTGGTCTTAGCACTTGTCATCACTGACCCCTTTTCTTTCTTTCTTGGTTTTGGTGGTTGGGTCACATCTGGAGGTGCTGCAGAAGTGCCTGGGACTCAGCCCAGGGCTCCACGCACTCCACAAATGCCCTGCGAGCAAGCCGTCCGTTCGTCCATCTTACCCTGGCCTGGCCTTCCTTTTTTCCTTCCTCCTTCCCTCCATCATGCCTTCCCCTCCTTTCTGCTTCTCTTTCTCCCTTCCTCCCTTCTTTCTTCTGCCTACTTCCCACCCGTCTTACCTCCTCCTCCTCGTTTCCTCTTTCTTCTTTCCCTTCCTTCTTTCCTTCCCCTCTTGTCTCTCTCTCTCTCCCCTCTTTTGACTTCCTTTTCCTGTAAAAAGTGCCCGTCATGAATCCATGGGCCCCTCAGTCCTGGGGGGTCCTGGGACGTTGACAGTTGCTCATATCTCGCTACTTGGCCCCGCCCACTTGGCCAGCTCCCTACTCTACTTCTTTAATGATCCATCGAGGGGGTTGGGCTTGGTGTTGGGCCACAGTCGGAGGTGCTCAGGGCTTCCTCCTAGCTCTGAGCTCAGGGATCACTCCTGGTGGTGCTCGGCAGGTCATGTGGGATGCGGGAGACCAAATCAGGGTTGGCTGCATGCAAGGCATTTAACCTCTGCTCTGTCTTTGGGCACTCATGACCCATATATTGCCTCGACAGTATATTCTGTAATAAAACAATCCCCTGGGGCTGGAGAGATAGTGTGGTGGGTGAGGCACTTGCCTTGCACACAGCCAACCCGGTTTCATCCGCAGCACCAGCTATGGTCTCCTGAGCACCGCCAGAGTAACCTCGGAGCACAGAACCAGAGTCACACCATCAGGTGTAACCCAATACAAAACATAAATGAACAAATCCCCTTCTGATATAGCTGTTGAAATATTGTGTGACTGGAACTCCACCATGAAAGACAATCATGGAACCCCATCAGGAAACCCAATCTTGAATATCTTTGTAATCTATGATGACTAAATAAAATCAAGCAGAAACAGAAACAATCCCTGTCCTGTGGTGCTGGTGGTCCAGTGAGTGGGGCCCTCCTGGCTGTGGTGCTTATGAGGGTGCTGCTGGCCGTGCTTGTCATGAGGCTAGAGTGACCGGGCCTCTCACCTGTCCACCCGCTCACACTCTCCAGGGGCGGAAGAGTCTGGACTCCCAGGGTTGTGTGCTCTGTGGCGCCCATGGGGTGCTTTCTGCACTGCAGGGACCATGGGATGTGGTTCTCTGCGTGGAGGTAGCACTGGGTTTCAAACACACGTTCATAGGCGGCTACTTTTAGCCACCGAACAGCCCCTGTTTTGTTTTTTATTATTTGGGGTCGGGGGAGGGGGTCACAGCCAGCAGTGCTCAGAGATCACTCCTGATGGCACGCGAGGGACCGAATGTGGAGCCAGAGATCGAACCAGTATTGGCTCCAGGCCGGGCAAATGCCTTTCCCCCTGGGCTAGGCTCTGCCCTCCTATTTCACTAGTGATGCTTGTGATCTTGCTATTGTGTTGGTGGGGGCATGCCCAGGGGTGCCAGGAGCCGCCACTAGGACCACACCCAAGGGTGCATGGGAATCATCTGGTGCCAGGGATCAAACCCAGGGCAAGGCATGTGTCCTCTCACTGGCCTCTGCCATTATATTTTTCCTCCTTTGTGGCCACTTGGCTGTGAACAGGGCTTATTCCAGGCCTGTTCTCTGCACTCAGGGATCACTCTTGAAGGGGGTTGGAGGGCCATATGTGGTGCGGGGCAGTGAACATAAGTTCTTTAACTACTATTCTGTCTCTCTGCCCTGTTCTATCTTCTAGGAGCGCTGTAATATTTTTAAAGTAAGTTTGGCTGTTACTTTCTGGTACTGCGGGGCTGACCTGTCCTATTAGAACCTTTAGGGATGGTCTGAGAATCTCCTTTCATGAACAAGAAGGTGGCCTCTGCTCAGCCATAGAAAAGGGCATACAAGGGGCTAGTGAGAGAGCTCATGGACTAGAGCATGTGATTTTGTGTGCATGAGGTCCAGCTATGATCCCTGAGCTCTGCCCAAAAATGGCCCTTGAGCAGGATAACCCCTGAGCACGCTGAGTATGGCCCAAACCATAATTTTTATTTTAAAATACACGTATGAGTCACTTGTTGAGAAGCCGTTTTTCTTCTGTCATGCGGATTCCCATTTCAGGCTTATTTATCCTCTCCATGCTGAGCCAACTCTTTCCCCTCCTGTCAGTGTTCCTTGTTGAATTCACCTTCATTCGAGCTCTGAGGGCTTTGCAGGGCGACCCGTTGGCCCCCAGCTTCTGGATTTTCTGCAGGGACTTCCCTGGTGAATTCCGAGCAGTGGCCAAAGTCAGTTGAGTGTCAGGTTCAGCACACAGCCAGCTCAGAGTTGTGAAGGCGGGGGCGTGGTAGGGCGGTTGTTCAGGGTAGTCTGTCATAGGCCTGAGCCCCCATCAGAACAGGCACAGACCCTAGAGGGAGCTTGGTTGACTCCTGGGTACCTGCTGCAAAGTGCTGGGACTGGGTGCCTGGCCAGTCAGCTAGTATGCAGCCTGAGAGAGCGAGCTCGGTCTGACCCAGATTCTTGGCACCAGCGGTGTGGGCTTGATGGGAGAGGAAGCCAGCCTGGTTGTCGGCCCCTGGGACCAGGTCTTCCCTGCCTTTCCTGGAGCGGCTTCTTTGTGCCTAACCTGCCCATTCCCACCCCACAGCAGAGCGCCTGGAGGGCCCCAGAAGATCTGGGCGTCCAGTTTTGAAGTCTCTGCAGGCGGGGCTGGAGAGAGCTCGATGGGCTGAGCTGTGGGTGCAAGAGAGGCCAGTGAGCCTCCAATGTCACCTGCACCATTGCAGGAGTGATTCTGGAGTACCTTCAGCACTTTCAGGCATATGCACCCCTGCCCCACCAAAGTGTTTTAGCATCAGGGAGATCATTCAGCAGGTTGTATGGGGCTGGAGTTGATCACGCAGTGGGTCAGGTGCTTCCTCGGCGTGCCGCAGACCCGGATTTGAGTCCCACCATTCCATATAGTCCCTGAGCACCAAGAGAGCAATTCCTGACTACAGAGTCAGGAGTGATCCCTGAGCATCACCAGGTGTGACACAAAATAAACAAACAAAAATTTTATCCATTCTTCCCTACATGGGGAATTCCTTTTCCTTTTTCTCTATTTTCCAATGAACTTTTCTACTTTCTAAAAACTAATAAATAGGGGCTAGAGTGATAGCACAGCAGCGGGTAGGGTGTTTGCCTTGCATGCGGCCGACCCGGATTCAATTCCCAGCATCCCTTATGGTCCCCTGATCACCACCAGAAGTAATTCCTGAGTGCAGAGCCAGGAGTAAACCCTATGCATCACCAGGTGTGACCCCAAAAGCAAAATAAATAAATAAATAAAAACTAAAAAAAAACCTAATGAATAAATCAGTGAGTTGGAGCAGGCCTGAAGTCCCAAGGTTCTTCCTTGACACTTCACGGCACCCAGGCAGTACTGGAAAGTGAGCACTGAAGTGTCCAGCCTGTGTTGCTGGGGTAGAGTGGTTACCGGACCTCCAGGTTCCCTGGTGAGACCCCAGAGTACATCTCTGCTGGGTTCCTGGCTGTGCTCCTTGGAGCTGTGGGGCGGGCGACAGGGTAGCCGAGCAGGTGAGTTACTCAAAACTTGCCCTTGGAGGGCAATAACTGGTTGGAGAAGGATCGTCAACCCCCCAGTTGCCCAGCAGAAACCAAGAACCCTCTTCCCTTTAGGAAGTGTGGGAGGTCCTGCTGCCCTGGGAGTCAGGACCCACGCTGGAGGCTGCGAGGCCCCCCTGGAGAGCCCAAGTCTGGGCAGACAGCTGGTCGACCCCATGAGGGACCTGGGGAGCACCCAAATCAGGATGGGGACAGGGGAGGAATTGAGCAGGAGCTCCAGCTGCCTCCTGGGCTCTGGTCACTCACTGCTTTCAAATACTGCACCCAAAGCCCCTGTGACCTCCCCAGGAGGAGTCAGTAGTCATTGACCTGGGAGGAGCTGGGATCCCCGGTTTCAGCTCCATTGATGCATCATGGTTTCTCCCTTTCCTGAGCTCCTGAGTGCTAGGGTCCTCTCACCCAACCAGAGGCTGACCACCTCCTGCAGCCCGGGGACCTTGGCCTCAGAGCTCACCCCACCCTTCTTGTCTCTCTGCTCCTGCCCTCTTGCCTGCTCCTTCCTGCTTGAGTCGGCTCCTGCCACCACGGCAACCGACCTAGCTCAGCCCCCAGCCTGCTCTGCCTGAGCTTGCTGCACCGTTGCTCCATTTTATTTATTTATTTGTTTATTTATTTATTTGCCCCTGAGGCACCCCATTTCTTGGTCTGTAGGTCATTGTGGGAGTGTTTCTGATCCTGGGCAATGTCTGGAGAAGGTGTTGTTGGTCTTACCTGGGGGTGACTGGCTCCTACTGGCTTGCAAGACAAGCACCTTATCTGCTGCATTGTTTCCCTCCCCCCCACCTTTTTTTTTTTTTGCTTTTGGGCCACAGCCTGTGGTGTTGGTCTAGGGGCTTCTCCTGGTGCTTGGTGGTCACTCCTGGTGGGGCTCAGGTTCAGGGGATGCTGCAGTGCCAGGGGTCCAGTCCTGGGTTCTGGCATACAGTACAGTCCAGTCCCCTGAGTCCCCTGAGCCATCCCCACTATCCTCTTTGGCTTCTTTTTTTTTTCTTGTTTTGGCCACACCCAGTGGTACAGAGGGATCTCTCTTAGCAATGCCTGCGGGGAACCATATGGGATGTCAGCGATGCAGTAGAGTTGGCCACAGGCAAGGAAAGTGCCTTACCCCGTGCTATCTCTGCTGCCTCATCTGGGATTTTTCAATACCCTAAATTCTTCCCATTCTGAACACTGCCCCCAGCTCCCAATCAAGGAAGTCAATCATGCAGGGCAATTACCTCCCAAACATTCCTGCTTTGCCCTGTCATCGTCAACCCTGAAGTTCAAGTAGCTGAGCCTGAGCAGGTACCAGAGGTACCCCAGAAGTGCTCCATTCCAGCACCTCTGCATGCCACAGAAGCTTGCAGCCAGATGCATGGGCAGCATCAAAGCCATTTTCTGTCCGCAACCTGCCAGGGCACTGGGCTGACCAGGTCCCTTGCCTTCTGCTTGCTCCTCCGCCTGTTCTGCACCTGCTGTCCGGCCCCACAGGGCAGGAGGGGAGGGGACAGGTTGCTGAGGATCAGACAGTCTCAGCTGTCCTGTCCTTTGCCTGCAACCTCTACAGCCAGGCAGCCCCCAGGGGGTGTCCACTCATTCTCAGAGGCCAGAGGCTGGGGAGTTCTGTGCTTGGACAGTTTTTCCTGGGGCCCTGCAATTGGAGGAGACTGCTATGCTCCCTGATACAGTGCTGCCCTCCTGAACTCTTCTAGTTCCCAGCACAGACTTTGCTTCTCGTAAGGTAGGAGGGGCGGGGACATGGCCAAAGCCAGGGGCTTCAGGAAGTTGGAGTGCAGCTGGGCTTGGAGAATGCCCACTCCTTGTGGCCTGGCTGGGCTACTCCCAAGTGTGAGCCAGTGAAGAGCCTGGAATGGAGAATCTCTGTGGAACATGAACCTGAAGGGCTCCGTCCCATCTCCAGATAGGAATGTGTGAGGAACTGCACCAATCAGCGAAGACCAGGAGAGACCTACCAGCATGGATGCCACCTGATATTTTTTAGATTAGTATAGTTTTTTTTGGGGCGGGGGGGCACACCCAGCGGTGCTCAGGGCTTCCTCAAGGGACCATCCGAGGTGTCAAGGATCAAACGTAGGTCAGCCGTGTGCCAAGCAAGTGTCCTATCCACTGTACTATCACTGACTTTTAAATTTTATTTGAAAACTTTTTTGAGTTTTTAGGCCACATTCAGCGATGCTTGGGGCTTGTTCCTGGTTCTGCTCTCAGGGATCACGGCTAGCTGGCTCTGGGGACCATTTGGGATGCCTGGGATGGAACCCAGGTCACTGCTGCATTCAAGGCCACACCCTACTGTGTGCTATAGCTCTGGCTCCAATCTGACTCCTTCTTATTCTCCGTGTTTCTGGTTCTGTATATCTGGTTCTTCCCTTCCGTCGAGATCAAGAACTGATATCATAGGCTCTACCTGTCCTGTTCCAGAATCTGATTAGTGCTTGGCACCAGGCAGTGCCCAGAATATGGTCTGACTCTCCCTGAAAGAGGCTCCAGGGAGGGCCAACAAGATAATGCTTAAAGACCTGGGAGACAGCTCAGAGGGCTGGAGTGCACGTTATACATGCAGGAACTCAGGGTTTGATCCCAGCACCACAGGGAGGGTAGCCACCTCCTGCAGCAACAAATGAACTAGCCCCCCGCCACCCCTCCCTGCTGCTTCCTTTGCCAATGCCAAAGCCAGGGCAAATTAGTTTTCTTAGCATGGAGTATCAGTCCTCTGAAACCAAGGCTTCGGGGGCCGAAACCAGGGTCTTAGGGATCCTACAAGGCTCGCGGCTCTCAGGGAGTAGCTGCAGTTTCATCCCTTGCCCTCGGGACACCGGTTTCTGGAATTCCCAAGGGACTGAGGGAGGCGGGTGGCATCCAGTGTGAATGACTTGGTCCTGCATTCCCTTCCTGCAACCCTGGAGCCCTTCCCAAGGGTGGAGGGCTGGATTCTGCAGGATTTTTCACTTATGCTGGGTCTGGGCTGCTCTGGTGACCAAAGAGACCAAAGCAGGTTCACAGAGGATGAGGGAGTGCTGGGTGACCCCAAAGGTGCACATGGGTCTCCTGGGACACCTTTTTTTTCTTTTTAAATTTTTTTTTGGTCACACCCAGCAATGCACAGGAGTTACTCCTGGATCATGCACTCAGGAATTACTCCTGGCGGTGCTCGGGGGACCATATGGGATGCTGGGAATAGAACCTAGGTCGGCTGCGTGCAAGGCAAATGCCCTCCCTGCTGTGCTATTGCTCCATCCCCCCTCCTTTTTTTTTTTTTTAACTCAACCATCTCCTGGCAGGTTTTGGCCTCTGCTGAGGGGGAGGTATCTGAGCTCCAGCCAGAGATGTAGAAGGGCCCAGGGGAGCGGCTCATCCCAATACCTCCTGAGATGCCAAGGAAACTTGAGGCTTGTAGGAGACGGAACTTCCTGCACCCTGCTCTCCGCCTTCCAACCCTGCGCACCCTGAGTGAGCTTGGGAGAAGCAGGAGCCAGCTCCCTCTCTTCCCTCGGAATCAGAAGCAACTCCAGGCTTCAGAAGTGCTCTCTGGAGGGTGCTGAACTCCTGGTCGGTGCCCTCTCGGAAGGAGGGCAACTGATTCTGAAGTCCTAGATGGGGCAGGGTCGATGGAAGAGGGGTCCCAGGGCTATGTTAGTGTGGGTGTGGTTACCTTCTGGTTAGGGTTGTAAGGCACCCTCTAAGGCACTGTCTCTGGGTAGGACCCTGAGTGCTGGCCCCCCCAGGTCTCCTCCATCTGTCCCATAAGTTTTCTGGGGTCTTTCCCCTTTCCTTTCACCTGGACCTGAGCTCCTGCTCGCCTCTGCAGAGGTCACCTGGCTTTGGGAACCCCTCCCTAGCCCCTCATTTTAGAACCTGTGTTGCCCCAATTCCCAAAATGTGTACCTTCACCTTCCCAGCTGGAGTTTTTTTTTTTTTTGCACTGTGTTCCCCCCCCCCCCAGAAACCCCGCCTTCCACCTGGGAGTGGGGATGTGATTGGGTCACACCCCTGCCCGTCTGCTGCTGGGAGGAGGGGTTTCTGGTTCCTGGAAACAAGGAAGCGTCCTGGGGCTGACCAGGGGACTTGGGCTGATGGAGGCCAGCGGCTGAGCACTTGACCTGAAAGCCTGTGTGTAGCTTTGGATTTCATCACCCTCACCGCCCTCCCCCCCAAAAAAAAAGCAACTTTGGGGAGAGGTGGGAAAATTCTTGGAATTGGGAGACCCTCCCACGCCCCCCATCCCAATAGCTGGTCCCTCAGGGGCTCACACACGGAATGGATGGAGTGGGATGGGGGGTGCCCTGGGCCCGAGGAGAGCCTTGGGCCTCTGCCTCCTCCAACCCCAGGTGTCTGGCCCAGCCTCAGTGACGATCACCTGAGAGCAGCTCTGAGCTGGGCCTCACCTGATGTCTTGGGTGGGCGGAGCATGGGAACCTGGTCCTCAGCTCGGGCTACCCTGAGGGTGTCAGGGTCCCTCTGATCACCCAGGTACTGTGGGGTTGGATCCACCCCCTGTGGTTGTGGTACCACCCCCTCGCTCCCTGGGCTCCATTATTCCCAGTTTGCCAATCCCCGCCTGGGGCCAGCGATATGCAAAGGAGGGGAGGGGGCCCGATCTTCTGAAATGCAGGATCTCAAGGCAGGGGCCTCCCTTGGTGGAAGAAGCGAGAGGCAAGGCCAGGAACTCGCTGGGGGCTGTGGTTCCAGTTGACCTTCTGAACCTGCCTTTTATCTCCGAACCTGGCCTCCCAGCCCCTCCCCAGCACCCCCTCCGCCCCCCCCTCCAGGTGCCCATCCCAGCCCCTCCCCAGATCCCACCCCCACCCTGTCACTGGAGCCCAAAGCCGCCTCCCCCTCGCTGATCCCTCTTTCTGTCCACAGGCTGCTCAGCAGGATGTCCTCGGATGACCGGCACCTGGGCTCCAGCTGCGGCTCCTTCATCAAGACCGAACCGTCCAGTCCGTCCTCCGGCATCGACGCCCTCAGCCACCACAGTCCCAGCGGCTCCTCCGACGCCAGCGGCGGCTTCGGCCTGGCCCTGGGCACCCACGCCAACGGCCTGGACTCGCCACCCATGTTCGCGGGCTCCGGGCTGGGCGCCACTCCGTGTCGCAAGGGCTACGAGGACTGTGCCAGCAGCATCATGGAGGACTCGGCCATCAAGTGCGAGTACATGCTGAATGCCATCCCCAAGCGCCTGTGCCTGGTGTGTGGGGACATTGCGTCCGGCTATCACTACGGCGTCGCCTCCTGCGAGGCCTGCAAGGCTTTCTTCAAGCGGACCATCCAAGGTGGGTGCTGGACGCTCTGGGGTAGGTTTAGGGGGACCCCTTCTCCACTGGTGCAGAGATTCTGGAAGGCCCCCCCTTTTTGGGGGGCCATAAGGTGTCAATGCTTGACTCGTGGGAATGAATGCATCTCCTGAAAGTGAACCCCACGTGCTTTACCACCAGGGTGCCTTTCCCTAATAAGGGGGACACTTGCGAGTGAAGTGCGTGCACCCCAAAAGCCCAGTCCTGGTGGAAAGTCATGATTAAATAGCATCGTTTGCCCTGCAGATTTGGACCTCTGGGAATACAAAGGGATCGTTTCCTCATTTTCATTTGTGCCTCTGAAATGATTCTTGGGCAGCGTCCTCCCTACCCCTTCTGCAGAGTCTGTCCCAGCCCAGCGGGTCCACCTAGGCCCGTGGCCATCTGGACAGCTGCCTATCTGCTGATCTCTGTTTCGGTGGTCATGGGGACTCTCCTTTCCATGAGTGTGGAGGGAATCTTCCTGATGGGTGGTGTCTGCAAGCTCCCCAGTCCATGGAAATGGGGCTTCCTGGGGCTGTGATCAAGTTCATGGCCCAGGGCCCAGCCCAAAGGCACCTTAGCCAGCCAGTCCCTCTGTTGGGTTATCTGCTGACCCCCTACCGACTTATTCAGAGAGCCACATTTTCCTTCTTCCTTTCCTTCTTTTGGGGGGGTCTGTGGAGGGGGGTGATGGTGGAGTGAGGCACACACAGCTGTGCTCAGAGGCTCCTTGTGGCTCAGTGCTCAGGGATCACTCCTGGCGGGGCTCAGGAT
This sequence comes from Sorex palustris, assembly GCA_028565675.1. Taxonomy (NCBI): domain Eukaryota; kingdom Metazoa; phylum Chordata; class Mammalia; order Eulipotyphla; family Soricidae; genus Sorex; species Sorex palustris. Next base: position 11,383,691 of record JAOXYA010000019.1, read on the forward strand.
CATACGTGGTGCTGGGATAGAACCCGGGTTGGCCTTGATTAAGGCCAGTGCTGTAACCCCTCAGCCATCTTTCTGGCCCCAAGAGCTGCATCTTTCTTAACTCCTGCCGGTGAAGGTCTTGGCAAGCGAGGGTGACTTGGTTCTAGGTGCGGGGGAGGTTAGATGAACAACTGGGCTCAGATAACTGAGCCCGAGGGAGCCCGTGAAACCCTGTCCTTCCCCTGCCCGTCTTCCAAGAGCCCTCATACCCCTCCCCTCCCTTCCCCTCCCCTCTTCTTCCCTGTAACAAAGCTTGCCTGGATGATTTTCAGTTTATTCATTCAACAAATATTTATTCGCTTTGATTTCTTCGGATGATTATTTATTAAACCTTTAGAGGGCATTCGGATTGGTCTTATTTCCGAGTCTGTTTGTTACTTGAGATGGTGTGGGATGGGGTGATGCGCCCTGGCCTCAGATCAGAGAGCTCTGTAATATGGTACACTACCATGGTTGTTATTCGCATTAGCTGAATAAACACTGGCACGTTTGAGTATTTTTAGTTTTACACCATCATTTAGGACTTAATGGGACCTGAGAGATAGTACAACAGGTAGGGTGCTTGTTGACCCGGGTTCGATCCCCAGCACCCCATAGGGTCACCAGGAGTGATCTCTGAGCACAGAGCCCTTAGTAAGTCCTGGAGCATTGCCAGGTGTGGATCCCCCAAACAAAAAGAGTGATCCCTGGGGCTGGAGCAATTGCACGGTGGGTAGGGTGTTTTCCTTGCATGCAGCCGACCTGGGTTCAATTTCCAGCATCCTATATGGTCCCCCGAGCACCGCCAGGAGTAATACCTGAGTGTAGAGCCAGGAGTAACCCCTGTGCATCGCCAGGTGTGACCCAAAAAGAAAAAAAAAATCCATGAGCATCAGAACCACCACATGTGGCCCAAACACCCCTCAAAATATTAGTATTAAGACAACAGACAAAAAGGGTTTTTTTTTTTCTTTTAGTGTTGGGCCTCACTTGGCGTTTGGGAGCTCCTCCCAACTTCCCTTAGGGACCTGGAGGTGCTGGAGATTGTACCAGATCCTCCTCCTGCTCACAAAGTGCTTAGAGCATCCTTTCCACCCTTTGAGTTATCTCCCCAGACCCATATTTGTTTGTTTTTTCATACCGAGCATCCCTTTGAATTGGATTTAAGCAAAATAGTTATCACCTGGGTTGACCAGGATTTAGAATATTCTTGTTATACTTGATAATTGAAAAGCAGAGAGAGAGAGAGAGAGAGAGAGATAGAGAGAGAGAGAGAAAACCCAAGGCTTGCAGAAGGGCAAATCTGTTTTCCTGTAGTCCCAGCTTCCCCGTAGCTTTCCCAGAAGGAGGCTCCGTGCCAGCTGCTCTCAGCAAATATTGATGGAGCTTCTCCTGTGTGGTGCCCGGGCCAGCCCCCAGTTCCCGTCTCAGCACCGCCATTCCTGCCAACCACACAGCCGCAGTCCCCCCCCTCCCCCAGCCACACACACACGCATACAGGCTCCTCTGTCTAGGAAAAACACTGCTGGGTGCTTCTGCTTGGTTTCTTCTTACCCCTTTGCAGCCCTCTTCTATGCTGTCCACTCCTCGGTGGATACTTGGCAGAAGCAGAAAGTTTAGGCCAGCTGAAAGGACCAGAAAAGGAGTGATAGTACAGCAGGTAGGGTGTTTGCATTTTTTTTTTAAATGTAGGAGTACTGCTATTTATTCAGCCACTGATTAGGTTGATTGAATTGGGCATGAACTCCACCTTTTTTCCCCCCATTTTTTATAATTTTATTTATTGAATCACTGTGAGAGCAGTTACAAAGCGTTTGGGTTTAAGTCTCAGTCATACAATGAAACACCCGTACCTTCACTAGTGCCCTTTTGCTTTTGCACACGACCAACACGGGTTTTGATCCCCAGCACCCTGTGTGCTTCCCAGAGCACTGCCAGGAGTAATTCCTGAGTGCAGAGCCAGTATTAACCTCTGAGCATTAGCAGGTGTGGCTCTAAAACAAACAAAAGAGACTTAAAAAAAAAACCCAAAACCCCCCTAAAATAACATTTTTTTCCCTTTCTTCCTTGGGACATGGCTTTGATGAAATTGTCATTATTTTAGACTCTTTGAAGAAGTGAGTTTTGGAAAAATTACCTTTTGCTTCTCTATACTGTTCTTAAGTGGGTGGGAGTGTTCGAGACCAGATTTGCTCCAAGGGGAGGCTGTGTAGACCCCCCTACCTCCCATCTCTGTTCCCCACCCCCTTAGTGGGGGCCTGGTGCCGCCCAGGTGCCTTCCACAGGTGTCCACAGGCAGGACTTGGCTTGAGCCTGAATTATTTGCTTTCGAGAGTAGGATAATGATCTCTTCCTCGAATCAGAGGACAAACAGCAGCCGTGGGTGCAGTTACAAAGGGGCCATCTTGTCTCTTGGTCCTGAGAAGGGTTTCACTTTTATAACCAGAAAGAAGTTTCCATCTGGGACAGGAAGAAAATCAGCTTAAAGCTGACAGCTTGTTCTGGTTCTAGAACTCCAGTTTTGTTCTCACACTCAGAGTTTGTTGCTTTTGAATGTACGACATGTAAAAAAAAAACCCCATATAGTTAGATAGGACTAGAGAAATAGTACAGCAATTAAGGCTGTTTCCTTGCCTGGAATGATCCTTGTTCAGTCCTTGACTTACATGAGCACAGAGCCGGGAGTTATCCCTAAGCATCACTGGGCTTGGCCACACACACACATACAAAAGAAAAGCAAAGTGAAAAGAGGAAAAGTCAAACCTATTAGTCAAACCTATTAGCCACACAGGAGACAAGCTTCTGAGCGTGTGTTGAGTCCCTAGAAGAGGGAACTTTGTTTTCTTGGTGGGGGGCGGTGGGGGGCGGTGGTGGGTGGTGGCGTCTTGAGTTCTGGCTGGGCTTGGGTCAAGATGCTGCTTTGTCCCTGACTTGGGGATGGTGTGTGTAAGCAGGTGGACCTCTTTTCTGGAGGAGTGGGTGGGGGGCGGGGGCAGACCATTCTGGCAGGACTATGCGTTGTGATGCTCGGGGCACCACTGAACCTGGGCTCTCTGTCCCTTCTCCCAGAATGTGGGTTCGGTTCAGGGGCCTGCGGGGGTCTCCAGATGCTCTTCTTCAGGGGATCATCTCCAAAACTCCCATCTCCATGTCCAAAACATGGGCTTCCTTGAGGCTCTGCTTGCTTGTTGGCAGGACTCCAGGGAACCCTGTATGGTGTCAGGATCGAACCTGGGTCAGCCGCATGCAAGCCTTTTTTTTATTATTATTATTTTTTGTTCTTCTGGAGCCACTTTCAGGGGCTCGAACAGCCTCCGCGCTGTGAAGGCTTCTAGCCTGGCTTACCTAGTGCCAGGGAGTTCTCAGATTCTGCCAGCGCATCCAAGTAAGCAGATTTATTTGCTGGCTTCCTGCAGGGGTTTTTGATGGCACAGTCGCTGTCGCTGTGGGCACCTGGGAAGGGAGGCTGGCGAGACTGATAGGTAGGGAGAACAGAGCGGGGCTCGGGCTGCAGGCTGCTGGCCTGTGCTTTTTTTTTTTTTTTTTTTTGCTTTTTGAGTCACTCCCAGCGATGCACAGGGTGGCTGTGCTCAGGGGATCATATGGGATGCTGGAAATCAAACCCGGGTCGGCTGCGTGCAAGGCAAACGCCGTACCCTCTGTGCTATCTCTCCAGTCCCTCGCCTGTGCTTTTAAAATCAATAATTGTTGAGACCCAGCCACTTCAAACACCCCTGTCAGCTGGGCACTTTGGTTGCTGAAGTGGATCCCAGATCTTTCTGGACACAAAGCCCAGAGTATTTGCTCTTCCCTAGCTTCTTGGCAGGAAAAATGGACCTTTCCTGCACTCCAGGCAGTCAGCTCGTAGATGAAGTTCTCCTGGTCTTGTGGGTGCTGGGACCCTTCCTTACCTGTTAAATATTGATCCACTATTCATTTTATGCCATGATGGGGTGGAGGGAGGTAGTGGTGACCCCCAGATAAATGAGCTCAGATACTGTGACTAGGAGGCAGAGGTGATAAAGCTGCATCTGATTATATTGATTAGCTTATCTAAAGAAGATATTCCTTTGAAGATCAGCCCTGAGGCTCCACCTTGCCAGCCCAGGCCCCACTTCAGGCTGCTGGGGGTGGGGTGGGGGGGGTTCCTCTGGGTGGCCTGATGCTCAGATCACTTCATCTGAGCACCAGCCTCTGGTTGCTGTCTTGTTCCCCCTAGGCCTGCTGAGACTGAGTGTTGTGTGTGCCCTGCCCCAACACTGTCGCGCCAGGGTCTCCCCTTGTACTTGAGAGAAGCTCCCTGGTCAGTCCAGGTTCCAGAAGTGGAGCCTCTGTCCACCCCCGCAGAGACTGATTCCTTTTAGGGTTGGCCAGGTCAGGGTTGAGGTTTGAATGCCGACTTCTAACTGATCCTTGGGCTCCCCAAAGTACCAAAGCAATGATGGAACCTTTGGGGGCACCTCTCTCAAGCACTCGACTAGAGCATCTTATTTTTTTTTTTAAATTTTTATTAGTGAGACATCATGAGGTAGAGTTGTAGACTTCCAAATTTTTGTGCTTGGGTTTCAATTATACAATGATCAAATACTCATCCCTCCACCGGTGCCCATTTCCCACCACCACGGATCCCAGTATCCCTCCCACCTTCCATCCCCCCCATCCCACCCTGCCTCTGTGGCAGGGCATTCCCTTTTGTTCTCTCTTATTGGGTGTTGTGGTTTGCAAAAGAGGCAATGGGTGACACAATGGGTGACAATCATGTTTGGTCTATTGTCTACTTTCAGCATAGAGCATCTTATTTTTGTTTCTAGGCCCTACCTGGTGTGCTCAGAGGTTACTCCTGGTTCTTCACTCTGGGATCGCTACTGGCGGGTCTCTGAGGGACCACATAAAATTCCAGGGATGGAACCCAGGTCAGCTGCATGCAAGGCAAGCGCCTTACCTGCCTTAGTGCTATAGCTCTGGCTGGGTATCCCAGGTCTTGACTCTGCCTCTTACTCATTAAGATCCTAGAAGTCCTGGCAGGGGGCCTGCCTCGGCTTGTTGCCCCCAATCTGCTCATTTTTTGGTGTAAAGTATCTGCTGCATCCATCTGTTAGTTTTGCTTCCAGTCTCTGCTGGAAGTGGAAAAGTCGGCTTGAGGCTGAGTCCTGAGGCTCAGCCCTGCCCCTCTGGCTCTGCCTCCCTCCAAATCCTTCCTGTTTTGCTGAGACCCTCCTACCCATTATCTTTTATCCTGCTCTCCACCATCAGCATTACAGTACTTCTTCCCAGGCCAATTGTAAAGACAAAGACTCTTCCTCTTCTCTGCATCAGATCTTTTTGTTTTGGAAGCTCATCTAGCACCTGCCAGGCACATGCTCTTTCTCTAGGCCCCCTCCCTCTCCCATCTGCCCCCCTCTTTGTGATCCATCTGTAGCCGCCCCCCCCCCCAATCTTTGCTCAAGCTTCAGTTGCTTTTGGGAGTCTGAATACCAGAAACATACAATCTTAACATTGCTACTTGGGATTTATTTATTTTATTTTAGGGGGACACACCTGTGCACTCAGGGTTCGGGAGACCATATGGAGTATCGGGAATTGAACCTGGCTCAGCTATATGCAAGGCAAATATCCCACCTGCTGTACTATGGCCCTGGCCGACTGGCCCTCTCCTTGAAAGTTTTAGAAGCCCCCCAACACTCCTCTGGAGAAGCCCATGTTTTCTCTTGGACATGTGTCTCTTGCTTTCTCTCACACTTCTCCAAGTAAATTTCTTTCAATAAAAAAATCTACACACACACACACACATACATGCCACACACACATGCTGCAGCTTGTCCTCTGCCATCAAACCTGTTTCCCCATAATCCTTAGCCTTCCACTGTTTGGGGTTCAAGCCAGAAATCTAGTCCTGACCTACACACACACACACACACACACACACACACACACACACACACACAGGCACGCACACACCTTGAACTTGGCACTAACATCTTGCTTGGGGGCACATTGATGCCCCAGAACATCCTTGGCACCCAAGGATGGCCTCTGGGGTGGTTCTACCAGGACCTGGCACCTCTTCCTGCCTCTGCTGTAGATTAGCTCGACTGTTGTCTGCCTGTTACAGGACTGTGGCACGCTGTCAGCTCCACACGTGGCAGTCTTCTTTTTGCTCTTCCACTTCGACTTCCTCCCCAAAGGTTAGCATTTTCTTCAGGAAGGTTCCTTCACCCCCCTCCCTCCCTCATAACTGGTACCTTTACCAGATTCTAGAGGCTTCTGTAAATCCATTTGCTCCCCTCCCAACACAAGCAGCCTAACGTTATGGCCGTGGCTTTGACTTGCCTGCAGTTTTGAGAAGACGGGTGCATGTCTCTCTGAGCCAGATGTTCCTTCACCTTGTTGCACCCCAGACTTCTCCCTACACCGGGCATAGAGGAGGTTTTCTTTGTGTTTGAATAAAGGAGATTGCCAAAGTGATTCCTGCTTTTCTTGATGGGGGCAAACCAAGGAAATGTGGGCAATTTGCACATGTAAACTTTTGGTATATAGATAAAATAGGCATGTCTACTTGAACAGTGTGTTAACTGTTATAATTGTATATTTTAAGTTAACTTGTTATAATTATATATTCAAAAACAATGCTATACATATTTGTCTTTTTGTTTGTTTCATTCGGGGTTACCTGATAGTACTCAGGGCTTACTCCTGTCTCAGCATTCTGGGTTTACTCCTAACAGTTTGGGGAACCATATGGGATGCTGGGGATTGAATACAGGTTGGCTACTTGCAAGCCAAGCCAAATGACTTACTCATGTACCGTCTCTCCGGCCCCTGTACTCATTTTGGGGGGCCATCCAAGCAGTGCTCAGAGGACCAAGAAACCATTCCTGGTCATCGTCAGCCAACAGCCAGCTGAGTTAGCGGTTCCCCCTCCATCCCTTCCCCCTCCCCCAACTCAATTGTGTGGGTCAGTTTCCCCATTTGTTGCCTTTTGATCTTTCTTGCTTTGTTGGGGCTGAACTCAGCTTTTCTGGGCCATACTCAGCTCAGTCTGGGCCATACTCAGCTTTTCTGGATTCAGAGGCCAGAGGACAAAGGATTACACCATGGTACCCTCCTGAGTTTAGCATTTCTTTCTTTAAATAAATAGATTTTATTTGGAGGGTTTTTGGTTTTTGTTGTTGTTGTTTTTAATTTTATTGAATCACCATGAGATAGTTATAAGCTTTCATGTTTGGGTTACAATCACACAATGATCAAA
>JAOXYA010000019.1:11417911-11429423 GCA_028565675.1 Sorex palustris
CTCCCTCCCTCTCTTACCTCCCTCCCTCCCTCCCTTTCTCCTTCCCTCCCTCCTTCCATCTCTTCCTTCCTCTGTCTCCTGGGATGGAGCTAGGTGTCAGGGTAGTTGGGGGCTTCTGGTCTGGCAGAGGGATCATACTAGCTATCTCCTGAGGCAGCTTCTAAAGGAGACTTGGGTGCATCGTTGGAGCCAACCTGGCCATTAGGGGTAGCTGGAGGTGGAGACCAGCAGTGGCAGCAGGGTGGCTCCCCATGAGGTCATTCCCGGCGGTGTTCAGGGGCTACTTTAAGCCCGTCTTTAGGGGTCCATGTGGTGCAGGGATTGTCCATGTGTTGTCACCCAAGAACCGCTGGGCACCCAGGCAGTGCTTGTAGTGGGGGACTTGGAGCTTCCTGCTGAGCTCAGAGGGCCTGCTCGCCATTTGGCCCGGGGTCAGGCACCCTTCTGCACAGTGAAACCCATCTTTCCAGGAATGAGGTGCCCAGCACAGCAGGATCCTTGGGATCCTTGGAACACCGGGTCCCTGCCAGGGTCTGGTGAAGGCAGCTGCCTCCGTGGCACGGGAGAAGCTCCAAGGACCCTCCAGCCGCTCCCAGGCACAGCTCTGCACGGCTGCAGTTCAGGTCTGTTCTGTGACTATCGGGCCACCGTCCAGACACGGGCCAGTAGTCTGCAGGCTCTGGCGACCCTTCCCGCCCCCTCACTGAAGCACAGGTGTCTGCTCCCATCCGGGCTGCTCACTGCCCCCTGGTGGCCGGGCTGGAACATGCCCCACACATTGGTGGAAGACACCACCGGTATCTGCCAGGGGCTTCTGGGAGAGGGACCGCTATGCCCACGGGGTGTCAGGGACTTCAGCCAGCACACTGCCTGCCAGCAAGCCACCTGGGAAGAGAATGTGACTCCAAAGGCCTAGAGGAAACTGCTAGGGTCTTCAGAAATTTAAAAAACATCCAGTCTAACTTCATGGTCCCTTCCCACCCATGAGGGGTGGAAGGGACGTGGTTGGTGTGCCGACCACAGGAAGCAGTACTCAGAAGCAGTCCCTGGTTCTGTGCTCAGGGATCACTCCCAATGGGGCTTGGAGTGCATAGGGGGTGTCAGGGGTGGCTGCGTGCAAGTGTGCAGATTCTTTACTTGCTTGGTGATCTATCTGACCCTGTATTGGCTGGTTTTCTTTTGGGGATGGGGGGGTGAGATTGGGATATTTTAGGACCACACCCAGCTATGCTCAGGGCTTACCTCCAGCTCTGTGCTCAAGGGATCACTCCTAGCAGGGCTCAGGGGACCATAGGAGATGCCAGGGATGGAACCCAGGTCAGCCACATGCAAGGCAAACGCCCAACCTGCTGAACTATAACTCTGGCCCCTCTGGTGACTTTTTATTCACCATCCTAAGGGTCAGGGGAGAGAGGTGCAGCCTCTTGAGGAGGGAAAGTCTCAACTGTCCATTAGAAGTTGGAGCTCAGACGGCAGAATCCTGTCCCCAAGGCACAGGACTCGTAGGGGAAGGCCCTTGCTGGCACCAGGGATAAGGAGGTGGACAGGGTGTCCAGAGATGGTATTCTGTGTCCCTCAAACCCCCTGGGGCTGCCTAAGGTCATTGTTAGGGACTCCAATGTCCCCACGGGAGGACATGTGGGGGCGTGGATGTCTGGTACAGGGAGGCGCTGGGCAAGGACCATCTCCCCAGGAGACTCCTTGACACGGAGTGGGGGGTGGGCAGGTGAGGGACCTGGTGGGGGGGGAGAGAGAGAGAGAGAGAATAGAATATGGGGTTCCTCAGAGACTAAGTTCCTGGAAGGAGACAAAGCTCGGCTTCCCCTGGAAATTGCTTTGTTTAAAATGCAAAGCGCAGATGTGTTTAGCTGACACCTCGGCATCCATCACCCTATGCAAATGCCGACCCTGGGGAAGAGAAGCCCCTGTAAGTCACTCCGATCCCCTAATCAGGTGCGGTGGGGCTGGCAGGCCCAGGAGTTGCTGGGGCGTCTGACAGCTCACCACCAGGAGAGGAGACTGAGGGGTGGCTGGGCAAGGAGCCCGCCCTGGGCAGTGGGCCTGGACCACTGTCCATGGTGGGGACCAGCCCAGTCACTGGACCCCTCAGTCCCTTACCAGGCTGTGGCTGCAGAGGCAGAGGATCAAAACTCTAAAGAAGGAGCCTTTGAGTTCAGGGATAGTGAAATAGACCCTTCTTGCATGGGTAGAGATCACTTCTGGTGGGATTTGGGAAGATACGTGGGTACCAGGAATTGAACCCCAGTCAGCCACATGCAAGGCAAACACCTTACCACTGTACTATCTCTCTAGCCCTGTCTCTACTTTAGCACAGCCTGGGAGGAGGAGTGGAGGAAGACGGAAAAGTGCAAGTATTTTATTTTGCCTTAGTTGCAAAATCATTCATCACCCAAAGAGAAAAGAGACCACTCAGAACCCAAGAGAGCTGCCCCTTGCCAGAGCGAGGCACTACCCCAGCACCATTCCCTAGGCCAGTCTGGACCATCCTCCAAGTAGGTTTAGAACCAGAATGTGCTAGAAAATGCTGCAGATGATGACAAATTAGTGTGGGTATCGCTTTGTGCTTTGGAGCACTGTAGTAATAGTCGAACCAGCCCTGAAGATGGACGAGTGTGGTTGGCTTGATTCTCAGATAACCATCAGAACTGCCTCGGAAACTCTTGGCAGAATGAGTGCGAGTTCTCTCATGGACTGATCGTCCATGTCAAAACCGTGTTTAGTTACCAGTGGCCACTTCGGCAGGCACTGCATCCTCTCCGCTGTACAGATGAGTAGCACTGCCAGCAGAAGGATGCTTTCCAAGCTGTTCTGGGATGTGGTAGTCATGTTGGTACTCTACCCATTTGCAATCTGCTTCATACACTGAGATACATACGAAGCAAATGTGAGCAGTGCTACTTTATTTTCCAGGTCAAGGTCCAGGCGATTACTCATTTCACTGTAGTACCAAGTGGCTCACCTCATCTATGTCAGTGCTCAGTTCTCTGTGAACGAAGAGAAGATTCTGAGGCCAGAGAGATAGTACAGCGGGTAGGGTGCTTGCCTTGTCCATAGCCAACCTGATGTTGTATATTTGATCCCTGGCACTTTGTATGGTCCCCCAAGCACCACCAGGAGTGATCCCTGAGTGCAGAGCCAGGAGTAAGCCCTGAGCACCACAGGGGGTGTTCCCAAAACCAAAATAAACAAACAAAAGTAACAAAAATATCATCTCCTTCCATGTGATCCAGAATCCCATCTTTCCAAGACTCATACTGCTAGTATATGTTTATGGACATGTGGTATTTGTTGGCAAATGGTCATACAGTCCCCGAGGGCTCAGGAGGAAAAGGGACAGAGCCTAGTGTGGGCAACCACGGCTCATCCTGACTTTCCCACTGCCATTCCCCAGGCCAGTTTGGACCATCTTCCAGAAGCTTCCTTGCTGGCCACCCATCTAGATTTCCCCTCGACTTTCCCAGCCCTTACTGGCCCACTACCCTCCATAAAGCAGCCCTTACCCCTCTCCGTGGACTTTACAAACAAGTCTGCAAATTCGGGAAGTTTCCATGAAACAGAAACCTTCCACCTTTCCATCTCTCGATCATGCCAACAGTCCCGGAACCTGCTCTTGTTTCTAATGGTTCTATCTGCTGTGGGTCTGCCCGGGTCCTTCAGTAAGCAGACAGAGGCCAGGATGAGGTCAGGAAGCAAAAAGTTTATTGGTGAGCTCAGGGGTTGAAGAGTGTTTCATGCCCACACGGGCCTCTGAATGTGACCCTGTTTGGAAATAAAGTGCCTATGGGTTTTCCCACCCCCCAGGCCACAGCCTTTAACAGGTACATTGAAAATTTTAACTATATAATTTAGGCTGCTTGCTTATGGTAATATTAGCTCTGGTGGTTAAGATATATCCACATGGCTCTCCTTTCTCTCCAGTCTTGACCCTGCCACTCCAACCCTATTGGGACCTTTGTTCTCTTAACTGTGTCATCACAGGCCTGGAATGATAGTACAGCGGGTAGGGCATTTGCTTTGCATGCGGCCAACCTGGGTTCAATTCCTAATATCTCATATGGTTCCCTGAGCACCTCCAGGAGTAATTCCTGAGTGCATGAGCCAGGAGTAACCTCTGTGCATCGCCAGGTATGACCCCAAAAGCAAAACAAAACAAACTGTGTCATTTCTCTTGCACCTTCAACCTTGTACATCTCACTGTCCTCCTCCTCTCTCCTCTTTAAACCAGCTCAAACCTCACAGTTCCTCTTCCAGAAATGGTCTCACTTCTTCCTGACGCTCTCAAGGTTCCCATCATCTCCTTCCCACCTGCTCTTTGTCCATGATCCCCTTCAACTGCATTCCATATTCCATCAGTCTGGCCTCTCTCCGTCTATCCAGTGCCTGCATCTTCTCCCACACTCTGCACTCGGTTTTTGTTCTAATGCTGCCAAGGACTTCATCAACACAGCCTTATTGGAATACAAGTTCCCGAGGTTAAGGACTTTGTCCAAGTTGGGTTTTGCCTCTCCAAACCCCAAGCATGCTGCTTTGTCCAGCAGAGTTGATCCCCAGGCATTGAATTCCATTGAGGGGTGTCTTGGACTTTCTGAGACTCAAGGTGAAAGTGTTTCCCCCAGGGCGAACACAAGAAAGCTTCCTTCTGTATCTGGGGGCGCAGGAAGAAGGGGGATGTTGGCCTGGAGGTGGGGGTTGGGAGAGAGTGAGCAAGAAGGGGAAGAGGCAGAGGGCGCCAGCTTTTACAAGAGCGTGATGAATGATAACAGCGCTGGGAAGGAGCCCAGACATCCCTCATGCTGTCAGAGCCATGCGACCAGCACATTCCAGGACGCGGTGCCAGGCAGCGCTTTGCTTTCCGAAGAGACTTGGGGCTCTCAGCTCCCTGCTGCTCATTGTCAACAGCCCGATCCATCTTCCTTGGGATGTCTTCTGAAGCTGGGGGGAGATGGGGACCCTGGGGTTGCTGAGAGGAAAGGGAGTCAACTTGGGCCAGCTGTCCTCCCCAAGGTCCCCTTCCTGGGGTAAGAGGGTCTCATGTGACTCTCTGGGTCCCTTCCATGCCTGCAGCTCCCGAGATGGGCTTGGCTTCCACTGGGGCTGCCAGGCCTTTGTTCTCCCATTTTTTATGGAACCCCAAACGATGAATGTAAAGATGCTTTAAAAGAAGCAAATAGAAGCAGCCCAGCTAGGGGATGACGAGGCCCAGAGATTTGAATCCTGCAGAGTTTGTTCCTTTGCCCAAGATAACGAAGAAGTGGAAGGGCCTGAGCTCTGACAGCCCGAGAACCAGCCTTGGTCTTGGAGCACTGGGAGCTCCTAGTGATTATTCAACCCTTCTAGGTTTAATGATTTCCTCATTTCTCACTTGTATGGTCAAGTACCCTATACCTCAAGTTATCTTCGGTTTTCACCTCCATTTCCTCCTTACATAACCCAGTAGCTGACACCTGTGTTGTGCTCCTCATTCCCACCTCTGTGCTTTCTGTACCTGTCTTTTCACCAAGGCGTGAGAATAGTCTGAACCTGGCCAATCAGAGACTGCCACAGGGTCACATGATACCATTCTCCCACACGATTGGCCGTGACTCCAGTTATCCAGGTATCCCTGGGGCTGGATATCCCCTTTCCTCCTGGATTCTGCAAACTATCCCGTAATGCTCCTGATAACACCCCTCTTTTTCTTGGGTCAGGGTCTAGAGCTGGCCATCAATGACTCTGACTACACGATTGGACTTTCTCCAGGATCAGGAAGTTGATGACATTGACCATGAGGCTGCCTCCCCTCCTGAACAGACTTATGAGACAAGCAGAGAAGGAGCTTTCTGAGTTCTGAAGCCTGCATTTGGAGAGTTCCAGAGGAGACTAGAGGGCCCCCAACCACTCGTGCCCCAGTGTGCCTCTTCCTGGTATTTCACACCAAGCCAGATCCTTATAGACCTGTGATCTGAATACTGCATTGAGGGGCCAGCCAGCCAGAAGCAGTTCCCAAAAGACTTGGACATGTCTGACCCACACTGCCTAATGGCAACCAAAAGGTCAGCCAGGAAGTGGCCCTGGGGTTCCTTCTCATTGCCTCTCCTCCCACCCCACTCCTCGGCCTGGCCAGGGGAAGAGAGCAGGCTTTGTCCTCAAGAAGCCCCCAACAATTTCTTGTTGAACGTCTCACAGCCCAGGTAGCTGGAAAGAAAAAATTTGAGTGAGAGCAGAGGTCAGGGACTCAATGTCTGGGGGCCAGAGAGATTTCACAGCAGGTAAGGCACTTGCCTTGCATGCAGTCAACCTGAGTTTGATCCCTGACATCCCATATGGTCTCCATCAGGAGTATTCCCAGAATGCAGATCCCGGAACAAGCCCTGAGCAGTCTGGGCTGTGGCCCCCAAACCAAAATCCCAAACAAAACAAAACCCCAAAACAAACAGGGACTCAATCTCTGCTACAAAGGTTTGAGTATAAAAATAACAAAGGGGAGGGGTCAGAGCAATAGTACATTGAGTGAAAGCACTTGACTTAGCCAACCCAGGTAAGATATAGCCAGTTATTCAGGAGCCTTTTAAACCCACTAAATCTGACCATTGCTAATTCCTGTATCTTGAGATTGAGTTGGTAGCTAGGGATACACACCCACACCTCACTGCAAGATCACACCCATGCTGTCTTCCAGCTCTGGGGACCTTGCACTCCCAGGCCACAGAAGGCCTCTGCTAGTCCCCATCCCTCACCTGCCAAACACGGTCTGTTCTTCAGCACCCTGAGAAAGCATGTCCCCCAGGCCCCAGTCCTATTGAGACCACATGTTGGGCATTATAGTGGGTTACCAGCTGACCTAGGTTGGTCTTGCACTAGGCTGAGCACTGGGATCATGATACGGGGCTCCTTGTGTTTCCCCGGTTGGGGGGCGGGGCACAAGCATCATGCAAGACTATACATGTTCTAAGCCTTTTCTTTTGCCCATTACTCTTCATTAGGCCTAATTAGAATGCCACTGAGTAATCATATTATTCTAATGTGCCATGTAATGATTAAGAATAATGGCGATTTCCACTTTTCTTACCCTGTCCCCCTGCCCCCAACTACATTTTTCTCTCTTCCTGCAAAAAAGCTACACATTTGCTTCTGGGTTTTTTTTGGGGGGGGTGTATGTGGGTGGGGAGGGCACACCCAGCTGTGCTTAGGGGTTAGTCTTGGCTCTGCACTCAGCACTCAGCAAGTTTGGGAGATAATGGGTTGCTGGGCATGGAACCCAGGTTGGTTGTGTGCAAGGGAAGCACTCTACCTGTTATACTATCTCCCCAGCCCAGTTTCACCCCACGTTTGCTTCTTGATGATTTTTTGTTTGACTTTATTCCTTCCACCAAGGAATAAATAGGTGCTAGCTGGTGGACTGCAGTTCTTCCTTTCTGGAATTACAGTCCCTGGTGTCATCATGCCAGTTATGGAATCTGGCACCAAATGTTGCTAGTAGGGTTGGGACAAGACAGAGAGGAGGAGAGAGCTTGATTCTGTACACTTTGGGGAAGGTGCTCTCCTGGACACTTTCCCCTTCATTTTCCATGCAGGGTAAGTGATAGTATTAATTATCACATCTGGGACCATCCAAGTTAGAGAGTATGAGATCTTCAAGGTGGCTCTCAGGGGAGAGCAGAGGGGACAAGGGAAAGGAGAGTGGAACCCAGCTGCCTCCCTGTCCCACCCCACCCCCCATGGCACCACATGGGATATTATCACACATGGAAAGTTCTTTCTCCTCAGACCTTAATTAACTGTTTGCACAGGAATACCCAGGTTTTCTGGGTAGGAATAGTAAATTCTTGAAATATGGAACTTTGCTGCACCCTCTCCTCAAATAAGGAGCCTTCAAAACATCCACCCTAAATTTAATTTGAAATAGAAAGATGCTGGAAGTCCACTATTAATTTAAGGTGAGCTAGTTGCTCTGGTGCTGGGTAAAGATCATGGACTCTGGCATTAGAAGGGTGGAGCAAGTCATTTCTCTTTGAGCCTCTGTTTTCTCTTCTCTCTGGAACATGGGAACCAACCAGAGAGAGAGAGAGAGTACAGCAGGGAGGGGTCTTACCTCACATGTGACTGATTTGGGTTCAATCTCTGGCACCCCAGATGGTCTTCCCGAGTCCCTCCAGGAGTGATCTCTCAGAGAAAAGCCAGGAATAATCCCTGAGCACCGCTAGATGTGGCCACAAAACAAAAAGATGGGACTTGATGCTTACCTCCTAAGACGAATGGTTTGTATAGAGCACCTAACATGAATGATTTTATTAATCGGCACTTAATAAAATTTTCATCGAAGGAAACTCAGCCTTTATCCATGTTAAACTGGGCTGAGATCTCCCCAGAGAAATCACACAAAGACAAGTTGTGATGCAATAAGCAAAGGGTCTTTATTGGCTAACTCGGTTAGCTTGAGCTAGGGCCCTCACAGGGCTCACTAACACAGTGGCAGCCTTCTCGGAACAAGCAGCCCCAAGTCTCAAGAGTGAGCTTTTATACTATAGCATTATATAGCAGGGGCTTTTCATGGACCACCCTTTTGGCCACAGTCTGAGGGGCTTTTCACTACCTGTACTTAGCTGATTGGTTATAAGTCAGAGTTACATAAGGCTTGCATAAGAGTTACATACAGGTTATTTATATAGAGTGAGGGCTTCCCTACCTGCATCTGATTGCTAACCCTTAGTTGATCTCACCTTTATTATCTCACTTCAGGAAATCATGACTCAATTCCAAGTATCTGTGCTCAGTTCCAGGAATTCTGGAACTGAAACCTAGGCCTAGCTTCTTCTGGCTTCTTTATGAGCCAGTCATGGCTCTGCCTTTGCATCTCTATCTCTCATCCATATGAAAATGTGTTACTTACCTTTAGAGGTTAGGCTGGAGCAATAGAACAGCAGGTGAGGCATTTGCCTTGCACGCAGTCAACATGGCCGGCCCAAGTTCGATTCCTCCGCCCCTCTCAGAGAGCCCGGCAAACTACCAAGAGTATCTTGCCCGCACGGCAAAGCCTGGCAAGCTACCCATGATGTATTCAATATGTCAAACACAGTAACAACAAGTCTTACAATGTTACTGGGCCAGCTCAAGCAAATCAATGAACAATGAGAGGACAGGGACAGCGACAGTATCCTTTAGAGGTTAAAATTCCACTGACTAGGTTTTAGGTTGCCATATTAAAGAAAACACTTCTTGCCTTGTTTTCTAGCTCTCATGCTTGTTCTCTCAGAGCCCGGCAAGCTATCGAGAGTATCTCGCCTGCACAGCAAAGCCTGACAAGCTACCTGTGACGTATTTGATTTGCCAAACACAGTAACAAGTGTCACAATGGAGACATTACTGGGCCCGCTCGAGCAAACCGATGAACAACAGGAGGACAGTGACAGTGATGCTCATTCTTCATCAGAGCCACTGCTCATGGGCTGTCCTGCAAGTGACCTGCCTTTGATCTGTTTTCAAATCCTGTTTCTCAGCTGGCACTACTTGGTTCCCCAAGCACTGCCAGAACAAGCCCCAAGCACAGAACCCAGAGTAGCCTCTCAGCACCACCTGCTGTGGTCCCACTGCCCCCAACACCAAATCCCTTTCTTCGATGTTTTGCAACTTGACAGTTTGCTCCATTTGGTATGGATTTCTTTTTGCTATTTTGTTGTGCACCCGGGATAAATAGGAGGATTGGCACTTTTCAAGAACTCTGGAATGCCCCTAGGCACAAATCTTCATACCTGGGCCCTTCCCTGCTTCCTGATGGCAGCCACTTGGGATCTGAGAGGCCTAGAAAGACACTTTCAGGGATCATTTCTACAGTTCATTCATTACTAGAGAAGTTTCTCTGATCCTGTCGAGAGGCCTCAAGTCCTCATGCTGCCAGTGGCCCCCTCTCATGTTTGCTGTCTTTGTCTCTCTGAGCTAAGTTTTGAAAAGAGTTTTTCTATATCCTTGATCTTTTTCGTGGTTTTCTCTTTAGTTGTGTCTTAATCTTCTCTCTAACCTGTCCATGAAGACTTTCATCATTAGGGTTCCCATTCCTAGGGGACTTGTTCTTTGTAAAGACGTTTATTTCTTCAGATCTATTTGTTGCAGACAGAATACTGACCTCCCCGGAATGTCCATGTCCTAATCTCTGGAGTCTGAAATGCATCACATGATATGATAAAGGGGAATTTGAGGGAAGGGTGGGGGTGTTTGTGAGACATCCATGTTTGGTTTTGTTGTTGTTATTTTAGGGTAAGGTTTTGTTTTTGGTTTGGGTTTGCTTTTTGTTTGTTTGTTTGTTTGTTCTTTAGGAGTAAACCCAGGTGTGCTCAGGACTTAAACCTAGCTATAAACTCAGGGATCACTCCTGGTAAGTTCTGGAGACTATATGTGGTGCTGAAGATTGAACCTGGGTTAGCCACTTGCAAGGCAAGTGTCCTACCTACTATACTATGGCTCTGGTTCCCTGTTAATTATCTAATTATCCTGTTGTATGTGCCTACATCTCTGCCAATTTCACACGATTTTTGTTACTATAGAGTTGTAGATTACTGCACTGTAATACTTCTTGATGAACTTGGAAGATTTCTACAGTGAAACAATCTGAATCTAGGGTTTTTATTTTAGGAATTTTTTTTTGGTAAAGGGGATTTGGGCCCACATGGTTCTCAGGGACTATTCCTGGCCCTGTGTTCTGGTGTAATCCCAGGACCCTATATGGTGCCAGGGATTAAACAGGGGTTACCGCATGCAAAGCAAATGACTTATTTTCTATACTATCTCTCTAGTCCTTATTTTGGGAGTTTTAAAATTACAAATTCAATATTTTCAGGTGGGATAAATGTGTAGAAAGGGATCACTTAAAATATTTTAAATTAAAGACAATTTTTTAAGTTAAAAACAAATTCTGGGGAGATGCCCTTAAGTGCTTCCCAGGCACCTGGGGGCCACTCCCAACCATACTTGGTTTGAAGTGAAGGCCTGAAAGTTAGTACTTGGGTTTCGGGACACTAGGGGTTGGTGCTCTGTGGGCCATATAGAACCAGGGATCACATTGGACAAGGCATGTTCTCCATCCTTTGAGCCATTTTCTTTGCAAGCGGGTGTTTCTTTGATATTGCGATGGCACCAGGAGGTTGGTGATGGGTGTGGTGAGGTGCTTATCACTTAGAATTGTAAAACTCTGCAGCCCCAATTTGACTGCACTGTAAAACAGTGGTAAGGCCAAAGAAAGTTCTAGGGCTATTTAAGTGGCTGATTTCAGGGATAGTCCAGTGGTAATGAGCCCCCCTGGCAGACACGAGGCCACGAGCCCCAACTCTGTATAGCCCATGACACACATTGAGCTGTCAGCTCTGCCATTTGAAGTCCCTGGCCACAGGACAATGTGTGCCACTGCCCGATGTCACTGAGGTGCTTGGGGTTGGCACAAGCACCTAGGTGAAAAGGGTGAGTTTACAAAAGGAGAGAGAGAACAAAAGGGAGTGCCCTGCCACAGAGGCAGGGTGGGATG
>JAOXYA010000019.1:11482724-11499918 GCA_028565675.1 Sorex palustris
ATTCATTATTTCAACAAAAGATGCACCATTATTATTTGGAATTTCCCCCCAACAATCAGACCTGCTGAAAAGGCATTGTGAAATAATCTGTTTTCTATTGCTGGTTATGAAGACCATATGATATATATGGCCGCTATGGCGGCCATACAATTTTGGATTTCTGGTATTTTGCTATTTAAGTCTGGAGGGATTTCTGCCAAAAGCCGCAGAGTTACAATATTAGTTTGTGTGCCTCTGGGGCCATAGTCGTGCCGGAGTCTATTTCCTTTTTGGACTTTATGGGTTTGCAATACAGATAACAAAAAGTTATCAGGTATATGCCTATACCTGTGCCTTTTGCCTTCCACACACTCTTGTGACAAGCTTCCAACTATTGATCTGTCCTCCTGGCCCTGTATACAGGAGAAATAATTTCTTAAGACTTTGGCATATAAACCATAATGAAGAAGATATTCACCTACATTAAAATCCAGATCGTTTATTCATCAAGCTAGCATAATGAGACTGATAAATCTACAAACTCCAAGATATTTGTGATATGGGTTGTGATATAAAATTACTAGTTAGATTATAGGCAGTATATACATATACACTCCTTTGGCCAGAGATTGAACGCAGGTCTCATGTATGCAAGAAATATGCTTTCTCATTGGGCCACATCCCTGGCCCCTACTATCTAGAATGTAAATAAAGTATATGAATCAATGGAAACAAAACAACCAGTAAACAATTGGGCAAAGGGTATGGTAGGTGGCGGGTCTGGAAGCCCACTACAGATAAAATTCTTATTTATCAAGGCCTCAATTTACCCTCTGTCCACAAACATGATGGGTACCATGTAGGTCCCTTTCAACTCTGCACATTTGGTTTTTGTGGAAGCCACAACCCTGTGGTGCTGGGGTGGGGGCAGGGGATGCTAGGGGACTGGCACATCCTCTACCATCCTTGTGATCCTGAGTCTACTTAGACTTGAATGTCCCAAGACATATTTAGCAAATGATTTGCTTGCACGGTGCTGGGGTGTGGCTCACAGTTGACTGCTGGTTTGTACGGGAAGGTGAGGAAAAGTTAACCTGGCTGATTCGTTTTCATTTCTGATGGACACTTGTCAGGATTAATCCTCTGGCCATGATGTCTGCGTGTGGGAGAAGCAAAGACTAGTGGGATGGCATGTGGGAGGGCCCGGGCTTTCCAGGCTAGGGCTGAGAAGGGCCACAGTGATCCCCAAGCCTACAGAAAACATGGGCTGGGTTCTCCTAGCTGACATTAGGGCACAAAGAAGGTCATTGAGGAGGGGCTACAGTGCTTAGCACACAGCGGGCTCCCTGACTGAAGGTCCCTCTACTCCTGCTCAGGTCTTGGTTCCAGGGGGTCTGAGTCACTTGCCCCCACAGGAATGTCTGCAGCCTGGCCGGGACTCAGGAAGGTGAACTGTGCTGTGGAAGGAGGAAGGAGTGGGAGAGGGAAGGAGGGTCACATAGAAGCAGAGGAGTCAGCCATGCTGGGGAGAAAGTGGCAGGTCTGAAAGCCCAGCACAGGCCCTCTCCTGGGGACTGGTCACCTGGGAGCTCCTGTCATCATACACAGGCCCCTGTGACTGGCCTGTGGTCTGAGTTCAACAAATCATTATGAAATGATGGAAACTGAATGCAGCCAGCCTGCAAGGGCATCCTCTCTGACA
The DNA here is from genome assembly GCA_028565675.1 of Sorex palustris. NCBI lineage: Eukaryota > Metazoa > Chordata > Mammalia > Eulipotyphla > Soricidae > Sorex > Sorex palustris. The sequence continues at coordinate 11,484,406 of JAOXYA010000019.1, forward strand.
TGGGCCAAGTGCCCTGCCAACATCACCCTCACCAGCTCCAAGCTGGGGGGCTTGGACAGGGTCCCGCCCGATGAAGGTAACCTGGCTGGGCTGCCACCTTTGGGCTGGCTTAGCCCTGCCACCCTCCCTCTGCTTTTGCTGGGCTGGCCACATTAACCTGTTTGAGTGACCGTCAGAGATGAAGAAGCTGAAGCACAAGTTGAGAGGAGCTTATTGCCCTTGAGTGACCAGGGAACCCACAGTCCTTGGGGGCCTCTTTCTCATTCCTGAGGGTTCTGTGGAGAGCAGTGGGCAGGGTCGGGGGGAGAGTCCCAGCAGAGTCAGTGTTTGACCTGCCAGCTTAAACACGCTTATTTTGTTTTGTTTTGTTGCTTACTTTTTGTATGCGGGCTACATATGGTGATGCTTGGAGTTGACCTCTGGCTTTGTGCTCAGGGATCAATCCTGGCAGATCTTGGGAGGCGCCACTCTGTGGTGCCAGAGATCAAACCCAAATAGGTCAGTCGCATGCAAGGAAAGTGTCCTTGCCACTGGACTCTCTCCAGCCCACAGCTTGAAGACACTTGAATAAGACCATTGCCTGATGCTTGTCGAATGGGATCCCCCACTCCATGTTCAGCAGTGGGAGTGCCTTTATCTCCCTTTGCAAACATTCAGTGGGTCTGGAGATATGTGTGCAAGCCTTGGAGGGACGAGGCTCTGGGTTGAAGTCCCAGGAATGCAAATTAATATGTAAATAAATGCTATATAACCTCCAGTGACTCATATGGTCTCCCCACACTGCTAAAGAAAGAACCAGAGGGGGCTGGAGCAATAGCACAGCGGATAGGGCGTTTGCCTTGCACGCGGCTGACCCGGGATCAATTCCCAGCATCCCATATGGTCCCCCGAGCACCGCCAGAAGTAACTCCTGAGTGCAGAGCCAGAAGTAGCCCCTGTGCATCGCCAGGTGTGACCCAAAAAGCAAAAAAAAAAAAAAATAGAAAGAAAAAGAAAGAAAAAGAACCAGGGGGGTAGGGGGCAACTTCAGGCTAATGTGGTCCCCATAGAGGGGTCTAATTTTGGACCCTGTGTCCACTTTGGTTCAGATAGGGCCCCCAAACCACAAAATTAGATACAGCATGGAATAGAGTGGGGGTTAGGGGTAATGAGACCGCTTCTGTACCACCGGAACTTCAGTCCATTTGCCTATTATTTCATGTGATGCCTTTAATTCCAAACCAGTGGAATGGGGCAGGAGTGGGCAGGAGGAGTGGGCAGAGGGTGGACCTCTGGGCATTTGTGTCCAGTCCAAGGCAGGGCACCTGGGGGGAAAGCCCGCAGCATCCCCTGCTCTGGGCCAGGAGGAGGCCAGAAAGGGCGCAGGTGAGTGATGACGTCCCAGATCTGGCTCCATTCAGGGGCAGCAGGGAGCAAGGTCCCTCTCCTAATTCTGTTGTTATTTTTATTTGTTTATTCATGTATTGCCACTCCAGGCAAAGCTCAGGGCTTCCTCCTGGCTCTGTGCTTAGGAATCACTCTTGGCAGGGCTTGGGGACCCAAATATGTGAGCAAGAACCTGGCCTGCTCTGCTGTCTCTCCGGCCCTATCTCACTCCACCCTTCCTGTCCATCTAGTTTGTCCTACAGTAGCTGGCTTGGCCATGTCCTGGGGTCTCCGTGGTAGCCTGACAAGGGGGTTGGAGTGGGGCTCTAACATGCTCATCCCAGCCCCAGGACCCATGGCTAGAAGCTTGAGCCTGACTCCTGCTGTGTGGTTGCCAGGCTGTGGGTGGATCACGCATGCTCTCAGCACCTGCTTGCTGTCCAAGACATCAGAGCTGTAGGCTCCCCGGGGGGTGAGTCTGAGGGCCCAGACCGGGAAAGTGTATTTGCCTGCCCTGGCTGGGGAGCCTCAGCACTCTCTATGCCAAAGAAAGGCCGAGAGAGAGACATATATATATATATATATATATATATATAACCGTGAGATACAGTTAAAGACTTAGAAACTTTTGTGATTATGTTTCAGTCATACAATGATCAAGTATCATCCCTCCACCAGTGCCCATTCTCCACCACCAACAATCCCAGTACCTCCCATCCCACTCTACCCCACCCCCCTCCTCTGTGGCAGGCACATTCCCTTTCACTCTCTCTTTCCTTTTGGGGGTTATGGTTTGCAATACAGGTAGTAAGTGGCCAACACATTTGGTCTACTTTTAGCATGTATCTCCCATCCCAAGCAAGCCCTCCAAGCAACATTCCCTTATGGTCCCTTCTCTATCCCAGTTGCCTTTTCCCCCAGCATGTGAGACCAGCCTCCAAACCATGGAGCAATCCTCCTGGCCCTTATTTCTGTTATCCTTCGATATTATTCCCCCATTCTGTTACTTTATATTCCACAAACGAGTGCAGTCATTCTATGTCTGTCCTTCTCTCTCTCTGACTCATTTCACTTAGCATGATATTCTCCATGTTGATCCACTTATATGAAAATCTCGTGATTTCATTTTTTCTAACAGCTGCATAGTATTCCAGAGGGAGTGACTTCTTTCAGATCACCTAAACCCAAAGCTGAATATCTCCCACTGGAGTCTCAGAGGAGAGCTTTGGGCAGGGCCTCAAAGCTCACTGTCTTTTGCCAGTGTCTATTGTCAGAGACTCATAACTAGGTAACATCAGGATGCTGGGGGCCAGGGAGCTGGCCTATTTGGCAGAACACCTGCTTATCACACTTGAAGCCCCAAGTCTCTGGCACGGCATGGACCCTCCCCCTGTCCCACTTACCCCCCAGCTCTGCCAGGAGCAACTCTGGTGGCCTCCAAGCATTTAATGGGTGTGGCTCTGGTGACCCTAGAGCACCCCAAGTAACAAACTATTGGGCCTGCACCCCCAGGTGGAGCAAGATAGGAAGTTACCCCTGCCAGCACAACTGGCCTCACAACTGCCAGCACAACTCCCCTCTAAAAAATATTCAAGACCAATATTCAGTGGTAAGACCTGTGAGAGTCTCGCCATTCTAAACAGAGGCACAACAAACTCCGTCTTTATTAAATCCGCCAGTTTCAAGGATCCCAGCTTGACTGCTGTCCCCAGGCCACTGTCCTCCCACACGGGTGGGGTGGGGTTAGAACCTGTATCACAGGCCAGCTAGCCTGCAAAGCCTAAAGCCATTGTCTACTTACCTTCCTGGGAAATGCTGGCTCACCCTTATCTAAGCAGTTGGTGAGTTCTTCTTATGTCATCTTTATCCCCTTCCTGAAAATAGTTGATGCTGTGTCCCCCCTAAGAGATGAGAAATAAGGGTGAGAGAGGAGCTGTGTGGCCGAATCTGGGATGAAAACTAAGCCAGAGTGTCTCATCTCTCTCCCTGTTTGGGTTAGCAAAGTAGCAAAGATCCAGGCCCCCAGGAAACCTGTGAGGCACACCCCAGAGAATGTTGTTCAGTGTAAGCAGGTACCAAGCCGAAGTTAGGGCATGCTTAGAGGAAAACACTCCACCTCGTTCATCTGAAATCCAACTTGTATTGGCCGCTCCTGATTTTAACTGGGAATTGCGTGGAGTGCTCTCAGAAACAGAAAAATGAGCCTGGCCAGTCACGCCTCCCAGAGGTGCCAGTGTCCAGGGGCTGCTCCTACTGAAGTGCCCTTCCACTGCCCTGCACAGGGCCTCCCCCATGCCTCGGTGACCTTCACCAGGTTCTTTGGGGTCCATTGCCATGTTGCTTCAGATCATTGCAGCCAGCAACAGGCACAAATATTTGGGGGGGTGGAGGGTCTAGGGGGAAGCAGAAAGCCATTCTTAGCAGCGCCAGACGGAGCATACAGCTTCCTGACGCTCAAAATCTCTGACACCTTCCTCTCCTCCCCATCCCCAATCTCCTGTCCTCCCTACCAGAACTCCAGCCCACCCCCTCCCCTCTCTCCTTGAAACAGCATCAGACGTTCAGAAAGAAGGAGAAAATATGGCAAGCCTGAGTGACAATAATCCTGGGCCAGAGGTGGAGGCGGAGGGCCTGTGGAGCAGAAAGGGGGGTGGTGGTGAGTGGGACCTTCTAATTTCTAATAGACGGAGACGTGGATGCAACATGATTCACTTGGAGGAGGCCACCTGGATGAGATGGAAGTTAATTAAAACAATCCCTCATTTCTCAGCATTTAAAACTTCTAAAGTCTCACTTGGGGAAGGGTGCGGCCGCACTTTTTATTACTCTTAGATGGTGTTCAGAAGGCCCATAAATACATCTCCTCTCCCCATGATCCCATTAATCTTGCCGCCTCGCCTGCTCCTCTCTGCCAACAATCAGATCCCAGTAAACAAGCTCAAGTGAAATTTGCAACTGTCAGATAAACATTAAAAATGCTTCCCTTGTCCTTTCCCATTGATAGTCCCATTAATATTGTAATGGAACCAAAAGTTATGAAAATGAATGCATGCTGGTTTTGGAAATGAATGATGCCGAGTGCCGGGCTGGAGGCTCACATACATATGGATGGGCTCCGGAGCTCGAGGATGCTGCCCGCGTCCACAGCCAGCGGCCTGCTGGCTGGCCAGCCTGGCCAAGCGCACACTGGGGACCAAGGACAGCCACACGTGAGGCTGGACATGCGTGTGTACACACATGTGGGGAGTGGGGTGGGTCCTTGTGGGATCCCAAGGAGCTCCACCCCAGAGAGCAGGCCCAAGCTCATTCCAGGGCTCTCTACAGAGTTAAATGGTCCAGCGCTTTCTCTTTGTCCTGCTTTATCATGCTTCTCTCCTCTCTTATCTGTTTACTGTCAGGGCTGGGATTCTCTCCCAAGATACTAAGATACCCCACTTGATAAGACCTTCCTGACATTTCTTCCTCATTGGTTTTCCATGCAGAGACCTTTTTAATTCACATGCATGCACTTGTGTGTGTGTTTATCTCTCTGACGAATGAGGTCTGAAAATCTGAAGGTATTATACATGGGAACTTCAGAAGGGAGAACGAGCTAAGGAGGATTTTAGGTCAAAGAGTCACACTAGGTGCAGGAAATAAGAACCCCTGCCTGTCTATTTCAGTTCACTGAAATCAGGCACAAACAGCCACCTCTTGCCCTAAATCCTGTGGAGGAATTTGAATAACCACCTCATCCTGGTCTGACTAGAGGCCCCGAGCCCCAGGGGGACAAGCACCACATTTGTGTTTGTTGTTGGAACCCCACTTCTAGCATAGCACCCACATTTCAGAGAAGCTCTGAGTAATAAATGGCTGGAGAGGTAGAAAGGAGAAAGCAGGGAATAGAAAAATGCCCTTTTCACAGTTCCTGGCAGGGCTGACTCTCCATTGCCCTCGAGAAGCAGTTGGTGGGTTGGAGAGGAAAGCATCTGGGAAGGTTTCTCAACACAGGTGTGGGTCCTGTCTCCGGGAGATGAGTGTCTTAAAAGGGACTTATCAGTTGACTGCCCTTCTTCATGACTCTCTATAATTTTTTCCTAATATTGCCTCTTCAGGATGGAAATGTGTTGTTGGAAGCAAAATTCCCAAAGGCCTCCCACCCACTTCCAGTGATGACTTTCCACCCTCACACTTTGGACTAGTGGCATGTGACCCTCCTTCAGGCCCCTCTAGAAGCCCTCATGGCTCCAAGCAATGATTTGTGTTCCCAGAGCCCCCTATGCCCACAGCAGATGTGGGTTTCCTCTAATCTCTAAGTTCCATCAAGCAGGAACCTGGCTCAGACAACTGTATTCACTTTCTTTTCTTTTCTTTTCTTTTCTTTTCTTTTCTTTTCTTTTCTTTTCTTTTCTTTTCTTTTCTCTTCTTTTCTCTTCTCTTCTCTTTCTTTCTTTCTTTCTTTCTTTTTTCTCTCCCTTCCTTCCTTCCTTCTTTCCTTTCTCTTTCTTTCTTTCTTTCTTTCCTTTCTCTTTCTTTCTTTCTTTCTTTCTTTCTTTCTTTCTTTCTTTCTTTCTTTTCTCCCTTCCTTCCTCCCTTCTTTCCTCTTTCTTTCTTTCTTTCTTTCTTTCTTTCTTTCTTTCTTTCTTTTTTTCTTTCTTTTATGAATCACTGTGAGATACAGTTACGAAGCTTTCATGTTTGAGCTTCAGCCGTACAATGATTAAACACCCAACCCTCCACCAGTGTACATTTTCCACCACCAGTGTCCCCAGTATCCTCCCCCCATTTCAGTCCCCATCCTGCCTTTATGGCAGACAATTTCCCCAATACACTCTCTCTACTTTTGGCATCATAGTTTGCTCGAATTTTCCCATCACCATTCAAGCCTGCCTGTCAGGGCCAGACGCTAGATAATTTTTCTATTGCTCAGTTTGAATATGATGAGAGGTTGTGCAGCCGCAAAAGCAGTCACGTGCTTCTGGAATTCTGAGATTTTAGATGGTTGGGGTCCAGAGACATCTCTGTAGGGTGCTAATCCATTTTGGGATTCAATATATTTATTTTTAAAAGAGGAATTCAGTGACTTTGACAGATGTGGACAGAAGTCCGGCTAACTTTTTATGTTTGTTTATTTATTTGTAATTTTGGGCCACATTCAGCAGTGCTCAGGGCTTCCTTTTGGTTCTGTGCTCAGGGATTACTCATGGCAGTGCTCAGCAGAATAGATGTGGCCCCCAACTAGGTTGACCTCTTGCAAGGCAAGTGCCTTAGCCCCTGTGCTATCTCTACAGCTCAGGGAAACCTCTTTAAAGGAATTAAAGAAACTCTCATGGTCACTCATGAACACCTAACATAGATCATTTGCAATGTGGTAGTAGAGTGAACACTCACATCTTGGTTACAGTCCAGATCTTTGCCTAATACCTATTCACAGTGATACCTAAAGGAGTTCCTGGAAGGGGCTCACATACTTCAGTTACCCCATCTATGTCAGAACAATGGCCTCACATAATGTAACCACAAAGCAGACAAAGCCAAGTGAGAGATGCAAAATACCCAATGTTTGAGTCCAAGATATCAGTATATGTAAAAGTTGTATGTAGATGAAAGATATAGGAAGGACTTTTTTTAATGCAGAATTTCAATGGAGTTCTTGCCTAGAAAAGAGACATATGCAAAATTTGAAGACATATACAAAAAATTTTTTAAATTTAAGAAGTAGCAGATGACATGCAAAAAAAAGTCAATTCAAAATGGATTAAAAACCTCTGTATTAGACCTGAATTTATATGGCACCTAGAGGAAAACATAGGCAGAATTCTCCATAACATTGAAGCTAAAAGCATCTTCAAGGATGAAACACCACTGACTAAAATGTGGAAGCAAACATAAACAAATGGGGCTACATTAAACTAAGAAGTTTCTGCACTCAAAGGAAAATATGTCCAGTATACAAAGATGGTTCACAGTCTGGGAGAAATTATTTTCCCATAAAAAGTACTGGTAGAACTTTACGAGAAAAAAATCCAACCCCATTAAAAAATGAGAAGACATGAAGAGACACTTCAAAGAAGAAATTCAAATGGCCAAAACGCATATGAAAAAATTCCCTATATCACTAATCATCTGGGATATGCAAATAAACACAATGAGATATCACCTCATACCAAGGAGACTGGCACTCATCAAAAAGAATAACAACCACCGATATTTGTGTGGATGAGGGGAAAAGGAACCATCATTCACTCCTGGTGGGAAAGTAGACTGATCAGCCTTTTTGGAAGACAATATAAACATCCCTCAAAATACTGGAAATTGAGCTTCTATATGACCCAGAATAAACTCACTATTATGTGGGAAATAAGAAAGTGTTGTAGGGGAATAATTTACATTCTAAGGCAATGGAAGCAAAGAGTAGAAGAAATGGCCCTTAGTAGGAAGGTCAAGGGATGAGGGATGAAGTGGGATAGGTCAAGGGAGGAGGTCCGTGGAGAGGTCAAGGGAGGGGGAATGAAGTGGGATAGGTCAGGGATAGAGAGAAGTGGTCACTCTGGACTACTCCTGGACCAGGACTAGCTGCTGAAAAGAATTAAATGACATGCATACTATTCTATTAATAACAGTATGGTAAACCACAGTGCCTAAAAGTGGTGGGGTGGAGGAAAAAATAGTGGGGTGGAAGAAAAAAGAAAATAGTGCCTGCCATAGAGGCAGGTCCGGGGTGGGAGGGAAACTGGAAGCATTGGTGGCGGGAAGTGGACATTGATGAAGGGATTGGTGTTGGAACAATGTAAACCTAAAACTCAATCATGAATGGCTTTGCAACTCTGTAATTCACAGTAATTCAATTAAAAAATTTTTAATGGCACATGCAATCCTGTGACAGCTAATTTAAAGGTACTGGCTGTCTGGGCAGCATGCAGTAAGGCTATATGCATGGCAGACTCTCCCACCTCCCCTTTGCATGGTGAGGCCCCAGCATTAAAGTAGCTTTAATGAGACTAAGGGCACCCCCAGAGCAACTCAGATGAGAATCCAGGTAGTGGCGTGGGGAGAGTTCAGAGATCAGTAACCTTAGTCACCTGCAGGGTGCTACTTACAAGGAACACCAAATATCTCATGCCAAGAAAATGAATTATTAAGTAAAGAAAGCTTTATGCAAACCAAAACTATATTTTGAATATTTTTCATTGGGAGCCTGGAAAATTTTTATATATTATACCTGGAGACTTTAGATTTTAACCATTAAAGTGACAGAGCTTTTAATTCCAAGTAAAAAGACAATTATGTAATTGGCAATTACATGATTGGCTGAAGGCTTGTGATTTTCTATTATGTGGTGTTGCAACATGTAAGAGAACTTCATCTTTACTTTGGTTTTCTTTCTTTGGGGGTGACAGACCCAGCAATGATCAGAAGTTACTTCTGGCTCTACACTCAGGAATCACTCCTAGAAGTGTTCAGGGGACCATAGGGAATCCCAGGGATTAAACCTCGGTCAGCTGTGAGTGAGGCAAGTGCCTTACCTGCTCTGCTATCTATCTCTCAGCTCTGGGGGGTGGGCAGGGGTGGCTGCCCAGAGGAAATCTGGTGTTGTCATCAACAGAAGTGGGTATGTCTGCAGGGAAGGAAGCTGATCCCGAGATCAAGTCCTCCCCTCCTCCCCAACCCCACCAAGGATCTGCTATAGGAATCTTACCTTTTCCCCCTACTGTGATTCTTTTCAGCTTCTGGTACATGAGAGGGGAAATGGAAAGAGGCCTTGTGGGGGAGACCAAACACCCGCAGAACAGCTCCAGATGAGCAGGACCTACTCAGCCACCAGCCTGTTCAATCACTGGTCTCACTGTTAGGTCCAAAGGCTGCCATTCCAGCTAAGTACACATTTGATATCCAAGTTTTTGTTTACATACATATATATGAGGGAAAAAAGTGAATAAGGGGGGCCTGTATATAAACAATGCCTATTTATCACTCTACAGCACAGTGGGTAGGGCGTTTGCCTTGCATGCAGCTGACCCGGGTTCAATTTCTCCATTTTTCCAGCAAGCTACTGAGAGAGTATCCCGCCCACACGGCAGAGCCTGGCAAGCTACCCATGGCATATTTGATACGCCAAAAACAGTAACAACTAGTCTCACAATGGAGATGTTACTGGTGCCCGCTTGAGCAAATCGATGAACGGGAGGATAGTGTTACAATGCTATTTATCAGCAACTTGAACAATTGGGCATTTAAACCATCAGACATAAAAAAACTGGAGAAAAAGATTGAAAAACAATAGCAAGAAAATGCTCTTTACCTGAGCATGTTGGTAAGGGCAGGAAATAGACAAACTTAGGCAATTCTTGAAAGAAATAGAGGGGTCAGCACTGAAGCTCATACTTGCTGTGGTCCAGTGCTAATTCTAAGTTCGTTTTTTGTAACAATCCAGTTCATCATCTTCCCAACCACCCTTTAATTTGCGTTATTTCGATTTTATGGATGAAAAAACCTAGTCTTTAGAAAGGAACCAACTCAGTTATGTGGCTTGTGAGTGGTAGCAGACTTTGGCTCTGGAATTCAAACCCTCTCACCTCCCAGGCTAGGCATTTGGGATCATCCTTCTCTGTTTGATGCTGAAAGCAAGGCTTAGAGATGAAATGATGATGTGCAGGACTGCCCAGGGGATGAGGAGAAAGCTCAGATCTCTACCATCATGCTCAACTCTTGGCAAAAGTACAAATCCAAGAGCACAAGCTCTTCCAGGAGGATCAGCTGTCAAGACGCTTTGTGTCCACTCATCTTTGATTAGCAAGTCACTCTGCTTCATTCACAAGACCACTTCCTTGCATTAAGGTTCAGCTGTGACTAATCTTCAGAATACAAAGGACCAGAGCGATAGTACAGTGGGTAGGGCATTTGCCTTGCATGCGACTGACCCAGGTTTAGACTTTTACATCCCATATGGTCCTCTGAGCACTGCCAAGAGTAATTCCTGAGTGTAGAGCCAGAACCCCTGAGGATTATCGTGCTGGAAAAGATCTGAGGGTTAAAGTAGGTAAGGGATATTCTTGATAACCTTTCAGTATCAATTTTGCAAACCACAATGCCCAAAATGAGAGAGAGAGAGAGAGAGAGAGAGAGAGAGAGAGAGAGAGAGAGAGAGAAAGTGCCTGCCAAAGAGGCAGGCAGGGTGTGGGGAATGGGGAGTGATGGGAGGGAACCTGGGGACACTGGTGCTGGGGAAAATGCATACTGGTGGAGGGATGGGTGTTGGAATACTGTATGACTGAAATCCAATCATGAACAGCTTTGTAAGGGTCTATCTCACAGTGATTCAATAAAAACATTTTTAAAAAATTTAAAAAAGAAGTACCCCTGAGCATTGCTGGATGTTACCCAAAAAGACAAAAAACAAAAAACAACAGAATACATCATGACAAGAGGGGAAGTCCCATTACGATTTAGTGCTGAAACTCAGCAGAGCCCACACTTAGACTCAATGGGGGATGCTTTATTGATGCTGAGGATCCATCTCAATCCAATCAGAATCTCGGGGTGGCGGGGGGTTGGGTGCTTGCCTTGCATGTATGAGGCTCTGGGCTTGGTTTCTGGCACTGCAACAAAGAAAAATAAGAGCAATTATTTTCTTGCTGCAGTTTGTGAGATAGAAGTGCCTTTGTCTTGCTCATCCCAACAGGTGAGGAAGAGATAAAAGAGGAGAGAACAGCATTTGGGTACAATTACTATCTGAGGAGTGCTGTGAGGAAAAGTGGAAGGCAAACTGAGCAATAACAACAGGAATCCTGGGCCTGCATGTTTTCTGCTGTTCTCCTGGTCTGAAGTTCCACTAGCCAAAGCAAACTGCAATCTCTCGCCACCTACCTACTCAGGTGAGCTCTACTAACCCCAGAAATGTCCTCACCATTAATCCTCTGCACCTCTGTTCACATGCTCTTCAACATGTGCTGTTCCTCACCCCCAGCCCCCAACCCCAGCTATGAGGAAGTTTCCATAATAAGTATACTCGGCTCTGATTTAGTTTTTTTTGTTTGTTTTTAATTTTTTTATTTTATGAGGTAGTTCACAATATTTGATTACATTTCATATTCAAACACCAATCCCACCACCATTACACCTTCCCACCGCCATATTTCAGATGTTTCCATCCTGAACCCCACTCCCTGTCTCAAAGCAGAACCAAAATAATACATTTTGTATTATTTGTTATGAAAAACTGCTGATAATACTACAAAAAAAGTATCCTTAGAGGAAGGAGTGTAAAGATTGTTGTATTTCAACAGGGGCCATTTAGACCTTCTATAAGAGATCACTAACATGTTGTTAAAGGTTGAGTCTTGTGTGCTTTAATACATGTATATACCTGTAATATATATATATATATTTCCCCCTAAGATTGGTTGCCTATTACTTTGAACCCCATCAAATGTGGTGCAGTACTCTTGGAGTAGGAGTAGGGGGTGTCCCATGAAGTGTCACGTAGCTGCAAATGCGACCATGAGGTCCAGGAGTAGGTTCACTTGTGGGTGAGACTCGGCCCAAGCATATGGAGAGCGGCCTTGAGCAGGGTGGTAGTTGAGTTCTGGAGGTTTTTGGCTTCCTGGGCTGGGTCCCATGGGGCAGGAAGCAAAGCTCTAATTTGGGCAGAATGTTTTATTTTATTTTATTTTGCTTTTTGTGTCACACCCGGCAGTGCTCAGGGGTTACTCCTGACTCTTCACCCAGGAATCACTCCTGGAAGTGCTCAGGGGTTACTCCTGACTCTGCACCCAGGAATCATTCCTGGCAGTGCCCAGAGGACCATATGGGATGCCAGGAACTGGACCCGGGTTAGCCGCGTGAAAGACAAATGTCCTAGCCACTGTGCTATCACTCCAGCTCCCTGGGCAGAATGTTTTATAACACAGATTCATGATGGAATAGGCCAAAAATGCATCATGAGGCAAGGACAAGGACATGAGGAAGAGCTACAAACAAATATTGATCAACACGCATTTCCCAAGAAAATGGGGTCTTCTTTGGGAGCAGACCCCTTAAAAGAAGGAAAGGCTAGATCTGTGTGCCAAAACATACCCAAAGAGCAAATTGTTCTCAAATACTGTCTTAGGGGCCGCTGGTGACCCAGCAGGATTTTCCAGATGGAGGCTCCCTGCAGTGGCCAACACAATGAATGGACAGAACCTACACTTCCATCAGAACAAAGAAAAGATGGAAATAAATAACAACTAAACATACACCAACAAAATTATACAAACAGAAGCACAGAAAGTTTCTGAAGAGTCCTAGTCAGCTAAAGGTGTGTAACCCTCTGCAGGCAACATGGCTGTGTGAGCACTATCACCAGGTGTGTCCATCGTTTCAACAATGAAGTGTGGGGAAAGGGATTTCCTACCTCAAATTTGATGGAAATTATACATTCACAAATTCAAGATATTTTGTATCTGTTAGCATGGGATGCTGTGATTTTAAAATGCCCTGGTTGCTTCTACAATAGATAGTAATTTCTCTGGAAACTACAAAATCCAAAACTCAAGGTGCTAACGTATTTGGTTTTTATTGAATCCCTCTACCCAGCCTGTCAACCTCTGCTTTCTTGTCTCTGTGCTCATGTGACCATTCTTTGACGAATGTGACCAGAGAGAAAAATATTTAAATATCTCTTTCTCCTTTTATAAGAGGAATGAATCATTTCATTGATTTTATGCTTATGACCTCCTATAAATCTAATTACTCCCAAGGGATTCACCTCCTAACACTACATTGGAGGTTAGTTTAGGAATTTGGGGGGACACAAAAATATTCCATTTAGAATACTCAGTAAATCCCAAGCAGGACAATCTCAGTGAATAGGACAGCAAGGCACATCTTAATCAAATTTCTGAAAAGAAGTTATATAGCTAAAATATTAAAATCATCCCCAGACAAAGATTTACTATATCCTGCTGGACAGAGATAGGAATGACACCAGACTCTGCCAGAAACACTGAAAGTTGGAAGGCAATGGTATTATAGATCTCAAGTAATCTAAATGTTAACCTAGTAACCAAATTCTATATCCGCTTAAAATATCTTTTTTAAAAATGAGTAAGATGGAGCTACAGTACAGTGGGTAAGGTCTTTCATACCCTGGCATCACATATGGTACCCTGAGTCCACCAGGAGTGATCCCTGAGTAGTTATTCCTCCTCCTCCTCTTCCTCCTCCTCCTCCTCCTCCTTATCATCCTCCCCTAACTCCTCCTTCTGTTGTTTTTTTTTATGCCAAACGTGGCAGTGTTCAGGGATTTTTCCTGGCTTTGTGCTTAGACATCACTCCTGACAGTATTTGAGGAAACATATGGTTCTGAGATCCAACTCAGGTCAGCTGTATGCAGGGCAAATATCCTACCTGATGTACTATTTCTCTGGCCCCAGAATAAATGTTTTTTAGGGGCTGGAGAGAAAGTACAGTGAGTAGGGCTCTCGCCTTGCATGTGGCTGACCTGTGTTTGATTTTGGAACCCTGTATGTTCCCCTAAGCCCCACCAGGAGTAATTTCTGAGTGCAGAGCCAGGAGTAAGCCATGAATACCATAGAGTGGGTCTCCCCCTGAAAAAAGAAATACTAATTAATACAAATAAAAACTGATATACACTACAAGAAAACCGGCCCCCTCTGGGGCACCCCAAGTGAAACAGCCTGGCAGGGGGTCCGGGGACAGAGTTATGGCAAACATCATGTTGTGCTCCCTTCCAGGAGAGAAGAAAATTGTACACATTGAAGGAAAATGATGCCATATTGAAAATTAAAATAACAAGACAGATTGTTAAATATGTTTCATATTTAAGTGAAGATAAAAATTCTGTTTTGTATAATTTTATGTGTTTAATAGAAAACTGATTTTAAAAAAAACATAATCTATTCTTTGGAAGAAAAAAAGGGGGGAATTCCACAATAGATCACTTAATAACCTTCTATTTCTGCTACATGCTACAAGGTAATTTCCTACTTTGTCTCTACCTAGCCATCAAAGTTGTTGGGTGTGGCCAACAAGTGATCTTTTCTCTCCCTTCTTCCTGTACTTCTGTCAATGTTTATTGTCGCAATAACCAGGGGTAGGGGGTCGCATATGTGGTTTTTTTAGATACATAACTATTTTATTTAGTTTTTCATTTTATAAAGTAGTTCACAATATTTGATTACATTTAATATTCGAACACCAATCCCACTACCATACACCTTTCCATTACCATATTTCAGGTGTTTCTATCCCATACTCCAATCCCTGCCCCAAAGCAGAATCGAAGTAATATATTTTCCTCTAAGGTTGGTTGCCTCCTACTTTGAATCCCATCAAATGTGGTATGATACTCTTGGAGTATGGATAGGGTGTGTCTTATGAAGTGTCCAGGGAAAGGTTTACTTGTGGCTGAGGCTTAGCCCAAGCATGTGGAGAGTGGCTGTGAGCACGGTGGTGGTCGAGTTCTGGAGGTTTTCAGCTGCTGGGGCTGGGTCCCTTGGGGCGGGGAGGGGTCTCACCTGGTCCCCTCTAGGGTACCCCGAGTGAAACAGCCTGGCGTGGGGTCCGGCGACAGAGTTATGGCAAACATCATGTCATGCTCCCTTCCAGGAGAGAAGAACGTACGATCTTACATATATGCTTGACTGTGGTGCTGACACTGTCATTAGTGTGTTTGCTGAAAGTCATTCAGCAGCTTTTGGTGCTCACACACTTGGCCATGGGGTCTGCAGGGGGTCCACTCCTTCAGTTGTGAAGTTGTTTGCTCACAGTGCTTACTCCTCTAGTTTTGGTGTTTGCAGGTGTGTGCACGGGGTGCACCCCTTCATTTTGGTAAGGGGTAATTGCAGCACTCACATATGTGCTCATGGGGGAGTCACACTGCTGGCTTCAGTGCCTGCCCATCTTTTCAATGATGCCTTGCTAACACAGACTTGCACCTGTTAGATGCCATGTTTGCACACACAGCTGAAGTGTGACTGGAAATTAACTGTGGCACTAGGAATCTCAGATAACTAGCATGCCAGGATTGTGTTCAGCATGTGCAACACCCCCAGGGATCAAACTCATGGTCTGACACTTGTAAGGCATCGGGGAGACAGGATACGGGACTCGGGGCCGGGGCAGACCAGGCAGCCAGTCTCCGGCCCTCCCGGCTCACGCCTACCT
>JAOXYA010000019.1:11532665-11552479 GCA_028565675.1 Sorex palustris
GTGGAGGGATGGGTGTTTGATCATTGTGTGACTGTAACCCAAACATGAAAGCTTATAACTATCTCACGGTGATTCAATAAAATTAATGAAAAATAAAATAAAAAAAAAAGAATTTCAGTCATTAAAGATGGAACTAAACATAGCTGAAATACTCTTTATTAACAGCAGAGGGAGCTGAAGGAATTGAGCTTAATAGGAAAACTCCAATAAAAAACTTTGAGATGATGTTTAGACTATTACCTACAGAAATTCTAAATGCATGAAGCATGAAGAGACTTAACCTCCCTGTAGGGTCTTGTTCTTTAAACACTTATTTTAATTTTTAAAATTTTTTTTTGCCTTTTGGGTCACACCTGGCGATGCACAGGGGTTACTCCTGGCTCTGCACTCAGGAATTACCCCTGGCAGTTCTCAGGAGACCATATGGGATGCTGGAAATTGAACCCGGCAAGGCAAACGCCCTACCCGCTGTGCTGTTGCTCCAGCTACTAAATACTTATTTTAGGAAGTAGGGCTTCTACCTCCATACAAAAGAAAATGTGCTTAATTTTTTTCTTAGTGCATTCTTTGTTTTACAAATTTATTTTATACTTGCCTTTCATGACTGCATTTGCCTTACATGCCTTACATGTGTAATGCCCTGGGTCTGGTCCCCATGCCATTTTTTGAAAAAGGAAATGATTACTTCTTTTTCATCCTCTCTAACCTTTTCTTTTTTTTCTTTCCTTTTTTTTTCTTTTTTTTTGTCTTTTGGGTAACACCCAGTGATGCTCAGGGATTACTCCTGGCTCTGCACTCAGGAATTACTCCTGGCGGTGCTCAGGGGACCATATGGGATGCTGGGAATCGAACCCGGGTCGGCTGCGTGCAAGGCAAACACCCTGTCCGCTGTGCTATCTCTTCAGCCCCCTCCCCAACCTTTTTCTTGCACATTTTATTTTTATTTATTTATTTATTTGTTTTTGCATTTTTGGGTCATACCCAGCAATGCAAAGGAGTTACTCCTGATTCATACACTCAGGAATCACTCCTGGCGGTGCTCAGGGGACCATGTGGGATGCTGGGAATCGAACCTGGGTCGGCCATGTGCAAGGCAAATGCCCTACCTGCTGTGCTATTGCTCCAGCCTCTCCTTGCACGTTTTAGCCAGAAGTTCTTTCTCTGCTGTATTTTTCTTTTCTTCCTTTTTAAATTTTTGTGTATGGACTACTCCCAAATTGGTACTCATGTTGCTCTGGAAAGTACTGAGAAGCAATACAGATTAGAAATTGAACTCAGGCCCCTTGTCAGTGTGGAGCTTGTACTCACTCCCTTGAACCATCTCTCTGGCCCAATCCCAAACTTTTTTTTCTTTTTTGTTTTGGGTCACACCCGGTGATGCACAGGGGTTACTTTCTGGCATTGCACTCGGGAATTACTCCTGGCGGTGCTCAGGGGATCATATGGGATGCTGGGAATTGAACCCGGGTCAGCTGCATGCAAGGCAAATGCCCTACTCGCTGTACTGTCGCTCCAGCCCCCAGATCCCAAACTTTTTTATTGCAGAAGATTACCCACCCCTCTAGCTTAAGTGTCACAGAACTGAGGGCCTATGATATACAGAGTTTAAAAAGTTTTAACCTGGGTCACTGTCACTGTCCTCTCGTTGTTCATCCATTTGCTCCAGCAGACCCAGTAATGTCTCCATTGTGAGACTTATTATTACTGTGTTTGGCATATTGAATATGTCACGGGGAGCTTGCCAGGCTTTGCCATGTGGGTGAGATACTCTCAGTAGCTTGCCAGGCTCTCTGAGAGGGGCGGAGGAATTGAACCCAGGTTGGTCAGATTGGCCGCGTGCAAGGCAAACACCCTACAGCTGTGGTACCTCGGCTGGAGTATGTTTTTTATTTAAACCTCATTGGCGGCCAGCTTACTAGAATGATCCAGGATACAGTTTCCAGGGCTGTGTCTTCTCTCTGTGTTTCCACATTCATTTCTCATCATGCAACTGAATTACATTTTCTTTGAAAACCAGTGTGGCTCTAATTTACATTTCAACTCAATCTATTCTGTACTTGGGCCACATTTTATATCTGTATCCTGTTCTTAACTTTTTCCTTTGCCAAAGGAACTCAGTAATTTTACTTCCAGGCCTCACATACTTGTCCTTTCTTTGATTAGTTAGAATATACTAAGTCCTCTTTGGTGATAGCACAGCGAGTAGGGCATTTGCCTTGCATGTGGCCGACCCGGGTTCAGTTTCTCTGCCCCTCTTGGAGAGTCTGGCAAGCTACCAAGAGTATCCCGCCTGCACGGCAGAGCCTGGCAAGCCACCCGTGACGTATTCAATATGCCAAAAACAGTGACAAGTCTCACAATGGAGAAGTTACTGGTACCTGCTCGAGCAAATTGATGAACAACGGGAGGACAGTGCTACAGTGCTTTAAAAAAACAAAAACAAAAACAAAACAGCAAAATGGGGCATGAGCCATAGCACAGCAGGTAGGGCGTTTAGTTTGCATGCGGCCAACCTGGGTTCGATTTCCAGCATTTCATATAGGGTCCCCTAAGCACCGCCAGGAGTAACTCCTGAGTGCAGAGCCAGGAGTAACCCCTGTGCATCGCCGGGTGTGACCCAAAAAGAAAAAAAAAACAGCAAAAATGTTTTGTTATTTTTTTTTCTTTTTGGGGTCACATCCAGCAATGCACAAGGGCTGCACCTGGCTCTGTGCTCAGGAATTACTCCTGGCAGTGCTCAGGGGACCATATGGGATGCTGGGAATTGAACCTGGGTTGGCTACATGCAAGGTAAACACCTTATCTACCGCTCCAGCCCCCCAAAATGCTTTGTTAGAGCTGGTTTAAAATCAAGTGTACTGCATTCTAAGTGGCTTTAAAAAATTTGTTCCTGGGGGCTGGAGCGATAGTACAGCTGGTAGGGTGTTTGCCTGCACGCAGCCGACCCGGGTTTGAGTCCCAGCATCCCATATAGTACCCCCGAGCACCACCAGGAGTAATTCCTGAGTGCATGAGCCAGGAATAATCCCTGTGCAATGCCAGGTATGACCCAAAAATAAAAAAAAAAATTTGTTCTTAAAATGCTTTTCCTCGGGGCTGGAGCGATAGCACAGCAGGTAGGGCATTTGCCTTGCACACAGCCAACCGGGGTTCGATTCCCAGCATCCCATATAGTACCCTGAGCACTGCTAGGAGTAACTCCTGAGTGCAGAGCCAGGAGTAACCTCTGTGCATCACTGGGTGTGACCCAAAAAAACAAAAAAAAATGCTTTTCTTCTAGCTTTACACTTGTTTCTCCTTTTGGGGGGGTAGGGGAGTTGGGGGTCAGACCCAGTGATGCTCAGGCCAGGGCTCCGTCCTAGTGGAGCTCAGGTTTCATATGCAGTGATCAGATTGGGATTGGCTAAGAATAAGGTAGGTGCTTTAACCGGTGTGCTATAACTCTGGCCCAGGTCTTTTGCCATCTAAGATTAATGTCATGGCATGACTGATTCGTACCAGAGAAGAATCCCTCTAGAACCTTATCAGCCTGCCTAATGAGGGTATCAAACTAGACAAGGTAGGAATGAGATAGAGAGGCTGTGGTTTCCACTTGAGAGGAAAGCAGATGAGCGCCTTGTAGGGAAAACTCCTATATGCCTCTGGAATGCAATTTGCCTTTGTTTTATGGGGCGGCAGCTGATAGAAGTATTCAAAAGCAGCAGGGAGGATGTTGACTGCAACAATGCATTAAGGCTGTGGTCTGTAACCTCACTAGTAAGGCAGTTAAAACCTTTTTATTTTGCAAAGACATTTTGATTGCCAAATGCATAACCATTAGCAGCTGTAATCTGAACAGTTCTCTAGGCCTGACAAGTTTTCAAACAAAAAAGTTGAGTTGGTCGCTTTTGTTCCAGTGTCTGTGTTGTGTTTGGGCTATTTATATTCCTGTCTTCAGTAGAAAATTCGATTTGTCTGAAATCTCCAAAGTCATTGATTATTCTACTTTTTCCTTACTATCTCTTCCTCCCCTCCTAGCTTACTGATTCTTTCGTCCATTCGATTTTATGGCTTTTATAGTAGTTCAGACCCCATCTTTGAGGAATTCTCTGAAGCAGTTCTAATTGATCTTAGCAGTAGAACTGCATTCGCCCAGTGGAGGAAGAGCATTGCGTTGCCTTTTCCCCTTCTGGTGAGAGTGTCTCTGGTATACAGGAAGATTGCAAATACCACTTCATGTCTGGAATTCACGGGCTTCTTTTGTCAGTAAGTATGAGAAGTAAGAAATGAGAGAACAAAGGGAGGGAGGAAGGAAGGTTGGGTCAGTATTTAAGCCAGCCATAGACTTGAGAGATTCACCCCAAATTCCCTTTTGAAGAATGTGAAAGTGTCCTTTCTGTTGTGCTGATAAAATCTGCCGATTTGTAACCCCTAAAATGTACATTCCTCGGGGCTTGTGAGGGCTGTGTCTGAGACGAAGCACAGGGGAGTGGATGTCTGTAGCCAGTCATTCTGCCCTCAATGGTTCTGCAGAAACACTCAGGTCAGGGGCAGAACACCTGCTGAGTATGATCCCTGGTACCATATGCCCTCCTGCCCTCAGCACTGCCAGGTATGACCTCTTTGGGAAAAAAATTTAAAAAGGCACAAAGTAAAATCACAGCTCAGCTTGAGACAGGGATATTTAAATCACTTAATATTTCTAGATCAGATTTTTTTATTTGCTTTCTGGAGCGTAATCTAGACTCTGTGCTCAGGGATCACTTCTCAAGGTGCTCAGGGGATGCTTTGTGATGCTGGGATGAAGCATTGGCCATGGCAAGGCAAACACCTTAACCCCAGAATAGACCATCTCTAGAGCTGTTTGTATCCTGGGTACCTTCATGGCTTAAGGAAGAGTCATGCACCTTTTTCTGTTTTTCGCTTTTGTGTTTGGGCGACACCCAGAGGTACTTTGTCTTCATATTTGCCCAGGTTTGGGCCTGAGGGATCGTTCAAGTACCAGGATCAAACCTGGGCCTCCTAAATGCAAAGCTTGTGCTTCACCCTTTAAACCCTTTAAACTAACTCCCTGGTCCTTATGTACATTTTCTGTAATAATTCAGTGAACATCATGCTTTCAGTAGAACAGTTTCTGAAGAGAGAAGAGTTATTACCACCTTCCTGTAGCACTGTAGCACTGTCCTCCAGTTGTTCATCAGTTTGCTGGAGCGGGCACCAGGAACATCTCCATTGTGAGACTTATTACTGTTTTTGGCATATCTAATATGCCTGGAGAGCTTGCTGGCTCTCTGAGAGGGATGGAGGAATCAACCCGGGTTGGCTGTGTGCAAAGCAAACGCCCTACCCGCTGTGCCCACCACTTTCCTGTACACTTACATAATTCTTCTGACTAGAGATAAAGCTCAACAGACTGCAATGCAAGAGGCTCAAGTTCAGTCCCTGCCACTACAGGTCCCCTAAGCAGTGGGGTCTGAGCACCACTGGGTGAGGCCCACAAAACATTGGTTTTGGGGTTTTTGTTTTTTTTTTTTTTTTTTTTTTGGCAGGGACTCAGGGTTGGGCCACCCTTGACAGTACAGAATTTAATACTAGCTTTATGCTCAGGATCATTCCTGGTAGAGTTCAGGGGACCATATGTGGCACTAGGGATGGAACCCAGGTCAGCTGTGTGCAGGACAAGTGCCTTAACCCCTGTACTCTCTCTCCAGGCCCTGTAAAGAGAATGAGTAATGTGAAGAGATGGACCATTACAGGCCTAGAGGGGGATAATAACAAATCAGTTAGTTGAGAAAAAGGTGTGAGTCAAGAGGAATAGACGGCATACAGGGATGGAAGACTATGTAGAGGTCAGACATGGAGAGCTTTGAATGGCAGGTTTACAGAAATAAGACTTTTGGTGATCGGTGTGGGGTGGGAAAGGAGTATTTTGCTTGACAAAACAAGTTTGGTAGTGATGGGGAAGAAACTGAAGGAGGGAATTGTGAGAAGACTGTTGTTTCCTAGGGTAGAACTACTTGAAAGAAGTCTGCTTGGAGGAGGGGGCAGCGGGGTGATAGTGCAGTTGGGAGGGCTCTTGCTTTGCACACAGCCAACTTGGGTTCAATGCCCAGCATCCCATATGGTTCCCCGAGCCCTGTCAGGAGTAATTCCTGAGTGCAGAGATAGGAGTTAACACTGAAACATCGCCAGGTATGCCCCCTCCCCCACGCAAAAATAAAATAAAATAAACAACTGCTCTGGGTTAATAGTTTCAGTGGAAATAGACCAGGAGGATCGAGGCCAGCAATTTGATGCAAGTAGAATGTGCCACCTACATTTTGACTGATTCTTCCTAGACCGAGAGAAAAAGTTCTATTCTATCTAGAAGGAATTTGATGTAGTCTTGCTGTTTCCTTCATGTCTAGGCTTCTTGGCTTCTTACTCAGTCTCCTGTATGAACCAAGTGGCAGATTATCACCTAATTTTAGATTTTATTGCTCAGAATGTTATTTAACCATGTATATTCAGCAAGGATTTTAGTGACCATCTATCATGTGCCAAACACTATGCTAAAAACTTAAGGGTCCAGCATTTTTCTGGATTTTATTTTGGGCTTTGGGGGCCATACCCATCAGTGTTCAGGGCTTATTCCCAGCTTGTGCTCAGACTTGATGGCTCTTGGGGACCATGTTTACCTGGGTTCAAACTGTGGTCAGCCCCAGGCAAAACAAGTGCCATACTGCTGTGCTATCTCTCCAGCCTAGGGTGCAGCATTTTAATGAGATAATCTATTTCATCTGGATCTTTTAAGTCTATTGGAGGAGACAGGGGAGAAAAATCTAATCTTCATAACTCTGTGAACAAAGAAACCCAGGAGGGAGGGACTCTGACTTCTAGCCAAGCTCCACTGGGGAGGCAGAGAGTGATCGCTCAGGAGGTTTCTTGTTTCTCTTGCTTTGTGTTTGGCTCATACCTAGTGCTGTGGGGATTGGGGGGGGGGGGCATCTCCAGCTCACAGTGGTTGGGGGCACCGGTCAGTGCTCGGATGTATCACAGGTTAGTTACATGCAAAGCAAGTGATCCAGCCCTCTGAGTTACCGCGCAGGACAAGGGGGTGAAAAGGGAGATGCCTGACAGGCTGGAGCTCCCGATGTGCATGTAGCAGGCCTCGGCTGGGTCTCCAGCATGTCATGATTCCTAAGCACCATGCTGGCACTGACCCCGAGCATCTCCGGGTTTAACCCAAAAATTAATTCTGAAAAGTAGCAGAATTTATATCTTTCACAATTTACCATCCTATATCTCCGAGCCCTGTATACTACGAAAGTTTCTTCCTCACCCCCCCCCACCCCCATACCCCTGGCTTTCATCCTTTAAAATAATTCAGGGCTGGAGAGAGAATGAGAATACAGAGATTAAGGTATTTGCCTCACATGTGGCTGATGCTGGTTTGATCCTCAACCCCCCCTTAGTACCCCCAAGCACTGCCAGGAGGGACCCCTGAGCATTGCCAGAAAGCAAAACCCAATGATGATAATAGAGGAGCTGGAGAGATAGGCCGGCAGGTAAGGTGCTTGCCTTGCACACAGCTGACCCCATTTCAATATCCGGCATCCCATCTGGTCCCCCAACTCCTGCTGGTGTGATCCCTGAACACAAAGGCAGGACTAACCCCTGAGTACCATCAGGTGTTGTTTAAAAACACCCTGATGTTGAGGGTGATGATAAAGACAAATAGCTGAAAGGGGCCCGGGATGTGCTTAGTGGGAGAGAGCCTGCTTCTCCTTTGGAGTCTATCCTAGCATCAGACAGAGACAACAGCTGGACTAGGTGCTGTTCACACTTTGACTCTTTTATATTTTTACTTTGGGGACAATTTTGGGTATGTTGACATACAGTTTAAAATAAGCACCATCTGTATCTCAATTACCTTTATGTCTCTAGTGGTGTGACATAACCAAAAAATAACAAATTCCTTCATGTAACATTTAATATATTTTATATCTTTAATGTAATCATCCTTTATAAAAAAAAAGGTTCTGGGGCCACACCCACCTGTGCTCAGGGCTTACTTAGCTCTGGCTCTGTGCTCAGGCATCACTCCTGATGATGCTTAGGTGACCATATGGGGATTAAACCCAGATCGGCTGATAAAAAGCAAAAATCTGCTGTGCTCTCTCTGGACTGCTGTGTAGAGGAATTTGGACTGAATCCTGGAGGCAGGTGTTAAAGTGATCAGCTAAGATGAACATTTCTGTTTAGCTTTTTTTTTCTTTTTTGTTTTGTTTTGTTTTGTTTTGGCTCACACCTGGCTATGCTCAGGGCTTACATCCAACTTTAAGCTCAGGGATCACTCCTGGCAGGGCTTGGTGGGCCACATGGGGTAGAACACAGGTAGCTACATGCAAAGCAAGCGCCCTGCCTATTCTGTTTCTTCAGTCCCTGAGATGAAAACATTTCTGGAAGACAGTGCTGATAGCAGTCGGAAGGATGGACAGAGTGGAGCAACCCTAAAAAACAGAGATGGTTTAATAAATTGTCCATGTGAGGGGACTGGAGAGATAATACATCCCCATAGGGTGCTTGCCTTGCATGCGGCCAGCCTTGCATGTGGCCATCCTGGATTCAATGCCCAACACTCCATATGGTCCCCCACAACCCACCAGGAGTAATTCCTGAGCACAAAGTCAGAAGTAAGCCCTGAGCACAGACACGTCTACCCCCACAATGCCCCCCCCCCCGCCAAAAAAAAGAAAAGAAATTGACCGTATGAGGCATGTTGCAGACCTGCACAGTGCTCTTGAGTTAGAAAAAAACAGAGATGATTGTTGGAATTATGCCCAATACAGCAAAGCTGTGATGCTCAGGGTACAGTAGTGAGGCACTGGGCATCAGACGTAGTGCTCCAACATGCAAGGCAGGTGCTCAGGTCCCTTGAGTCAGTCACCTTTCTGGCCCCCAGAATAGTTGTTTAAATGTTTTTGAGGTAAAGCTCATGGGTCTCAGTGATCTAATTTGGATATAAAGGGTGAAACAGAAAAGTGTAGAATAAACTTGGACTTCTGCTTTGGACAGGTGGGTGGGCCATGAGTTCAGAAGGTAAGGAAAGAAGATAATTTTATTTTCAGATAATCATTTACTTATTTGGAGGTTGATCTCACAAGAGGGCGCCTTCCAGCAATTCAGTGCAAGAACACCCACAAGGAGGACACAGTGGTTCCAGTGATGGCTCAGACACCCGGAGGCCTCGCTTCCAGGGCTGCTAGAGACCAGACCTTGTGCTTTAACTACCTCTCCAGCCCCAGGACTGTGGGTTTTTAAAATAAAAGAGCTGTAGATTCTCAGTAACCTGCCTTCCCTATAAAGGAATGACTGAGCAAGTTACAATGGGAACATTATTGTGGCACTAAAGAAGAGATGTTCTGTCAGCTGTGATCACTATACAAATAACTTATCTATGAATTTTAACTTGGATGGTTTATCTTTTAATTAAAACATATTGGGAGGCCAGAGCGATGCACAGATGGGAGGGCGGTTGTATTGTATGCAGCTGACTTGGGTTCAATCTCTGGCATCCCAGATGGTCCCTCTATCCCACCAGGAGTGATCCCAGCACATAGCCAAGAATATGGCTTGGAGTAGAGCCAGGTATGACCCAAAAACCAGAAAATTAATACAAAAAAAATGTTGGAGGTGCCACTCCTGGCAATGCGGGGGCCCCTGGCCTGCTGGGGAGGGTACCCTGACCTCACATGCAAAGCCTGTTCTCTGCCTCTTGATATCTCTCCATACCATCACTGGACAGTTTAAAATATTTTCCTTTTAAATATCAAATAGTCAGGGCTGGAGAGGTAGTACAGTGGGTAGGGCAATTGCCTTGTACATGACCAAACCACGTTTGGTCCCTGGTATCACATAAGGTCCTTTGAGTCGCCAGGAGTGATCCCTGAGTGCAAAAAAACCAGGAGTAAGTCCTGACCATCGCCAGGTGTGCTTCCCCTTCCCCCACAGAAATCTAGTAGTCTTCTCGCTAGAGTATCATGGTCAGTATGTCCCTCTGAAGGAAGGGAACTTTCACTTTGCAGTAAAGTGGGGCCTAACTCTCCTGTGTTAGTTATCCTGTGAACACCTGGCATTGCTTTGAAGGAAAAGACTAATGAGCACTCGTAAAGAAAAGTTGAGGATATGCTGCTTTGGCTCTGTGTGCTGTGGCCTTTTTATCACAACATCCTTTTCTGAGTAGTATCACTTCATCTTCTTGGAGTTGGTTTCCAGCTAACTAGATGTTCAAGCCTGAGTTCATGTCCGGTCTTAGCCCCCACAATCCAAACCAAGAAAACCACAGCAAATATATTCTCTTTGCCAGTGAGTTCCTTCATTACTTTTGACTGTTCTTCATCACTTTTATCTGAAGACAGGTAAAAGTGAAAATTGCATGCTTTCCCTAGCCTGCTCCACGTCTGTTTTTTGTGAACTAGAGATTCCCTTCTCTTCCTTCATTCTCTTTTGCTCTGGGTCAGCCCCAGGCCTTTGACTCAGCCCTGAGCTCCCTCTCTTGTAACATCTCTGGCTTGTTATGTGTCCAGAGTGCGCTCTGTTGGCGATAGAACCTTTTTGAAGGTTCTGAATTTTACCAAGATGACTGTGATATATGTTTTGTTTGTTTGTTTTCTTTTGGGGTCACACCCAGTGATATTCAGGGGTTACTCCTGGCATTGCACTCAGGAATTACTCCTGGTGGTGCTCAGGGGAGACCATATGGGATGATGGGGATCGAACCCAGGTCGGCCGTGTACAAGGCAAACACCCTCTCTGCTGTGCTGTCACTCCAGTCCCTGCTTTAATATATTTTACCTTGAAACTTAATACTCCTGGTGCAAACACCTTCCTAGTCCTTCTAAGCGGCTTTAGTCATTGTCTTTTTCTTGAACTCCTTACTTTTCTCTGATAAAGGCTGGGAAAAAGGATACTTACATACAACTCAGATTCAACTCCTTTGGAAGAGTTGATTTTATTGTTTATCTTTATTATGGGGGTTGAATGTTTTAAAACCACTGGTTCTAAAGTTTCATTTATCATTTTTCCAATTTTTTTCTCATTTGACAATTCTTTACTCTGTTAATATTGTTTATATATATATATGGATAGTTTTTATTAAACATAAGACCTTATTGGCCGCTTGCCATGACATGAAAGTTTCAATTTAGCTTGAGGGATAACAGATTACAGGGATACACCTGCTTTTTCCCAGTTCTAGTCCTTTGAGTGTCTAGTTCCCTGCATGTTTTTAGCATGATTAAGATAACCTCTGTGTTAAATTTGGTAAAATGGCGGGGAATGCGGGAGATTTGACTTGGGAGCCATACTTGGCTGTGCTCCAGGGCTTTTCCTAGCTCTATGCTCAGGAGTCGCTATTGGTTCTGCCAGGAAGCCCACACAGTACCAGAGACTGAACCTGAACTTCCTGCATGTGAGCTTGTGCTTGAGCCTGTGGAGTATTCTCTCTCTCTCTCTCTCTCTCTCTCTCTCTCTCTCTCTCTCTCTCTCTCTCTTTCTCCTTTCCCTCTCCCTCTCTGTCCTCTCTCTTCTCCCCTTCTCTCCTCTCTCTCTCTTTCTTTCTCCTCCCCCCCCGTCCAGTTTCTCAAATTTGCTGCCTTTTCATTGAACATATATCTATCATTTGCCCACTGTGTGCTAGGCACAATTCTTGGTGTTGAGGAGGAAACATAAAAATCGAGACATAGGAGAGCTAGTTCATACTTAACATGCCCGAAACAGGCACTTTATGGTCCTCTGAGCACCATTGGCAGCATCCCCCAAGCACAAACCTGGAAGTATCCGCTGAGCATGGGAAGAAAAACAAAAACAAAAAACCCTGCCCAGGGCTGGAGCTATAGTTTCACTGACCTGCGTTAGATCCCCAGCATCCATTATGGTTCCCAAGCCCTACCAGGAGTGATCCCTGAGCACAGAGCCAGCAATAAGCCCTGAGCATCACCAGATGTGGCCCAAAATAAAACAAAATCCTGCCCTGTGGAATCTTTATCGTAATACAGGAGGTCCAAGTAATTTAACTAAGTAGTAGACTTGGTGGTGATATTTTGGGTATTTTTTTTTTGTTTTTTTCTTTTGTATTGTCCTGTTGTACTGTTCTACCCTCTACCCCACCCCCATGATGGTCGCACAGATCTGGAAGTAGCCCTGAGCATGGGAAAAACAAAAACAACAAAAAAATTGTAATACAGGAAGCCCAAATAATTTAAATAAGTAATATACTTGATGGTGATATTTGGGGTTTCTTTTTTTTTTCCTTTTTTGTACTATCCTGCTGTACTGTTCTATCCTCTGCCCTACCCCTCATGATGGTATTTGTTGATGGAAGATGGTGGGAGAGATATGGGCAGGGGTGGCAGCAATAGGCACTTACCCTACACACAGCCAATCCCAGTTTGATGCCTGGCACTGCACATGGCAGTAGCACTGCATATACCACCAGGCCAGTAGTGTAGCACTAAAGCAAAGAAGGAGGCAGAGGGGAGTTAAGAGTACCAGACTGGGGGGCTGGAGCGATAGCACAGCGAGGAGGGCATTTGCCTGCATGCGGCCAACCTGGGTTTGATTTCCAGCATCCCACATGGTCCCCCGAGCACCGCCAGGAGTAATTCCTGAGTACATGATCCAGGAGTAACCTCTGAGCATCTCTTGGTGTGACCCCCAAAGCAAATAAATAAATAAAAACCAACAATGTTTAAAAATAAAATAAAATAAACTCTAATCAGTGTTCATTGTCCAGATTAGGAGACCGCCTCAGACCCTCAACCCCTTTTCCTGTTGATCTGATAGCTCATAACCTCTCCCACTCGAACTCATGTCTCTTTGGGCACTTGGCCTTCCTTGCAGTTCCCGACAGTGGACAAGTGGGGTATCTGATTGTGATGCAGAGGGGCGTTGTAATCCCCAAGTGACTGATTGTGGAGACAGTATTAAAGGTCACCTTACAGCTTTCAGCCCACAAAGGTCATCCAAGTCAGTGACCTTTCCAGTGTTTCCCATAGTCTACTCCTATAGACCAAGTTCTCACACTAAACCCTAAAACAATTTGGACTTGGCTTGGGAGTGGGCAGGGTCACAGCACAAATTAAATTGAGCCACATAATTGTTATGAGACCAAAAGTAGACGCATTTGGCTTTTCATTTCTGGAATATGTATATCTTACTACTGAAGACTGGGCAGACTAGGAATAACCCCAGAATCATCCTAAAATCTTCTCTACTGGTTGGTTTCATGGACTCCATAGCCCTCTTGCCTGCCGAAGGCATATACATTCTGTTTTCTGAGAGAAGGGGTTCCAGGGGAAACAGAGTCTGTTTATTCTAACATGCTCTGTCACCCTGAATGTACTTTCAAGTGACTTGCTGTGCAGTGCTAGAAAGGAAACAATAAAATGCCCAATTAAGTGTGGCTGCTGCCTCTCAGGGAGGTGGTTTTCTGGAGGTCACAGTCCCCGTGGCCTCATTTCCCACGCACAGTTTCCCGTGGCTTCACAGGGCCACCTCCATGGGTGCCTCTCTTGTACTTTTGTATGAGAAATTAGAATTTAGTGGAAGTGGGAGTAAGAAGGTTTCTGGGTCTCTAAAGATGAGAAATGGATATGCCTGGCCCTTTTGTGAATAGCTGCCTTTCACCCTTGATTACAATGTGATCCCAGGCCATCCACTCTGACCTTCATGATCTGAAGTGACCTGAGATATACAGATCCCACTGCACTATGAGCTTTCTGATTTTTAAAGTAAGTCTAGCCTTTTTTGTTTTCTCCATTTAAGAACAACTGTAGCGCTAGGGTCTTGCTTAGATCCCTTAAACAAAATCACTTGTCTTAACAAGAATGTCCCTGCTCTTCCAATTGTCCATTTCCAGATATCAGGGTAACATTACTCCCATACTGTCAACAGGTGGTAGGGCACAGACCCAGGGGGAAGGCAACAAGAAGGAACCAACATCTGTTTCAGAGCATCAGGTGCTGTCCCACACTCCATCAAATGGGGCAGACACCAAACCTGGCTGACCTATAAACAGTGAGATTCCCATCACCCTGGCCTTGGAGGAGCCTAAATGTGGCCTCCCTTAGGAGGACCAGTGGGGACGAGAAGAGCCAATGACATCATTTCCAACATAAGTGTGTGACACGGCCCTGCTGGGGACTGTATTAGGGAATTGAGATTAACTCACGTGGCAGCGTCCCAGTATCCACCCACTGGCCTTTGCTACTGCTCTTGGGGGAGCCCTTACACAGAAGACCACAATGAGAGCTCACAAGGAAAGGACAGGTAGGTACCA
The DNA here is from genome assembly GCA_028565675.1 of Sorex palustris. Taxonomy (NCBI): domain Eukaryota; kingdom Metazoa; phylum Chordata; class Mammalia; order Eulipotyphla; family Soricidae; genus Sorex; species Sorex palustris. The sequence continues at coordinate 11,546,965 of JAOXYA010000019.1, forward strand.
AAAAATGGTGAATAGGGAAAAATTGAATTCTCATTCCTTTGCTCTCTGCAGCCTGGGATTCCCAGGCTCTTGCCTGTCCTGTGTATTCACTGTTCAACTACCCATCTTGTCTCTCAAAATGCCAGGACCACAGGGACAGAATGAGCCATCTGGTAAACCCAAGTTCCTAGAGGTGAGCTCGACGGTCAAGCAAGCCTCTTTCACTGGACCTCCTGGAGCCCATGTCAGCACCTGGCATCAGCTGCCACAACTCTGATGTTGGGAGCTTCAAGCCAAAAAGGGTGAAGTCCTTTGGGCATCCAGAACTATATCCTGGCAGTGTTGGCAACCTTGCTTCAGGGATCTTGTGACTCTGACCTAAAGGCTTATGCCCTAAAGGAATCCCCTTCTTGTTTCTTCCCTCCAACACAGGCATCCCCAAGATTTAAACTGGGAGCTTGGTGTCTCCACCTCCTCCACGAGGCAGTGTAAGACCCCAGTCCACCGTCTCTGGGATGTCCACTCTTCTTCAGAGCCTCTCTCTCCTTCTCACCTCCTTCCCTTGCTACAACCTTCAAATCCTGCCCTTGGGGGTGGAGGGTGAAAACTCAGCCCTGCTCACCTTTCCTCACTCCTAGCTAAGGAAGATCATCTCCAGGAGGTCATCAAGGGGATCCCTGAGCTCAAATGTGGGGTGGTCAGGGAGAATATCTCTGAAAAAAGCTAGAGTTCAGTAGACCCCAGATATGCCCACAGGAGCGGAGAGGCTTAGCTCTGGGGACAGCAAAAGTTCCTTCCTGCAAGGCAGCATGAGCTGAGGAAGAGGTGAGAAACAGGGGGAGAACTTCAGAACGGGGGCACAGTCTGTCCCAACACCTCTGGCACTTTCTGCTTTAGGGGAGAGAGCCATTGGGGGTTGTCTCAGGTAATAACTGAAGGAACCTAATCCTGATCCAAATGAAAGGGGGACCACGGAGCTCTCTGAATAGACATCACCTCCCTCTCTTTTCCCAGCCCCGCTCATTGGACGCACACTGTCACCTGGGTCAGTGCTCATGGCATGGTCTTCATACCAGTGGTGACAAGAGAAGTGTGCCCTACTTCAGAGTCTCCCAGAAATTCAAGGGCACCAAATTTTCAGTGCAATCCAGGTGGCATGGGTGTCAAGACACAACTTTTGCTAAGTAACTCCCAAGGCACTGTCCTAAAGAACAGAAACGCAGCAATGGAAAGTATGATCATCCCAACCATGTATGTTTTAAAATAGGCATAGTATTTTCTCCGTGCCTCCTTGTTTTAATTGGGGGTCAACTCAGCCCAGGATGGCCTGCAGCTGACAGTGGGGTGTGGGGCAGGGAAGGAGTAAATTTGGGCTAAGATTTCAGAGGTGTAAGTAGAAAAGATAGGGAAGGGAGCTGGAGGAGAAACAACCCAGGGTAGTAAGGGGTGCCCCCAAAGCGGGGTCTCCATGGGACTTTTGCTCACAGTTCAACTTGCAGCTTTGACAAAGTTGACTTTAAGCCGACCTTCAGCCGCGCTTCTTAGCAATGTACACCGGGCAATCGCTGGTAAATCTTTATTAATTTTAATTGGCGGCACCCATTTATAAGAACCATTAAAAAGGATAAATTGAGCCCATCCGGCGTAATGTCTTTTGTTAATTAGTTTGTCAGCACTGTTTTAATATCCCCTAATGACTTCATATTTCAGACCTGACATTAAAGGAGACGCTGTGAGAAAGGAAATGGTCTTATCACAGTGTACTGCAACGTTTTTCTTTTTTGAACAAAAAGTGTCCTTCCAAACGCTGAGCAAGGTTAGATGTCATTTAATTCTTCGAGGTAGGGGCTCGAGGATGGCTGAGACCTCCCGACTCTGCGTCTGTGTCCTGCTGAGCCCCACCACTCTGCCACTCAGCATCCCCACGCTGAGCCCCCATCATTTCTCAACCTCCTTCTTCCTTCCGGCCCTCTTCGTCCTCCTCACAACACTCCCTCATGTCTTTCTTCCATTGCTGATCCAACAAACATGCAATGAGCCCCCTTAGAATCAGGGAACTAGGTCAGGGAAACTCAAACAAGATGCATATACTTTCTAGAATAAGACCTAACAGCTTCCCATTTTCTTCTCTCTCACTCACACAAGACCATCTCTTCTGCTTGGCAGAAAAATACAGGAGAGGAGAGAAAGGGAGGCTAATACCCCCAGACAGAACTTGGCTTCTGATTCCACAGTTTTCCTTTATAAGCAAATGCAAGGTAAAACTGACACCCAACTGGTCCCAATGCAGGATCCCAAGTTTCATGGGAAGACAGAGAGAAAGAGAGCTACATTCACATCCTGATACTCCTGCTGAACCAACCTCTGCTGCAGGCGAGCAAAGGAGAGGGTGGGAGGTGAATGGCAAGAAAGCCAAGCTTTAGGAACTACCCACAATCAAAAGAGAAACAATGAAGTAAGTGTGCAATGGGAAACTTTGTGGTGTCTCTCTGCCTTGGCCTGAGCAGTCAAGGGTGACTGTGATTTGGGCTAAGAGGCAAGGCAGGTATTGTAAAGAGGGAGGAAGTCAGCAGAGCTTGCTCTGCCTGCTGGCCCACCCTAGTCTACCTTTGCCTCCTTATGTGAATTTACAACGTACAAATATGATGTTCCAGGTTGAACCGAATCCTCCTCCCCCCACCCCTAAGAGCACAATTAGAAATCATGGCTTCACCCACAAGTCAACATGAAAAATGAGAGTTGAAACTTCCCCCAGTTCAGGCACAAGCTCTTTGTCAACCATATTATGAGATAAAAATAATGTTGATCTAATCACATCTGACAAGCAATTGGCCAAAAAAAAAACAGCATGAAAAATTATCTGGAAAGACTATTTGAAATGTGGATTTCCATCTACTATTGTCCACAGAAAACTTTGCCCTGGGCATATTCTGTCCCTTGCCATGTTAACTAATGATCATGGGATGAATTTATGCCATATGAATAAATAAATAGACATAAATGGAGGTGCTTGCACACTGAAAACATATTTTCACTGACAGCACATGTAACAATGTAAGTCTGGAGACCTTCCAAGTGGAAATGGAGAAGAGAGATAGAGTGAGGAAGGAAGAGGAAAGGGTTCTAAGACCAAGAGAGAGATCCATGGGGTCTGCTTAACATCACCGACAACCCCAACTTGGTTCTGACTGGCCCTCCCATCTGAAGGAGGAGCTGTTTACTTTGGGGTCCCTACACCCTCTCCTTCCCCTCCCTACCTTCCTGGTTCCCACCTTCCAATCTCCTTTTTCCCAAACATAGGTACATGCCCCACAAAGCTACTAGAGGTCTGAATTTTAAAACAGGGTCTGGAGCAATAGCACAGCGGGTAGGGCATTTGCCTTGCATGCAGTTGATCCGAGTTTGATTCCCAGCATCCCATATGGTGGTCCCTTGAGCACCATCAGGAGTAATTTCTAAGTGTAAGAGCCAGGAGTAACCCCTGTGGATTGCTGGATGTGACCCAAAAAAAAAGGAATAAATAAATAAATAAAACCAAAAGATAAACTAAATTAGCAAACGTTGAAAAACCACTAGATTCTGAGATAACAAACTTGAAGGTCAATATTGTGTGTGGGCATGCATGTGTGAACATGTGACTGTTGTTAACTCTCAGCAGTGCTGAGAGGCTTGTTGGAAGAGCTCAAGAGTCTCATGGATCCTTGTCTTCATGGGAAAGCAATGCAGTGCACCCCCTAGCCCCTTCGTTACACATTTCAAAAGAGGTGAGTCTGGGGGACCCAGTCCCAATGGACGCCACCTTTCCTGGTGGGAAATGGTTTGGGGAAGGCTTCATGATGGAAATGTACCATAAATGAGGAGTCTTCCCTGCCCTGCTTGCATTGAGTCACAGAGAAAAGAGAACAAATGATGAACAGGTACCATGTAAGCGTGAGAACCTGCTATAAACACCCCACCCAGTCTATGAAAGAAACCAGCTTCGGAAACTTAAAACTGCATGTCCCTGTCTGACATCATTTCCATGCATCAGTTACCAGTCCTTTGCCATCACTTCTGTCTCCACACATATATGTATTACTACATACTTCCTGGTTTGGTTGGTTTGGGATCTTAAGTCAGTGGTAAAAGCATCATTATTCTCATGATTTTCTTATTTCATCTTTGGTATTTTTTGAGAATTATTTATATTTATATATGTAGTTACAATTGTTCCTATTTTTTTTTACTGATGTTCACTGTTATGTGACATGGTCTGATCTATTGATCATTGTCACTATTTATGACTATTCAGTTTCCGGCTTATTTGCTACTAAACATAGGGATAAAATGAATGACAAATGTCTAGAAATTCCCAGGTCAAATGTCTCATACATAAGTAACTATTGGGTTATTGTTAACCTATACAAATATCACTATCACTATCACTATCATCCTGTTGTTCATCGATTGCCTCGAGCAGGCCCCAGTAGCGTCTCCTTTGTCCTAGCCCTGAAATTTTAAAAAGTGCCACATTCGTGGCTCTTTCAGGGTCAGGAGAATGAGACCCATCATTGTTAGTGGTTTTTGGCATATTGAATATGCCACAGGGAGTTTGCCAGTGTGGGCAGTATACTTTTGGTAGCCTGCCAGGTTCTCCAGAGTAAGAACTAGATAATAAGATGTCCGGGAGCAGGGTTTTAAAGTCTCTGGGTCTTGGCCGTTGATGGGATTACACGGCACCAGGGCAGTTGGTGAGTGTAATGCCTACATACTGGAAGGTGGGGTATCTGGGTGGAGGAGGCCCCAGTCCCAATCCAAGCAGGTTTGGAGATCTATGCCCGGGGTCTGCACACCTGGGTTCCTAGGCCAGTTCCTTCATGCGTGAGGCTTGTCCGAACGTGTGGAGAGTGGTCTTAAGCACGACTGTGGCTGGAACCGGAGGTCTTCAGCTGCCGGGGCTCTGCTCGGGGGACCATATAGGATGCCGGGGATTGAACCCGGGTGGGCTGAGTGCAAGGCAAATGCCCAATCCACTGTGCAATCTTGTCCCTGAAAGCCACAACGATAAGGGAGCACAGGAACAGACACGGGCAGGCCATGGTGTCCCCTCGGCGGGACTAAGATGGTTAGTGGTGGCCCCCTGAGATTGCCTGGGAAGGAGCAAGGTGAACATCTGGCAGGGTGAGGCACCTCTTTCAGACGCCAGTAGCAAAATATGGGAAGCGGAAATAAAGCCCGAGAGTCAAGAAACCGTGATAGACCTGATGCATCTGCCTCTCTCCTGCACCTGTCTGGGGAGAGTTGCGGAACTGCCCGAAAGATGCCGACAGAATTCAGACCCACATGCTGGGAAGAAGGGATCCATGTGGAGAGGACTGGACTGATGCTTCTCTTAGTTCTATTAAGAGACAGAGGTGCCATTTGTGGAATATAAAGTAACATAATAGGAGAATAACACCTAAGGATAGTATTTTTTGGGGTTTTTCTTTTGCTTTTTGGGTCACACCTGGCGATGCACAGGGGTTACTCCTGGCTCTGCACTCAGGAATCACTCCTG
>JAOXYA010000019.1:11567496-11586067 GCA_028565675.1 Sorex palustris
GGGGGGGGGGGGGGGGGGGGGGGGGGGGGGGGGCAGCCAAATAGGGTTTTTTTCAGATCCATCCAGGAAGCCCTTAACTGGCCCCCAGGTACAATCACACAGGAACTCAGTTCTTTGAAATTAAGAAGAGCAGACCTCTGACGGGGTAAGTGTGGATGTTCCCCACCCCTGCCCGGGTTAACAGTTACTTCCCCCGGGGGTGGGGGGGGGGTTCGAAAGCCCTGAGAGCCTTTGGAAGTTCACAGGGCGTGTTGGGACACTTGCCAGGGGAATGCCCTTCCCCTCAGGAACTTTACTGGGGGCCATCAAGGGGAACTCTGACAAAGAGGAACCGCCCAGGTGTTTGAGAAGGGAACCCCAGGACATTTGCTCAGCAGAGCTCACTCCCTTCCAGCACCCTTCTGTTGGGCCGAGGGGTTTTCCCAGTGAGTGGGGAGCCTTGCCGGAGTGACTTCCCCTTCTCTCTATTCCCTGACGTCGCCTCTGCGTCCCTATCATGGGGAACTGTGTATTATCCCCCTTGTGCCAGACTGGCCGCTCCTGGTCATCGATTGGTCCAGGCTGAGCCAGGGGCTCCCAGCTGCACTGCTTACTTCCCGTTCCATCAACCAGTCAGCACACCCTCCTGTGACCCCCAGTGCCGCCACTGGTTCAGGGGAGCTCTGCCCTGCCCTTCCATGCCCCCTCTTCTGTGCCGGCTGTTACCTCGGGGCCCCTCTTGGGGCTTCCCGGAACTGTGCTGGAGACCCCCTGGCCCAAGGGCTCAGGGAAGTCTAGACACTGGGGCACCAACGCCAGCAGCTGGACCAGTGAGGTGGGAGGAACCCAGGGCCCCTAGTTCCCCAGGTCAGGAGCAGGCTGAAGATCCCGGGCAGCTCGCCAGTGTGGGGGAGCAGCTGCGGTCAGTGGCAAGCTCTTCTGAGAAGCCATGCCTGCGCTGAGGCGGCCTCAAGGCGCCGTCAGAGGGGAGAGATTAGGAGAGATCACGCCAGTGTCTCCCGGCAGGAGCTAGGGGAGGAGGAAGCGGAAGGAGTGGGGAGGGGGGGCTGGGCTGGGCGGGGGTGGGGGTGGGGGTAGGGGGAATGGATATGGGGGGGAGGGTGCCCTCTGCTAAAGCGCTGTCCCCGCGGCCCTGCCTCCCTCCTGCAGGCTGATGGACCTGGCCAAGGAAATGACCAAAGAGGCCCTACCCATCAAATGCCTGGAAGCTGTGATCCTGGGAATGTATCCTGCAGAGCTGGGGGAGGTAGCGGGCGGGAGGGTAGGCTCGAGTGCCCAGGATGTCACCAGCAATGTGCAGCCTCGGAGTCCAGGCCTGACAGTTCGGCGCTTGGGGGGTTCAGACTCAGAGCCGGGGGCATGCTAAGCCTGTGCTCTAGCATCCCAGCTGTTTTCCCAGCCCCCATTCCTGGGTCCCCCCTCCCTGCTGGCCCCCAGCCTGGGCGGCTGCATTTGGCTCTGTGCACTCGGCACTCTGGCCAGCGCTGGGTGGGCGCCCAGTGTGCTGTGGGGGGAGTTCCCTAGGGGGCCAGAACACAGCTGAGCGCCTGGGGCCACGCTTGGGCCTGAGTCCTCCTGGCGCCTCCTAGAGCCAGAGCTGGTTTCCTGTCACCCCACTCCTCTGTGACGGGGTGAGAGTGAGTGCTGGGCCATGAGGACTGAGGTGGCCCACGCCAGGGACACCCCACAGGAGCCAAAGGGGCTGTGCCCTCTGCAGCTAGAGCCTTGGGCAGAACCCCTGCCCCGCTGCCCCTGGCGTCCGCCTCATCCTGAGTTTTGGGGGTCCCTGCAGCTGCCCCATTCCAGTTGTCTGGCAATAGAGCCTTGGGCAGCCCCCTCCAGCTCTCCCTGAGTTTGGAGGGTCCCCGCAGTTGCCCCATCCAGCTATCTGGTGCTAGCTCCTTGGGCAGCCCCCTCCACCTCTCCCTGAGTTTGGGGGGGGCCTGCAGCCGCCCCACCCCAGCTGCCTGGAACTAAAACCTTGGGAAGCCCCCATCTCTGGGCCCTGCCCCTCCCTGAGCTGGGGGGTCCGTGCACTGGCCTCACCCACCGTTTCCTTAGCTGCGTGCCTGGGCAGTTACCTCACCAACAGCATGCCCACCCTGGAGCGCTTCCCCATCAGCTTCAAGACCTACTTCTCAGGGAACTACTTCCGCCACATCGTGCTGGGTGTGAACTTCGGGGGCCGCTACGGGGCCCTGGGCATGAGCCGGCGCGAGGACCTGATGTACAAGGCGCCGGCCTTCCGCACGCTCAGCGAGCTGGTGCTGGACTACGAGGCCGCCTACGGCCGCTGCTGGCACGTTCTCAAGAAGGTGAAGCTGGGCCAGTGCGTGTCGCACGACCCCCATAGTGTGGAGCAGATCGAGTGGAAGCACTCGGTGCTGGACGTGGAGCGGCTGGGCCGCGAGGACTTCCGCAAGGAGCTGGAGCGCCACGCCCGCGACATGAGGCTCAAGGTGCCAGACACCCTGCCCCAACTCCCCCCTGCCTGCAACGCCTGCCCCCAAAGTCCCCTGTGCCAAGTCCCCCTCCTGGGAACGCCTGCTGCCCCCAGAACCCCTGCCCAGAACACCCGCCCCAAAATGCCTTGCCTCAGCTCACCCTACCTGGACCGCCCCCAAAACGCCCTGCCCCAACTCCCCCTGCCTAAAACGCTCCGCCCCAACTCCCCCTGCCGGGAACGCCCTTCCTCCTTCCCCCCAGACCTCCCTCCTCTGAACTCCTGCCTCCCCGCTGCCTGAAACGCCCCACCCCCAAAAACCCCTGCCCCAAGTTCCCGTGCCCCTCGCCTGCCCCCAAAGCATCCTGTCCCTGCTAGAACACCTGCCACCCCAAAAATACCCTGCCCCACCCCTTGCCTGGAACCTCTCCCCCCAAACAACCTAACCCCATGAACGTCCCACCCCTCCAATTACCCCAGAACGCGCCGCCCCCCAATGCCTTGCCCCCCAAAACGCCCCGCCCCGCTGTCCAGAAAGCCTCGCCTCTGCCCGCCCTCAACCTCCCAATCCCTTGGAGAGGGTTGAGACTAGCCCCTTGGGTGGGCAGAGGGAGCACCATGGCTAGGCCATTCCGGGCAGCCAGAGGAGGCTGAGTTTAGGTGGAGCCTAGAGCCACCCTCTCAGAGGCAGAGGCGTGTGTAGCCTGCAGCCTGCCTAGCGGCTCCCTCCTCATGATCCCCGCTCTGGGTCCCCTGCACACACAATTTTGGGACTGGGCAGCAGTGGGGGGTCGCGGCAGGATGGAAAGGGGGCCTTTCTACTCAAGCGGGGAGCCCAGCCTCAGCTCAGCTCAGCAGGATCCTGCCTTCTCCCAGGGGCCCTGCCAGACCCCCTGCCAGGGTATTAAACACCCCCCCCCCACCTCCTGATGGCCCCATCCCGCAGCCAGAACTCTGGCCCTCTCCTCCCGGCAGCCTGGCGCCACAGGCGGGACTTGGCTCTGGATGTGCTCTGAAGGCCAGCGTGCAGGTCTGGGGGGTGGGGGTGCGGACTGTGCAGGGCACCCGGAGATTCGCTTAGAGACAGCCTGATGCAGGCACCAAGGTGCCCCATGCACATCTACGAGTGAGGGCAGCCCTGTGCCACGCCCTGGGGGTGGCAATCGGCTGCATCCAACCCTGCTGCTCTCCCTCACCCTGGTGCATCCTCCCCTAATGGCTCCGCCCTGCCCAGTGTCCCTTTGCTGCCCGAGCACTATCCTGTCTCCCTGGGGAGTTGGTGCCCAAGGTCCCCATCTTTGGTGCTGTCCTGATGTGTGTGGCACTAAGGACTACCCGTGTCACAGGTTCTGTTCTGCAGCCGTCCATGGGACACCCCCTTGATTTGAAAGCCCAGCTCTGTGCCCTAGAAAGCATGACTCCAGGCCTTTGTTCGTTTCTTACTGGCCGGACGCTTAGCTGCTGGCAGGAGCCTGCTGGCCACTGCTGGAGCCCTGCCCGGCTGCCGCTCATCTGGCTGCCCGGAGGGGCAGTGGTCCTTCTCTTGAAGGTTCTTCCACTCTTTTACTCTGCCTGGGCAGGCCGTTCCCGCAGCCAACAAGGGCAGGCCAGACAATCTGCCTAAGGACACCCCCTGCCCCGGCAACCTTTGTCCCAGGGAAATGGGTGAGGAAGAGCACCGCTGGAGGCCTCCTGGAGGTGGGGGAACATCAGAGCTCATAGCTCCTGCAGGGCCGGAAGGGGGGACCAGGGACACGTCTGCCATCAGCGTGCTTGTCTGTGGAACATTGGCCAAAGGGCATCAGGCTAGAGTACAGGGAAGCCCCACTAATCCCCAGACCTGAGCGACACTGGGCCAAAGATGGCCACGACTGGGCCCACAGTCTTCCCAGAGCACTGCTTGGGAGATCCGAAAACACAGGCCTTTCATTTCTTCCTCCCCACCAAGATTGGCAAGGGGACCGGCCCTCCCTCCCCCACCAAGGACCGGAAGAAGGACGTTTCGTCCCCGCAACGGGCCCAATCGAGCCCCCACCGTAGGAACAGCCGGAGTGAAAGGCGGTGAGGAATGGGGCATGGGCGGGGGGAGGGCCAGGGTCCGGGTCGGGGGGGGGGGGGTCCGGGTCCAATGCTAGAGGGAGGCTGGGCTCTCTCCTCTCCTCTCCTCCATCCCTGTTTCCTCTCTGCCCTTTCCCTTCCCCTGTTTTCTCATTTGCCTCACTGAAGGAATGTGATTAGGGTGGGTGGGACATGTCTGCTTATGCCCCCACTGAGCGGGCAGCCAGGCAGTCTCCCATCCCCGGGGAAGCAATACTCCCAAGGGCAGGAAGGAAGAGTGTGGTCCTGCCAGACAGCTGGTCCCCCCCCCCACCAATTCCCCAGGAACGGGGGTGTGGGAGTGGGGCAGCCGGTGCTCTAGGTGCAGTGCTTATCCTGCCCGTCTGGCTTCTGCCTCTATCTAAACGGCAGAGGTGCCCATTAGCACCATTAGCATCATTAGTACCAGGCCAGCCCTGTCTCTCCCGTGTCCAGCCACACCTGTCTGGCTCTTGCATGAAGCATCCTGGTTTGTCAGCACCGCCTCTCTGGTGACACCAGGGGCCCTTGGACTCACTCTGAGACCCAGGAGGCTGCCCTCCCCAACCCCGGGACAGTCATAACCAGGGGTGAAGTGGGTGAATGGTTGAACCACTTGCAGGGCTCCCCAAAACTGCTGCACTCGGGGTGGATGCCCTGCAGGATTAGGGGGGCACAGTGCACCCAGGCTCCAGGGTCTTCTCAGGATCAATCCCTGATGCCCTCTCTGCTCCCCACAGGCCGTCGGGTGAGAAGAAGCCGGCTGAGCCCAAAGCCATGCCTGACCTCAATGGGTACCAGATCCGGGTGTGAGGCTTGGCCAAGTGCCCTGGCCTGAACCTGTCTGGGGAGCCGGGACCCACCAGCCAGAACCAGCCTCGCCTGTAGGTGGGGAGGGGCCTCGGAGTCCAGCTCAGCTCCCCCCAAGCTGCTGCCCCCTCTCACTGAGCCAACACCCCTAACTTTGGGCCCAGAGGCAGTATTTTCTTTGGAGCTTCTAACTTGAAGCTTAAGGTATTTAGGGGGAACTGAAAACAGGCAAACCTGCCCAATAGCGGAAGGGCTTGGGAAATCCCAGTTCCACAGCTGAGAGCTGGGGGTGCGGATCCAGCCTGTCTGTGGGAACTACCAGCCCTACACGGGCTGTGCCATGGGGGAACTGGGGGGTGGGGGACGGAGGTGTTGGTCCACTTCTGCCAGCTCTGGCGGAACCGACCCAGGGAACGGAAAGCAGGGTAGGAATCCTGGGGGAGGCCATATGGGAGCAAGCACAGCCGAGAGAGGGTCCAGGAGGGGCCTTGTGCCCGCGGAGCTCCATACAGAGTGCCCAGGGATGCCGGCTGGCCAATGCTGACGCTGTCTGCAGGGGTGGGTGGACCTGGGGCCTGAGGGGACCACCATGGGGAACACCGCCCTCCCTGCCAGCAGCGCCCTGTGGAGGATGTGAGCTTTGCACCAGCTGGTCACACCCACGGGCAGTGAGCTGGTCCGGTGGGTTCAGGAACTCAGGCTAGGGAGGGGGTGAGACCCGTGAGGCCCCCCCTGCTTCCTGCTGGGACACCCTGCAGGGGGTATGAGGGCCACGCCACGAGGCTTCTGTCCTGGGGGGAGGGCTCTCTGAACAGCCTGTCTGGGTTTGGGGGGGCGGGGTGGGGCTCAGGGATGAGCTGGCCAGTGACCTCTGTCGGGGACGAGTCACCCGTGTGCAGTGAGGGGCTGGGGGAAGGTTCTGGAAGCTCAGGCAACTGGGAGGTGCGGAAGGTGTGAGGCAGGGATGCCTGAGGGGCAGCAGGAAGTGGGGGTGGAAGTGCAGAGGGTGGGGGGAGTTTGGAGTCTGGCCACTTGGGGATTGGAGAGTGCCCCACATCCCCCGTGCTGGGGGTCATCAAGCAGAAATATCTGCTTGGTGGGAAGCGCTCCGGAGCCCCAGCTATAGAGGGCAGCTGGCTGCAGGGACTGCAAAGATTTCTTTTGACAGGCAGTTCTGATTCGTGCAGGGGAAACTGCCAGTGAGCTGCAGAGGGGCGGAGTGCAGAGGAGGAGGCCAAGGTCAGCGGGGGACAGGCTAGAGATGCAGAAGGAATAGAAGGTCTAGGCTTCTCTGTAGAGCCCATGGGGTGGGGCAGGGTCCTGGACACCCAGGCCCCTCCCAGAATGACCATGGCTGAGCCCTGCCCACCGTGCCCTGAGCAGAGGTCCAGGGGCTGGAGGGCTTGGGGGGGGGAGGAGCAGGCACAGTCCTCAGCATGCAGGGAGCAGAGGGGGGTGAGGGAGGGCTGCCTTTCTGAGGGTCCCCAGGGCCTGGGAGGAGTAGTGCTTGCCCGCATCAGCTCTGGGCCTAGAGTCAGAGCAGTCCAAGGGACCCGTGACCCCTGGATGACCACCCCGTCCTTCAGGGAGTCGACCTGGCCGTTCCGAGTCCATAGTGGCTGGGTGCAGATGACGGCTCGGGTGTGAGGCAGAGACCACCCAGCCCTGAGGACCCCTGGGGAGGAGCCAGGAGCGGCACCCAGAGCTGGGCCCAGGGGGACTGGTGAAACCACTCTCCCGGTCACCGCCCCCACACACACACTGGGGAGGAAGCTGTCCCCGCTCTCTGCTCCTCCCTGGGGGGGGGGGGCTCCACAACCTGTTCCCAGCCGAGACTCTGGCGGTGTGTTTAACTCTGTCCGTGGCAGTCTCCTCCCCCTCCTGGGCTGAGCTCTCAGGCGGGCCGTGCTCTGGGTAGGGACTGGTGCCCAGAGCTCCCAGAAGGGGGCAGAGACAGGGACTGTGGGGACCTAGGCACTGTCCCATGTCACCCCATCTCACTTCCTGGGCGGCCCGGTACAGTATCTGCTTCACCCGGGGAACGCCACCCTGACAACACCCCACAAGGACCCGCCTGGCCTAGGGGTGGGGGCCTGGGGAAGGGCAGGGTCTCCCCAAACTTGGCCCTTGGCACTTGGCACCAGGGTAGGCCCCCAGGAGACCATTCAGAGCTTCTCCCTTGAAGCCTCTGCTCTCACCTGCGGTCTCCCAAAGCCCCTCACCCAGCATGAAGCCGCCTTGTCCTGCCCACACGTGACCCAGGGGTTCAGGGAAACGGGACACACTTGAGATGGGTCATGTGACACTCCCGTCCTGTTGGATTTGCCTTTGACCTCCTGCTCTGGGATGTCCTCTGACTCCGGCAGCCGTGGCCACAAGGCTCCTGGGTACCCCAGCGGCCCTGGAGGTAATGTGCTGGGTCGTGCATCCCAGCTGCGTTCTCTGCCAGAGCGAGACGGGGGAACTCAGACCCCATTTGTTCCCGAGAGATGAGCGTGGGTGTGGGTGGGCTGCAGGCCCTTCAGTATTGACCCCCCCCTTTTCTTTCCAATCTGAGCAGCAGCTTGGGGGTGCTGGGCCCCGCCCCCCCCATGCTTCCTGTCTGCTCTTCCTCCCGCGCTCACCTGTCAGTATTGTGTCCACCTTTGTCTGCTTCCTGTTCTCACCTGGCCCTCAGTGAATAAACTCTCCCAGCAGCCCCATGTGGGCTGGAGGAACCCAGCCCTTGTGTCTCCTTTCTTTGGGAGCTGGGAACTCTGCGTCCGGTCGAGGGGAGGGGACCCCCATCACAGCCCCTGCAGTCATGATGATGCTTCTTGTCACCCACCACCCGACTCTCACCCTCCATCCCAAGGATCGGTGCTCTCCTGCCCACCTTCAGTAAGCCCCTCTCCCACTGGCCTGTCCATCCCTGGATGCAGTCCCCAGGCCGGGTCCCCCCCACCCACCCCAGGGTGCAGGGGCTTGAAGGCATGTTGTGTGGGAAAGGGGGCTTATTTCCAGAAACCCTGGATGCCCACAGAGACCTGAAGTCCCTTCTCATCAGGCGCGATGCTTGCTAAAGACACAGCTTCCAACCCACCGCCCTCCCTCCTCTGCATGTCCCCCCTACCCACCACTGGACTTCTTCCCGCCTCTGCTAAGGTGCTGCTGCAGCTGGACAGGCCCAGCCAGACCCTTTAGAGCGCCCGCAACTCCAGCCCTTCCCCGCTCTTCCCTGCTCTTTCTTCCCAAGCTCTGCCCTGAATGAAGGCAGAGGCCAGGACAGGGAGGCTCGCTCTTGCTTCTGCTCCCAGCCAGTCGCTGCACAGCCCGTGCTCAGGGGTGGGGCGGGGGAAGACAGCAAGTGGGAGAAATGAGAGCGTCCACTGGAACCACAGACCTCTCTGACGTCACCAACAGAAGCGGTTCTACGGGTGCCTCTACAGCCAGCCCGGCTGTGACACGGGTCCACCCAGATGCCCGTAGCTTGGACCTTCACACGCAGAACGCGGGGGGAATCCACACGTCCCACTCACTCCAAGTGCCTTAAGTATAGTTTTCTCAGGTGGTCCTACACTGCAGGTCCTAGACAAATAAGGGCTCACTGAGGGCTGTGGGGACTGAGTGCAGCTTCAGGGAACCCAGGCCTGTCATGCACAAGGCGCTGGGTTCCCTCCCGCAGCAGAGAAGTATTGTCTGTGTCACTCGCTTCAGGGCAATGCTGAGGTGACTACCAAGCACGCCCTGAGGCCTGTGGGTCCCCATTTCCACTGCCCCATCTCCTTCGCTGACTTAGGCACATGTCTCAGTGGGGCCCTTGGATGCAGGGGTCTCATCTCAGTGTCTTGAAGATGAGGAGGGTGGAGTTGGGCCTCCCCCTGTCTGATCACCACTCTGAGGGCAGGGAGGCCAAAGACCAAAGGCCAGGCCATGTGGGGCCCTACTGGTTCTCACGTGAGCTTGTGAGGGACCCATGTGGAGGCCAGCAGCTGGTGGACACGGGCCATCTCTGGCCGATCTTGAAAGAACATGCACTCCCCTCCACTCTGCAGCCAGAATGGACTTAGTGGTTGGCAGTATAGAACCTTCCAGAATTAAGAGAGAGTATACTGCTCTCCATGGGAACCCCTGACTATGGAGGTGCAAGGACTGGGATGGGACAGAAGGCCGGGTCCCCCAGCTTGTGACAGGAAGTTCTCCACCTCCTGACACCTGAAGGTATACCAGATACCACCAGGCCAACTCTTGCCTGAAACTGCCGAACTCCTGAGAGAGAGAGCGAGAGAGAGAGAGAGAGAGCAGAGCGGTGTGGACCTCAGGATGAGACTGGCCTCCCCCGTGGTGGACACAAGGAGAGGTAGGCCCTCGAATCTGGGGAGCAGTAACCCACCGAAGTCCACCCTTTAGTCAGGATTTTCATGTGGGCAAGAACTGGGGTGAAAACCGAAGAGTTCAAAGCTTACGGCTGCTCAGGGCGCCCTTTCCAGGTGCCCCTCCTTGGCCTTGGCCTTGTGTCTGCTTTCCACATGCCCCCTCCTGCTCCTGGGGAGCTCCGGGACTCAAAGCAGAAAGCCCCCCGCCCCCAGTTCCTCTATGAATCCCCATTGTCTGACAAGAAGGGGACACCTGGGGAGGCCACTACAAAGCTGTGTCAACTGTGAGTTAAAGTGCTGTGCAGAAGTGACTGGAGAGAAGTGATGGGGGAGGAGGGAATCCTCGGGGCCAGGAAAGGGGGCTCTAAGGAGACACCTTACACGAGAGGTTCAAGAATCTTCCCTACCCTGGAGCCAAGTATCCAGCCTGGCTGGAGGCCCCCTGTCCCTCCAGGCCCCATTCCCACCAATTCTACTCTAGAATTCTAGCCTCTCTTGCTTGCCAAGGCCCAGAAAACAATTCTCTCCATCTGAAAATTCCTACCAGGGGAGATGATTTAATTTCTGTTCAACTTGGTGTATGAACTGAAAGGCATGGAAGGGTTGGCTTATCCCCGAATCATGAACTGACCACTCCAAGATGACAGTATTTCGAGGTCCCAGACTCTGGTTTCTTCCCACTGGGTCCCAGCCCATGGAGGGTCAGTGTGTGCGCGCGCACGCGTGTGTGTGTGCGTGCGTGCGTGCGTGCGTGTGTGTGCGCATGTAGGGGAAGGGATTTCCAACAAAACCCAAGAGCAGGTTCTCAGAGTCTGAGAGATGAGGGGTCTGTCAGGTGAGCTTTTCCCGGGTTGCCCATGAACTCTGGGGCTTGGGGGACGCATTGCCTGAGGAGCCCACAGGAAGACGGAACGTGCCAGCACAGCGAGGCCTGGAAGAAGGCGCAACCTTGCCAGCAACAGATGGCCCCGCTCAGCCCTGGCTCCAGACTGCACCAGAGATGATCAGAAATAGACACTTGGCAGGAGGCTCGCCAGATGCATCCTGCCGCCTGCAGCCGCCATCACTTCAGCAGAGAAAACACGCGTCTCTCCCACTTCCGGCACAGACCCTCCTGCTAGGCAGTGCGGACTCCGGGAGGGCCTGGGGGTGGCAGATGGAATGAGAAGGAAAGCAGCCCGCAGAGCTCTTCTCTTGGCCGGGAGGGTGCAGACAGGAGCTGCGACCCCCAGGAAGTAGGAGCAGGTGTCACTCAAGCCCGTTCCTCCCAGAGTTCACACACTGCCTCTGGTCTAAGGCTCCGGGCCTCTCCCGCCCCGTGTCCGAAGCTCCTCCACCCACCCCAATCTCCATCAGGGCCTCGGGCTTCTAATAAAATCATCAGCAGATGGGGGAAAAGGTAAACCTTTATTTGGAAGAGAGTATTTAAATGGCCATGTCAAAACCCCCATTTCATTTCCCAAACAGAAACAAGTAACAAGGAAAAAAGATTGGCTCTCTCGCTCCTGCCCTCTGCTGTCCTCAGCTGGTTGTAAACTGCGTTTCCTAGCAGAGAGAACAGCAGCGGGCCATCGACCTATGAACCAACAGGCACTGTCCTGAAACTGTCACAGGAGGTGCCCAGGGGGGTGGGGAGAACAGTGAACAGTGGGGCCGTGGACAGACAGGCCTGGGGCTCAGACAGGCACATGCCCCGTGCCTAGAAAACAGTGTTTAAAATAGACATGCATGGATCAGTTGCCCAGAACCTAGGCAGAGAAAGCCGATAACCGTGAATGCAGCAGCAGAATTCAGGCTGGGTCTGTGGCTTCCAAAGGAGAGAATGTTCACCTCACTGCAGCTTCGCAGCCGGCCCTTCAGTACCCTGGAAGCCTATAGTGGGGCAACTGTAAGTCAGGTCTTCTGAGGGCTGGTAGCTACCCTGAGTTAGGGGGAACAGGGGGAGGAGTGGCCCAGATACACCCCAGCAATGAGAGGTCGAGGCATGCAGGTGTGACACGGTGGGCCAGGGACCCCCCTGAATGGGCTGCAGCCGCCCCGTGCTAGGAGAGGGGGGTGCAGAGGCCCAGCTCAGCAGAGCCCATCCTCAGGCATTCCACACCCCCTGGCTTTCTGGGACCCCCAGTTCTGCTCAAGGCCACCTTTCTGCTGAGACGGTCTGGCCTGAGCGGAACACCAGGCTTTCCTGGAGAAAACGGGAGGGGGAGGGGAAGAGGCAGCAAAAAGTCAAACGGAGGCAGGAGAAAGGCACAGCAAACTCTAGGGGGTTAGAGGAGAGAGGACGAGGCCCCACCACCACTTGCTGTCCCACCCCAGCTCTGCAGGCTGTAGGTGGCCAGCCAGAAGGTTCTGCTTCCACTCTCTAGAAGGCCTCTAAGCTTTACACTGTTCCCTTCCACCCCTGCCCCCCCCTCACCCGCTGAGTCCCACAGAGGACGGCTAAGTGGCCTCTCTGGGAAGTCTAGGAAAGGGACGAGGCTAGGGGAAGCCTGTGGGCCTTATGGTGGGGCTCTGGGTGCTGGGTGAGAGACTTGGAGGCGGGGGGGGGGGGCTGCTGAGGCAGGAGGCGGGTCCCCAGATCTGCTGCTCCTGGCTGCGAAGCCCACTGGGTCCCAGAGCCCAGACAACGACGACGCTGTCCCAGCTGGCATGACGCGCGCCTAGGAGAGAGGTTATGAAGAGAAGGGCTGGGACCCCGCGGCCGCCGCCTGGCTGCAGACATCTCCTGGGCCACATGAGGAAGGCGGGCACGGCCACACAGGCTGGTCCAGGCCCGAGAGGACCCAGCTGGCCCCACACACCTCCCGTGTGAGCGGGTGCCTGGCAAGAGGGCAGGGCCCCAGGGGGTCCAGGAGGCAGGGAGAAAGTCGGGTCAGAAGGTACCAAGAAACGGCCTGAAAGCAAATAACCAATGAGATCAATAGCTCCCACAACCCTGGTCATTAAAAATCAAGGGGGAGTGCTGGATACATGGAAGGAAGGGGGAAGCCCCCCTTCTGCCTCTCCCGGGGCCACCGAGTTAGGTGGCACAGGATAAGGAAGAGGTTGGGGCGGGGCAGGGACCACAGACAGAGAACTCGGACAGGCCCGGAGCAAATCTAAACGGAGGGGGAGGGGAACAAGAGGTGGTGTGGGGGGTGGGGGGTGGGGGGTGGGGCGCTAACGTAAGTTTCTCGGCTCTAAGTCTCCAGAAGCGCATGGGATTTCCAGTCTCTTGACTCGATGAGCTCGCTTCCCCCAGGAGCCCGTCACGGCGCCGTGACCTCCATCCCGAAGCTGGCCAGCAGGCAGAGGTGGTCAGAGGAGCAGAAGGGGTTGGGTAAGCCATTGGCGGCCCAGAGGATCTCTTCGGAGAGGAGGGAGAGACGGCCGAGGAGCTTGAGCGTTCTGTCCTGGTAGAGGCTGTGGTCTGGGGAGCCGGGTGGGAGGGGGTAAGAGGGCAGCCCCGCCACCAGACCACGCTCTCAGCCACCCCACCACCCACGGAGGAACGAAGCAGGGCAGCTTCGGAGACATGGGGGCCAAACAGACAGCGTGCACCCAGGCCCAGCAGGCCAGCGTCTTCAAATTCCCCAAGAGAAGCTGCAAATCCAGGGTGTCTAGATAAAACTTCCATCTCACACAGAAGCAATCGGGTCATACACAATTTAAAAATGATTCTTTCAGGGGCCAGAGCGATAGTACAGCAGGGAGGGCACTTGCCTTGCACGTGGCCGACCCAGGTTCGATTCCCGGCATCCCATATGGTCCCCCAAGCACTGCCAGGAGGAATTCCTGAGTGCAGAGCCAGGAGTAACCCCTGTGCCTTGCCGGGTATGACCCAAAAAGCAAAAAAAAAAAAAAAAAACACAAAACAAGCAAACATTCTTTCAAAAGGCCAGGGGTTGGAGACTGTGATGAGCAGGACGGGCGGGAGCAGGGACCAGCACCTGCGCGCTAACCACGCCATCACTGACAGGTGCCCGCAAGCAGACTCCAGCACTCCCCAGCTCTGTGTTCGTCTCTACACAAAGGCACCCTAAGGTTTCAGAGACAGCCAGGCAGGCACATGGCCCAAGAGAAGAGGACATGTGACATGGGGACCCTGCAGAGGGGGGATGCAGTCGGCCCCTGTATGGGTCAGGAGCTGTCGCCTGGCCATGGCTGAAACACCCGGCCTCGCTGACCATCAGGGACCCAACACCCACCCACCAGGCTTACCAGTTCTGTTCCCAGTCTCACAAGACTCAGCAGAGAAGAAGATGTAATCCACTGTTGTTCCAAGACCCAAGGGCATTGTGGTGACCTCTGGGCGGCCATGCTGGGGCAGGAAATGGGTATACACCGAGGTCAGGTGAAGGCAGTGCTGGATGGTGCCCACGGTCCTGGGGGGACAGAGGGCAGAGGTCAGGCAACACACAGAAATGAGCCTCATCCAAGCTCACTTCCTCGGCAGATTTGAAGTTGGGAGTTCTCTGCCGTGGTTAGCAATGGATATTGTGGGACCAATATCTGGAAGTGTTGAGAGAAGGGGCAGGACCACACCCCATGGTGGCTGGTGGGCCACCAAGACTACTCCAGCCAGTGCCTGGAGGGCCAGGCGGTGTGTGTGGGGGGGAGGGTGTGGGGGGCACGGGGAAGAGTGCTCCCCACCCTGTCTGAAGTATTTTTAGAGGTGATTCCAGATAACTCCATCTCAGCAAGTCCCTCCAGCAGTAAGAGGAGGATGAGATTAGGCCAGAGACAGGTGCTCTGCACCCATCTTCTCTCCCCTTGCGGCCTGGAAAAGGTCAGCACACTCTGCGGGAGGCCGCATTCCCTGAGTTTCCTTGGGGATGTGAGCACTCATCATTGGCAAAGGCAAGCGGGTCACTCTTGCCTCCCCTGACCTGGTCATCAGTTCAGCACAGATTAAGGAAAGAGAGCATGAGATAAAGCATGCCGTAAACCAACCTCGGGTGCCCAGGAGCTGTCTCTCCTGCCTAAGCCGAGGTTGTCCCTCAGGCCCTAGGGAAAGGGAGATGCGTACCTGGGGAAGACGGGCTCAGGGTTGGACATGTCCTCCTCCAGGATGGACTCGGCCCAGCCAACAGGTCGCTCTGCAAAAGGCCCCAAAGGGAAGGGTTACCAACGCACAGACAGTGGCACAGGTGCAAACCTCACACCTCCGATTCCCCTCTGGTCCTGGATGGATTGCTCCGCAAGGGGGAAGGGAAGTAAACAGGTGAGGGCAAGGAAGAAAACCATGAAACAGAGTCAAAAAATCTTCAATGGCCAGAGAGACAGAACAGCAGATAGGACGCTTGCAGGCAGCCAATCTCGGTTCAATCCCCAGCACTGCCTACTCCCCCAGGAGTGGTCCCTGAGTACTGAGCCAGGAGTAAGCCCTGATGGCATTGCCCCCAAATCCAAACCACACATGACCAAAACAATAACAAAAACCTTCTGGAAGACAGAGAACCCAAGACAGCTGATACTTCGTCAGACTGCTCGGCAAGCTTTCTTAAGGTTTAAATCCTATTCTGGGGAGGCAACACCACGCCAGGGCACCAAGAGCAAAAGGTCTGTGAGTCGTGTCTTGGCCCTGCAGGCTCCCCGCCACTCGCCCCTCTATCTAGAGCAATGGATGCTACTCAAGTCTTATAGAGATTTCTCTCACACGCGTCCACTGTGTGTGTCTACACATGTGTGTGCATGCGCGCACACACAATGGTACACACCCACTGCTAAGGAAAAATACACACATGACCAACATCAGGAAAGAAATGGGAGATCCCACTGACCTTAGTGTGTGTTAGGTGCTGATCATTAGTGTCTAACCCAAAATATGCTGAAATCCTAATGCCAGTATGACGGGATCAAGAGGCGCAACTGGAGACTCTTGGAGCGAATTTGTGATGAGGGCGGAGCCCTTGTAAATGGAACCAGTGCTCAGGCAAAGGTGTCCAGAGCCTCCCAGAGCCCTCAGCATCACAGGATCCCCAAGAGCCAGTCTCCAGAACTGAAGGGAAGTCACCACGGGTCTTCGGCTGCCAGGCAGATGAGAGGACAACAGGGATCAACAAAACACACAAACCCTTAGACTGTCTGGGAAAAGAAGGGTCAGGTCAGTGAGATGAGGAATGATAGCGGAAATGTCACTGCCGCTCTGACAGGAAACTGCAAGTGGAGACTGCAGACAACCACAGCAATGAGCTAGACAACAAGCAAACTGACAGCCGTACAAAGACACACACTATAGAGATGAACTCAAGAAGACAGACAGAGGGGCTGGAGCAATATCACAGCGGGTAGGGCATTTGCCTTGCATGCGGCAAACCTGAGTTCGATTCCCAGCATCCCATCTGGTCCCCTGAGCACTGCCAGGAGTAATTCCTGAGTGCAGAGCCAGGAATAACCCCTGTGCATTGCTGGGTATGACCCAAAAAGAAAAGAAAAAAAAGAAGACAGACACACAATTTGAACTGTCCTATAAGAAACAGAGATGGGGATCCAGGCACTAGAAGATTCCAGCATAGACAAGCTCATGCCAGAGGGCTTCACTCGGGAATCTGGCTGAGCTTTTCAGGCAGGCTTGCCAGCCACTACGAGAGACGAACTCTTGCTGTTTCGCTATGACACGGATGGAACTGGAGGGGTTTACAGTAAACAAACTAGCAGTAGAAAGACAAGCAACAAATGATGGCACTTCTATGAGGGACATAAAAAGAGAGCAAGGGAGGGGCAGTGTCCAGGGAAAACAAACCCTTGGAATCTGACAACAGAACTGAGGTCACCAAGGCAGGAGAGTGAGTTGACAGGGTCCAGTGGGATGTGGTGAAGGACTATGGGTACTTTAGTAAGTGTGGCAAGAGAGTACTGCTTAAAACAAAAACATTTATACTCTTGCAAACCAATGATATCTCAATAAAAAATAAAAATCAAAAAAATAATGGAAGAAAGGAAGGCAGTGAGGGAATATGGAGGGAGGGAAGAAAAAAGGAAGAAAGGAAGAAAAAGTTAATTAAAAAAAGCTTTATGCACATTTCCAAAAAACAAGAACACTTTTCCAACTCAAGCCACGATATATCAATATTGCCTTGATATCAAAGCTAGCCAAAAATAGTACAAGAAAAACTACAGACCAACATTTCTCTAGGACTGTAAATATAAAATTCTTCAATAATAGCAAGCCTTTAGGGTTGGGGACATAGTTCAGTGGAGAAAGCATTTGCCTTGCATGTGTGATGTCCTAGATTCAATCACTGGCACTGCAAAAAAAAAATTAAATTCCAGCAAAATGTAAAATAATGACTAATACTATAATGGTAATATTTATCTAAGGAATGTAAGGTTGGATTAACATCCGAAAATCATATTAATATTGAGGGACTAAAAAAATCACATGATGACATTAAGAAAGTACAGGGAAAATATGACAAATTCTAACAGTTCCTCACAACAACAAGGAATAGGAGAAAACCCAACAACTAGGAATAGGGGAAAACCCAGTTAGCAAGAAAAAGTGAAGGACTGAAGACTGGACCAGGGATGTACCTGAGAGAGAGCACTTGCCTTGCATGTGTGAGGTACTAGGTTTAAACCCTGGCAACACATACACATGGTACACACACACACACACACACACACACACACACACACACACACACAGAGGAGCCAGGGATGTAGCTCAGTGGTAGCATACAGGCGCTGCATTCCCCACCAACTGATTTTTCACAAGGGAAGGGGTGAACAGAAAATGTCTGCTAACAGATACAGGACTTCTTTGGGATGATAAAAAATGTTTTAAAATTAGATTGTGTAGGCAGGTGTGATAGCACAATGGGTAGGGCACTTGTCTTGCATGTGGCCAACCCAGGTTCAATCCCTGGCATCCATTTATCCACATCCCCAAGCACCGCCAGGAGGAATTCCCAAGTGCAGAGCCAGGAATGGCCCCTGAGCATCACCAGATGTGGCCCACCCCTCAAAAAAAAAATTAGATTGTGGTGACGGCTGTCCAAATCTGAATAAAGTCACAGAAGTATATCTTTATTTATTTCTGTTTTTGTCTTTTTGTTTTGTTTGGGGCATATCCAGTGGTGCTCAGGGCTTATTCCTGGCTTTGTTTTCTGGGATCTACATATCTCCTAGACTGGGGGATCATACACGATGCTCTGAATCAAACCCTTGCCAGCTGCATATAAGGCAAGCACCCTACCCACTGTACTATCACTCCAGTCCAGGATTCTTTTTAAAATTTAGAATAAATAAGTTTTAACAAGTGTCTCAACATCTAACAAAAGGATATGTGTATAGTTTTTAAAATAGATTTTATAAATATATTAGCATACTAGGTCAATGACTTTCCAACATCAAGCTTTCCTTATTTTTGTAAACTCCATTTGGTCATGATCTCTGACTTTTGGTGAGCTACTTACTCAGTTTTTTTCCTGATCCTCTGTGTTTAAAACACTTTGCATCACGCTAGAGATATAGTACAGTAGGTAAGGTGCCGCCTTACAGAGGCTAACCTGGTCCATATCTCTGGCACTATCTAGGGTCATCCCTGAGCACACAGTACACACAGCACAGTCCTCCCACTGTTCATCGGTTTGCTCGAGCGGGCCCAGTAACATCTCCATTGTTGTTAACTTGTTGTTTGGCACATCGAATACGTCACGGGTAGCTTGCCAGGCTTCGCCATGCGGGCGAGATACTGTCTCGGTAGCTTGCCAGGCTCTCTGAGAGGGGCGGAGGAATCGAACTCGGGTTGGCCTAATTGGCCTCTTGCAAGGCAAACACCCTACCTGCTGTGCTATCACTCCAGCCCCAGGGCCAGGAATAGCACCTAAACAAACAAACCAAAAAGGGTTGTTTTTTTTTTTTGTGCTAACATAGCATAGGAGGAGATTCTTAAGTAGAGAAT
>JAOXYA010000019.1:11660198-11671548 GCA_028565675.1 Sorex palustris
AGTCTGATTAGGGGAAAAAGCTGATTAACTGGTTGGGGAGGAGAGCATAGGGAAGAGGTTAAAGATAAACACAAGGGAGTGGAAGTGCCTCAGGAGCACTATAATAAACCTGAGTTCCTTGTGGCAAGGGAAACAGGACATGCCAGTGTTATCCTAAAAATGTTTAGAGCTACATTCCAATGAACACAGAATTGGAGGAGCACTGTGATGGGTATCAGCCGAAAAACCTAAGCTCCCTGTGGCAGAGGAGAATGGGCATACCACCGTTACCCTACAGTAGTTCTTTCACATTCTTTGTTAGAATGATTCCCAATTATTTGATGTTTCTTCTTGAACACTCAAGAAGAGAGTGTTCAACCTACACTCTCTTCTTGTTCTTTCTTTGCATTTAGAAATGTAACAGATTTTTATGTTCACTTTTCCTTTCATTTTCAAGTATGTTGTAGAAAAGCTGGTGGCTAAAATGAGAGCAAGTGAACTGAGATGTACAGGATGGAACATTCACATTCCTAAATTATCGGGAATGCACTTCATTGGTAGGGCACTCACCTTGCCTGTGTGAGGCCCTGGGTTTCATCGCTGGCACCACATAAAAAAAGTTAGTAAGTTTTGAACCTTCTACCACGGCCTCTTTTTTTGTTTTGTTTTGGGCCACACCCAGTGGTGCTCAGGGCTTATTCCTGGCTCTGAACCCAGGATCACTCCTGGAGGACTCAGGGAGCATATGTGGTGCTGGGGATCCAACTCAGGTCAGCCATATGCAAGGCCCGCTATTCTATTGCTGTAGCCCCTTGGGCATCTTGTTTTCTTCTTTTTTTCTTTTCTTTTCTTTTTTTGCGTTTTGGGTCACATCTGGCAATGCACAGGGGTTACTCTTGGCTTTGCACTGAGGAATTACTCCTGGCAGTGCTCAGGGGACCATATGGGATGCTGGGATTTGACCCCAGGTTGGCCGCATGCAAGGCAAACGCTCTACGCGCCCCTCGGGCGTCTTGTTTTATCTTTTTTTGGCCAACTTGTGTTTTGTTCCATCCTGTACATCTCAGTTCACTTGCTCTCATCTTAGCCACCAGCTTCTCTAAAACATACTCAAATCTTCATGCCGATAAGTAAAGAAAACTAGAATGTCCCTGATCATGGTGCCTTCTCAAGCTGCTATCTTACCACCCTCATTCGTTTAACTAGCAAGTCTGGGCCAGAAAGATAGTATAGTGGACAGAAACTTGCACGTGACTAGTCTAGGTTTGAACCCTGACACCCTGGCACAGCCAGATGTGATCCCAAACAGCTCCTCCCTCCCCCCATCTGTTTGTCTCTGCTGACCTAGGGAAGTGTACAGGAAATGAAACTTGGGAAAGGATGATTTATGGACATGTTGGAGCCCTGACCAAGAACCTGTGCCCTTAATGTCAGTTCTGGCTCAGTTCACTCCATTAACTTTTATTTAGGCTTGCCAGTGACCTGTCACCTGTTCTCTTCCAGTAATCTCTTTTGAGCAATCTTTATGCTATTTTAGAAAAAAGCAGTGATTTCACATTATTCTTTTCCATCACACCTAAAAGAGCGCACACCTTTGTCAGCAATAGTGACTATGCAAGCAGTGAAGTTTTAACTTGGAAGAAGGATGTAGTTAAACGAATAAGCCCACCCCCCCATCCCCATATTTTTGGAGTTTCCTGATTATTTCCCTTGTTCAGACTAGCATTTTCTAGGCTTTCGGTTTCTGGGGCTTTTTTTTGGGGGGGGTATTATCTCTCTAGCCTCTTAAGTTGTTTGTTGTTGCTTGTTTTGGGGCCACACCTGGTGATGCTTAGGGCTTACTCCTGGCTCTGTGCTCACTCCTGGTGGTGCCTGGGATCGATCATACCTCGGTCCAAGGCAGTCACCCCACTTGCTGTACTATCTCTCTGGCCCCTAAGGGTTTTATTTATTTTAATAAATATTTTGTTTTGTATTTTTGTTTTCAGGCCACACCCAGCGATGCTCAGGGGTTACTACTGGCTCTGCACTCAGGAATTATTCCTGGCAGGCTTGGGGGACCATATGGGATGTTAGAGATTGAACTCGGGGCAGCTGTGAGCAAGGCAAGCACCCTGTCTGCTGTACCATCATTCTGGCTCCTGTTTTGTTTTTTTTCAATTGGACATTTTCTTATTTGATCTTCCTAGATAGTAATTCACTGCCAATGTTTCTTTTGCTATTTGGGCTATCCTTGGTAGTGCTTGAGGTAGCTGTGTGGGGGGCTCTTCTGGGCTCTGTGATTATAAGTTGTTCCTGGCATTGCTAGGGGGACCATGGAATGCCAGGGATCAGACTTGCACTTCTGGTATGCAAGCATGTGGCTCAATTCATTATACTCCCTCTGGCCCCTTGCTGCTAAAGTTTAACCCCTCTATCAATTCCCTGGGGAGAGAAAAACTGATGCATTTTTAATGTACCAATTCAGGGCATTTCTGGAAGGTTCGCCACTCACTGCCACAAACACAGAAGGTAAAGTACTGGCTGTGATGTCATTCTAATGCACTTGGTTTTCGTTGTATTTCTCCTTTGCATATACAGAATTCACTGTCCTTGTGATTCAGTGTTTCTAGTATAAGTCTAAATGCAGATGCCATTCAGTATGGAGTGCAGACAATTGCACTGATGTAGAAGCTAGGGAATAGCGTTAATCAGAAGAGACCTGGGCTCTTTTCTCAGATCTAAATCCACTCTGTCGGGGGCTTGAGCAAAAGCACAGCGGGTAGGGCGTTTGCCTTGCACGCGGCCAGCCCGGGTTCGATTTCCAGCATCCCATATGGTCCCCTGAGCATCTCCAGGGGTAATTCCTGAGCGCAGAGCCAGGAGTAACCCCTGTGCATTGCCGGGTGTGACCCAAAAGGCAAACATAAATAAATAAATCCACTCTGTCTTTGTAGGTGACAACATGCCGACTGCCAAGCAGCTAGCTGACATTGGTTACAAGACCTTCTCCACCTCCATGATTCTCCTCACTGTGTATGGGGGCTACCTCTGCAGTGCCCGAGCCTACCGTTTTTTCCAGCGGCGTAGCTCAGAGAGACAGGCTGCAGAAGAACAGAAGACTTCAGGAGTCCTATGAAACCGGGGAGCTTTTTTCTCTGAGCAGAAAGCCTGAGGCATGCTATGGGAAGACTTCACCTGTAATTATTTCCAAGTCAAGAAAGAAGGAGGGCCTTAATGGTTTTCAAACCTGCTTGGGAAAAATATGCATGCTTTCTCTAGCACTGCCAACTTGGGGAGGCTATCAAATCATATCTGGAATGGGAAGTTGAGGCACACCTATTAAATGTTTTGCTCTGTCTGTGTCTTGGTGTTTACTTAAATAGACAGTTGAGGGTTTAACTACCTTTGTATTAGGGGTGGCAGGGACACCCAGTGGTGCTCAAGAGACCAGATTCGCTGCCAGGAATCAAACCAGTGAGGAAACTTACTGAATAAGAAGAAAAAATAGAACCTCTGAGGAGAAGGTGGCACAGAAAACCTTCCTATGTGTTTAACGTCTTTCACCTGAAAATCACAGGGTTAGCCAAATAGATTTTTTGTTTTGGCACCTGTTGATGCTCAGGGCTTACTCCTGGCTCTGCTTGCAGGGATTATTCCTGGCTATACTCTGAGGAAGATTTAGGATGCTGGGGATTGAATAGAAGTGATTTCAGGGCCCGAGAGATAGTACAGTGGATAAGGCACTTGCCCTCCACGTGGCTGACATGGGTTCAGTCCCTGGCACCACCGGCAGGAGTGAGCTCTGAGTGGGTGTGACCAATAAAACAAAATTTTTTGAAAAAAGTTGTTGGAGATAGAGCATGGATATGGCCAACCTCGAACCCCATGTGGTCCCCTGCTCCCCACCAGGAGTGATCCCTGAGCACAGCCAGGTATGGCCCAAAAGACAAAGTTCTTGGAGATCAAACACTTAAAGTTGGTAAGCTAGATTTGGTCAACAGAGGAAATGGAGGCTGAAGAGTTATTGGACTTACCTTGCCTGTGGCAGACCCCTATTGTGGCAGACCACAAATTTTCCAGAATCACCACTAGGGATTACTCCTGAGGACAGGAAGAGGTCCTGAGCACCAGGGGGTATGGCCCCAACCCCCCCCCCCCCCCCCCACACACACACTGCTGCCTCAACCTGCCCACAGTAGTCAGGAGCTGTTGGCCAACGCCGAAATGAAGTTTCTGTTTACTGTTGTTGCAAAGGCTTGTTTTGAACGAGAGGTTGTGCTTTTAATTAAAAAGATGAGAGCTCATGAGTAAGGGAGCATATTTTTGAAGCTGAGCAAATGTGTTTGAATTTTGTTCCTTGCATGTCACAGTGGTGGGTTGGTGGTGGGGGAAACAGGCTGTGGCGGGCACTTTTATCTCTCCGAGCCCCCAGAGCACCACCGTGCCAGCTGACCACCGCCCTCCTGCGCGGTAGAAGCTCTCCGGGGCTCCACGCTGCTCTGCGCGGGACTCGGGACGCGTGGACAGGTTTCCCCTTTACCTTTCCAGCCCCAAGACTGATTCCTGGCTGTTTGCGAACGGCCCCACAGCTGGAATGCAGCTGCCGCGGTGGCGCAAGGCCTGTCTCTGGGTCAGCGGGGTGAGGAGGGCAGGATATTTTGGAAGGATGGGAAAGTCCTTTCCAAGGCAGAGCTCCAGCCTGAGTGGGGCCTCGGGTGGGAAAACTTTCCAGATGGGGATAGGAAGGTAAGTTCTTACCCTCTGGTTAGATTCCAAAGCATGGCTTTGGGGAGGCCAGCTATTTTGAAATTGCCTTTAAAGCAAACAGCACAAATGTTTAAATTACCCTGGAAAGCCCTTCCTTTTTTCCTTTCCCTACAATCCAGGCCTGTTCCCTGAACATTCATCAACAGGAGCCTTGAGCCCAAGCTTCCCCTCCTCCCCCCCACCTCTTTAAAAAAAAAAAAAAGGAAAAGAAAAGAGAAAAAAATTATTATTATTATCTTTGGTTCAGGAAACTTTTGGAAGCCTTCCCAGGCTGCCGCTGCTATAGAATGTTTCCAGGAAAATGCATAAGGAGTGTCTGTGTTTGGAGTTCCTCTGGCGGGGGCTGAACCTGTTTTTTCAGAGAGACTGAACCAGGGGACAGCCAGGTCTTGTGCAAGAGTCCAGCCAAGTGCAAGGGCAGACGGTGCTGGAAAGCTCTGGGAGCTTCCAGAACGCAGAGGCAGAGGTGGGCCTTAGTGGGCTGCCTGTTCTCCACCTCTATGGGCCTTTGATAACCGCAGCTGTCACCCAGCCTCTGAGAGCCAAGCACCCTGTCTCCAGGAGGTCTGCAGCGAACAGCTGGGGGTCTGGGCTTGGGAGGGCGTTGCTGTTAGCAGCACTTGTAATTTGTGCCTAAAGAACCCTCAGAGAAGTGTGTGTGTGTGTGTGTGTGTGTGTGTGTGTGTGTTGTGGGTGAGGGGTGGGGGGTAGGGGGAGCAGCCTCAGCCTTCCGGGCCGCGCCCCACCCCAGCCTGGAATGTACTGGGCAAAGGATATTTTGGGGTGGCCACTGTCAGGGTGGTGCCAACCCCCGGCCCCTGTCAGCCCAGCTTGGTTTGGAGGGCCCTGTACACAGCCCACCCCTCCACCCCAGCTGACGGCATGCGCCAGAAGCATCTACACACAAAACCATGGGGAGAGGAACCTCCAGCAAGCCTCCGGGTGCAAGGGACCCCCCGCACAGACCCCTCGCAGACAGAGGAATCCAAATGGTTCCTGGAAATCCAGTCTGCGGCTGGCCAGGGAGATGGACATGGCTGCCCGGCAGCCCCCACGGAGGGAGATGCTGGATCAGGCCCTCGCGGCAGGGGCCCAGGGCGGGTGGGGAGGGGTGGGGGTGTCTAGAGGAGGAGCCAGAGGAGGAAGGGCCGGGCAGGGGCTGACCGGCTGCTGAGCAGAGGCCTCAGCTTCTGGCTCCCCGTGGCGGTCATGCTCTGCGGAGAAGCCTGTCTCCTTGCGCCTGGGGAAACCCTGACGCAGGAAGCAGCTCCCCCACAGGCTGGAAAGGCACTTAGGCGCCCACCCAGACTTTGGAATGCTAACAGCAAGAGAGAGAGAGACAGAGAGAGAGACAGGCAGAGAGACAGAGACAGTGAGACAGACACAGAGAGGAAAGTGGGACACAGAGAGAGTGACCAACAGTGACAGCAAGAGAGACAGAAAGAGATAGACAGAGACAGAGAAGAAAGAGAGACAGAGACACACACACAGAGACGGAGACTTACGGTGACCGACAGTGACAGAGACAGAGAGAGAAAGAGACAGACAGAGACAGTGACCAACAGTGACAGCAAGGGAGACAGAAAGAGACAGAGACAAAGAGGCAGAGAGACAGTGACAGAGACTGAGAGAGGCAGAGACAGCGCGTGCGTGCGTAGCTTGCCATGCCTTCCCAGTGTCCAGTGTTGGGCTGAGCGTCCCTCTGCCCTCGCTCCTCTCAGCCACACCTCGTGAGTTCCCAGAGTCGCCCTGCTGTCTCCATGAAGAAGCCCTGAGAGGTTCAGGACCTTGTGCTCGGCCAGGCATGGGGTCTAAAGTGAAAGAGTATGTGCCTGGCCAGGGAGAGGGTGACCCCAGGCACCCAGCCCCCCTCACTCCTCCATACCCCACTGGGTAAAGCCCCAGTGACCCCCCAGCACTGCCCAGTGTGCCCCCACGTTAACTAATTCCAAAGGGGAAGGCAGGAGACTTGCCCTGAATGCGTGGCAGAGCATGCGGCAGGCAGCACCCCGGCGCCGCTCACTCGGACCTGACCCCAACCCTGTGCGTTTGTCACTGTTGCTGCCTTCAGGGTCTTCCTGGGTCTTTCTCAACCCTTGGAAAGTTGATGCAGCCTGGACAGCGGGCAGGTGCAGGCTTGGGGCAGGGGGTTCCCCCCCCCACACACACACACACGTCAGTTCCACACTCCCTTTCCTTTCCTGCAAGAGGACCTGTCAAGCTAAGCACCTACCGAGGCCTCAGCTGGAACAGAGGGCCTCGAAGAAATGACCTCCCACCCCAGCTGCCCCCCGTTTGCCTCTCGAGTCCTCTATTTTTTGTTTTGTTTTGTTTTTGTTTGTTTTTTTGGTCACACCTGGAGATGCACAGGGTTTACTCCTGACTCATGTACTCAGGAATTACTCCTGGCGATGCTTGGGGGACCATATGGGATGCTGGGAATCATACCCCGGTTGGCTGCGTGCAAGGCAAATGCCCTACCTGCTGTACTATCGCTCCAGCCCCTCAATTCCTTTCTGACCTCATCCCATTCCTCTTTGTTCCTCAAAGGCATCATGAACTTTCAGAGCCCCCGGGCCACACACAGCCTCCGGTGCTCCTTTCTCAGAGGGGGACCTGTGTGCCTCTCTTCTTTGAGCAAACATCTGTGGATCTTGAAAACTCCAGCTCACTTTTGCCTTTTCTGTGGAATTGGACTCTGGGAAATCTGCATATAGCAAAGAGATGGTGTTCCCTGTTTGTGCAGTTCTTGTACTAGGGACTCTGTGTGTGTGTGTGTGTGTGTGTGTGTGTGTGTGTGTGTGTGTGGTTGTTCTAGGAACTAGTTCCTGGCCACACAAACATGAGAGAAACACGAGTCTTTCTTACATCCACAGTGATGGCCAGCGATGCAGCAGCCACTTTCTCTGATTAATTACTTGGAGAACCAAGACAAAGCTCTCATGGAGATAGACTGGCATAGGTGGGAGGAAGCTGGGTCCTGGTGGCCCAGTTCAGCAGCCTCGTTTTCCTGCCCTGGGCGTAGGGTAACCCCCATTTCAACTCCTGGGTATATCATAAGATCACCTATTTCTTTTTGGCAAGGGATGTAGGGAACCCTGGGTCAGTCCAGTGCCAAGAGCTAAGTTACTGTCCTTCCACTCAAAAACATCCTCCCAGATGAGCTCAGCTGCCTGACAGTGTCTAACTCCTATCATGTTTCTGGTAGAGCGTGAGCTGCATGGGGGGTTTTCTTTGTTTTGTATTTGTTGTTGAGGGGGTCACAAGGGGTGGTGTGACTGGGTGGGGGTGGACAAGAGGGGGGCAGGACCTTGAACATGCAAGGCAGGCACTCTATCACTTGAGCTGCATCCTTGCCGCCTATAAAGTTGGTTTCTTTTTGAGAGGGAGTTGGGGCCATGCCCAGAGGTCCTCGGGGGATCTCTCCTGGTAGGGTTGGCGTCCCCAGTGCAGTGCCAGGGATCAAGCCGGTGCAGGACAAGCACCTTAGCTCTGAACTATTTTCTCAGTCCCATCAAGCTGTGTTTTTTGGTTTGTTTTGATATCTGGGCCACGCCTAGCTGTGCTCAGGGCTTGTTCCCAACTTTGCACTCAGGGGTCATTCCTGGTGGGACTCGGGGGACCATATGGGGTGCCAGGGGTCCAACCCCATTTAGCCACATGCAAGGCAAATGCCCTACTTGCTGCTCCAACCAGCCAGCCCCCATAGCTGGGTCTTACCAAGCTGTGAGATGTTCCTGCGGTGAGTGTTGCTAGCACCAGGATGGGGCAGGCAGCAAGGCAGCTCCGTGCGGGCTTGAGAGGGTGGTAGGTGCTAAGGGAGGGGGACACTGGTGGTTGATGGCCTCATCCTAGCAGCCTGTGGGGGAGTGCCCATAGCCTGCCGTTTCGAAGCCAGAGTGCAAGTCAACATGACTCAAACCTTTCTGACTGGGCGGTCGCATTTGCACAGTATGGGGTGGTCCCCATGGCCCTGGTTGGAACCTGGCCAG
The DNA here is from genome assembly GCA_028565675.1 of Sorex palustris. Lineage (NCBI taxonomy): Eukaryota > Metazoa > Chordata > Mammalia > Eulipotyphla > Soricidae > Sorex > Sorex palustris. The sequence goes on from JAOXYA010000019.1 coordinate 11,668,919, forward strand.
AGTGTCCTTTGCAGTCCGGAAGGAGGTGAGATCTGCCAGCAGAACTGACTAAACCACATACCAGAAGACGAGGCTCGCCTCTGACCAAAGGAGGCCGAGTTATCCCCTCTGCGGGCGCACACGGGTGACTCTGCAGCTCAAGAACGCCTGTCTGGTGGGGCCCTGCGGCCAGGTGTCCGGACAGGCCAGAGGAGTGCTCCATGCAGTGGAGGCAGTGAGGCCTGGACTGACCACTAATGTCGCAGGCGTCACGCCCCAGTGTGTGCCAGGTGACCAGAACTGACACAGGGAGGAAACGTCCCTGATTAGGGAACAGTCACCAAGCACCAGGATACAGGAACCCAGGCACGACTTGGGGGTGGGGGGTTGGGATTCCCTTTCCAAGGAGGCTCCCCTGATGACCAGCTCTCTCTTGGTCAGTCTGGATGTCAGCAGACCCCAAGTCATGGCCCCAAACCTCAGTCTTTGTTCCCACAGCACCCAGGGGTGCCTCGGGGTTACTCCTATGACTCTCAGCTTGGCTCAGTGTTCAGGGGCCACCAGGGCAGCACGTATCATGGTCAGGGACCCTGCAGTACCCGGAATCGAACCCTGGGTCACCCCAGCCCGGTATTCTCATTAACGTATGGGGTGAACCAAATGCCTTGGCATTCTCCTTTCTAGGCTTGGTGGTTTGGATGTCTGAGAGGAGTTTCCAAGGAAGTGAGGTCATGCTGGGCAAGTGCCTAGCTCGCAGTGTGGCTTAGGAACGGGTCTGTCAGTAGCAGGCTCCCACCTTGCCGCGGGGCTGCCTGCTGTAAAGACCCACAATGCCCAGGCTCCTGATGGAACAGACGGTTCAGGAAGGGCCCGGTAGTCAAACACGGGGCTCTGCATCAGAAGCGCAGACCCCTGAGGAGGGTGCCGGGAGGTGGCGGAGAAGCAATGTGAGTGCGCCCCCTGCTGGCTGTCAGCAAAGGCACAGAGCTGCTGACTTGGGAGGGAGGGGCAGGGGGTGGAGCAGGTTAGTACAACCTGTCCAAGGGCAGGTACAATGACCCTGATGTTAAAAGCGCGTACCAGATGTCCCCCACTTGGCAAACTACCGGGTTTTGGAAAGGTTGCAAAATGAGTGACAGGTATTGGGAGCCAATAAGGGCCAGAGGGGCAGAGAGATAGTGCAGAGGGTAAGGCACTTACCTTTTGCGTGAACTAATCTAGGCTTGGTTTCCGCAACCGAGTATGGTTCCCGGAGAACAGCAGGAGTGACCCCTGAGCGCTGCTAGGTGTATCCCCACAAACAACATCTCAGACTCGATTCAAGCACAGAAGCCTCCGCACAAATCTGCATCGAGCACCGCCGTGAAGCCAGCTGGCATCAGACTGGCAGTGTGGGGAGTGACCTGGGGCAGAGCACATAAGTCCTCGGAGTCTCAGTTTCCTCCTCTGTCTTGGGGAAATCTTACCCCCAAACCCTGAACATGGGACTGTCCCGTAGGGGGCCTGAACGTTCCTGCCAATTATCTCCCCTATTCTCAAGGGAAACTCCTGGTCCTGCTGACTGGTTTGGGTCGTTGAAAGGGACCTGGTCACAGGTGGCTGCTCTTCCTGCCACCCGGCACCCTGGCAGACCCCTGGCTCTGGTCCCCCTGCTCCAGGACCTATGGACCCTCCACGTGACCTTGGGAGCTCCTGCCAACGGGGCAAGGCGGGAGGCGAGTGCCCACAGTATACTTTGCTCTGATGTCTCCTGAATCAATTGGATTTCTGAGTCTCCTGGAGTCAGCCTGGTGGGGGCCCTTGGTTTTTCTGGGTTTTGTTTTGTTTGTTTGTTTTCCTGTTTGCTTGTTTGTTTATTTGGCTTTTTGGGTCACACCCAGCGATGCTTAGGGATTACTCCTGGCTCTGCACTTAGGGATCATTCCTGGTGGTGCTCAGGGAAGCATATGAGGTGCCGAGCAGCCTGAGAGACAAGCACCCTACCTACTGTAACTATCTCTCCGCTCCTCCAAATGTATTTTTAACACCCATAACACCACACATCCAAAGTTGCATATATTATTGTTTGTTTGCTTTTGGGGGGCCACATCCAACAGTGCTTAGAGCTTACTCTTGGCTCTGTGCTCAGGACTGGTCCTGGCTTAGTCCTCTGGGGACCATATAATGCCAGGGATCAAACTTGGGCCTTCTGCATGCAAAGTAAGTGCTCCAGCCCCATGGACTATCTCTCTGGCCCTGTCCTAGTTTATTTGTTTATTTTGGGTTTTGGAATACACCTGTGATGCTCAGGGCTTACTTCTGGTGCTGAACTCAAAGATCACTCCTGATGGGGAGCCCTATGGGATGCTGGGAGTTGAACGCTGGTGGTGCGCATGCAAGCCAAGCACCTTAACCATCGTCCTCTTTCTTCACACCCTCCATCGCTTATTTTTGGCTATTTGTATTATTATTTCATACACTATGGGCATCTGCTTTTGCATTCATTCATGTAACCAAGATTATGGTGCTATTGCCAGCTATTATGGCCACATTATTAAATAAAATGGACACAAGTCTTTTCCATACCGAAGCTGATTTTGAGATCTCTCTCTTCTCTCTCTCTCTCTCTCTCTCTCTCTCGTGTGTGTGTGTGTGTGTGTGGTGGTGGTGGT
>JAOXYA010000019.1:11699285-11713189 GCA_028565675.1 Sorex palustris
TGTCCCTTGTTAGGGGGAAGCTGACCGTGGCTCCTCCTGCCCACCAGGCCTCATCTGGCCTTATGCTACGCGGGCGATGCCGTAGCCGGCGTGGCACACTTGCTCTGTGGCTGACGATTGGACGACACTCTCCACAGTGCTCTGTGGAGTCAGGGAGGCCACCTCCGGAGCCACTGATCTTAGCTCCATCTCACTCTTTCTAAACTGACAAACAAGCAAACAGAGGAAAGGGGGTGGGGCCAGAGAGATGGTATAGAGGTGAAGGCATTTGCTGTGTTCGAGGCTGGTCCTAATTCCACCCCCAGCATCGGATACAGTTCCCCAAGCACTGCCAGGAGTAACCCCTGAGCACAGAACCAGGAGTCAGCTCTGAATCCAATCAGTTTCTCCCCAAGTCCAAAACAAACACACAGACAAACAAACAATGATCCACAAAAGACAGGACTGGAAAGAGAGTCTAGTGGGTAAGTTGTCAGCCTTACACTCAGCCAAAGACTTTTTAAAAAATGGAAGGAACCAAGATCCAGGTGAAGGTATGCGCGGAGTCCTTTCTTTATGGCCTAAGAGTTCTTTTGGGGGGCTGCATTCTGCACTTCTCGGTGGGCTGCTCCTGGCTGAGGGCCTGAGAGACTGTGTGGTGCTGGGAGTGGAACCCGGGACTCACACCTGGAGAAGACCCCCGCGCCGGCCCTTGAGCTGTCTTCCTGCCCCCCGCTTAATTGTTCTTAACTGGAGGTGCACAGTTGCATTATTTGTGGTGCTTTGTGAAAATGTACCTGCCTGCACACCAGGTAAATCAGTCCAGTAGACTGAGGGGAGGGCGCTGACATTTTTAATTTCTAAAAAGCGTCCCTGGAGACCCTGATTAAATGCAAGTGTTGACAGCTGCTCTCATTTAAATTACAGTCACATTCCAGTTCTGCCTCGTCCAGATTACTTGGAGATTCTTGAGCGTTTAGGGTATTCCCTGGTTCCCCAACTGCAGGACTGCAACAGTCTCTTGGTTTTCTCGAGCCAGCAGCTAATTAAATGCTTTGTGTACTGAGTGTACTTAGGGCAACCTTATTTTCTTTGCCTAGGGAGTGTCTTCCTATCACCCTTCCAGCAGGATCCCCAGGGGGCACACTTAGCCTGTGTTTGGACACCAACAAAGGAAGTATTTAATGGAATAGAGGGAGATGACAAAGAGAAACGCATTCCACACAGTAGCTTTGACAGGGCTGTCTAGACTTTTTAACAGTTAAGTTAGGAAAGTGCGCTCTCAGCTTCATGCTGAAGTTACAGAGGGGACGCAATTTCAGTTTTCCACTTGGACCTCTGCAGCTTTCAGTCCTGCCCCAGGCCACGCACACACTCTTCTCCCTCTCAACACAGAGCCTTGGAAGTCGTAAACTCGGGGCCCAGAAGCAGCTCAGAGAGCTAGAACACACACCTGGCAGGTGGAGATCCCCAGTTCCATCCCTGCTACCGCATCGTCCCTGCACCCTGCTACGAATGGCCCCCAGACTCTCAGAGCACCGCTGGGGAGTCTCCCCCCAAGCCCCCTAAATGAAAAATAATGGCCTTACTTAGAAACCTTGACCCTTTTCTCTGTAGACTGGGGTGACCTCTTTGACATGGACCCTGGCTCGTGCCAATTGTCTGTGGCGGGAAGGAAATCCACTGCCCAGGGCAGTAATTCTTAAATCTTTTGGGGAGTGAGGAGTGGTTTTGGATCTCATTGAGAAGCTAGGGAAAGTTTCAGACTCTTGGAAAAGCTCATTAAAAAAAAAAAAACACCTCTCACGGAGGCCCGCCCCGACGCAGGGGTCCCTGGCTCCCTCAGAGCTGCTAGCCCAGAGCCCGAGTGAACTGCCCGTTCTTCTCCTCACCAGATGGGAGCTCAGAATGCCTGAGCTCGGCCGAGCAGATGGAGTCCGAGGACATGCTGAGCGCCTTCGGCTGGAGCCGAGAAGACCAGCCACGGCCCAACTCCAAGGCTGCCGGCAGTGTCTTCCCAACGCTGTCACCCATGGTCGTCATGAAGAATGTGCTGGTCAAACAGGTGAGGAAGTGCAGGACCCCCAGGAGTGCTAGGAAACGGTTCACAGCACCTGATGTGTGTGCCTGGGCTTCCAGGCCTCCTAAGCACCCCTGGAACCATACCAGTGTATATGCTTTGGGAATTACTTTTTTTTGGAGGGTTGTGTTGTTTTGGGGCCACACCCGGCTGGGCTCAGGAATCGCTCCTGGCACTGCTTCTGGTGGACTTCAGGAGGTGCTGGGGCTTGAATCCAGGTTAGCTATGTGAGTTTTGTTTTTTTGGGTCACAGCTAATGGTGCTTGGAGGTCAGGAGAAAGAAGGGGAAGATTTGGGGCTGTAACTCTGTGCTCAGGGAGGGGCTGATCCTGGTAGTGTTCATGGGACCCTGCATGCCAGATACCAAACCTGAGCCTCCTGCATACAGAGCCTGCATTCAGCCTGTTGAGCTGTCCCCAGCGCCTGCCGTGCGTACTTCTGTCCTGGGGAGACGCTATTTCCTTTTAGCTACTGACTGTGTTTAAAGGAGGATTATAAGAATTATTACCTGTGTTCTCATGTTCCAGACAGGAAGATTGTCTAATTCCCTTTAGCTCATGCTTATCAGAAGGACCTTGAGGCAGGTGTGAAAGAGCCCAGCTTCTTTAGACAGTCTTATCTATAGCAGAATTTAGGGTAGAAACAAGCATTTCAGATTTGAATTGCCCTGGGTAGTTTGGAATGTAGGATGTATGTGCTTGAAAGGCAGGCAGTTTCCTATCTTTCATGCTCCTTCTCAGCATCTTCTCAGTAACAGGCCGGGGGCCCTGCCAACAGCGAGGAAGCAGCTCGTAGGTTTGGCTTTGGGACCACAGCCACAGTGTTTGGACGTGGAGCCTGGGGCTCCCTGAGCAGTCCATGCACGGCTGCCCTGGGAGCGTGGCCCCAGGCCCAGAAGGCAGCGCTTTGGTTTCCAGTCTAGGTACCAGCAGAGTCTACACAGCCCTGCTCTAGATTTGAAAAATGTCCCACTCTAGGCCTTACGACCCAACCACGCTTATTTCATGATAGATGTTTCAGTGCGAAAGAAAGAAGATCAGAAATCTCAGTGAAGCCTCAGTGTTTGAAAGAGAGAACTCAGTCCTAGGAGCATGCTTAAATTAGCACAGTCATGTAGGTAGCATTGAGCCCAAAACCCTGGACCCTCATGTTCAGCTCTGCACTGAGCCCACTCTACACAGGTTCAGTGATGAGGCTGTGTGAAGGAAGGGAAACAGGAAATCAGAAACCGGCCTTTTGTTGTTGCCCTTCTTGCCTTCCAAGGCCTGACAGGAACTGTTAACATCTTAACTATCACCTAGGCTCTTCCAGGGAACACGAGCTGAGTTTCAAGTAGGCAGCCTGGTGAGGGAAAAGGAGGGGAAGATTGTTGGTTGTCAGGTCGCGTCTCTGCTGCAGGCACAATTCCCTTGACTGAAACAAAGAGATTCAATACGTGGTCTGGAGCCCCAATGAGATTTCCCGGGTCTCCTAGCGCCCCGCCATCAGACTTTCCCTGTCGCCCTCTCTGGCTCTTGGGTGTCTGGGTCACGTGTGGCTACATTTGTGTAGCTGCATTTATGCATTGTCTCTGTCTCACGGGCAAGGCTGGCAGCTGTACAGGACAGGCACAATTGCCCCCGAGGCGGCTGAGTGAGGAGGCTTTTCCCACAGAACTGCATTTTCCCCACATAGGCCTGCTAGAATTGGCACAGTCTGGCATTAGACTAATGATTCAACTGAGGGACCTTTGCCTCCTGGTCCATGCCCTTCTTGTGACTCGCATTCCTGGCTTTTCTCCTTTAGTGGAGCTGACTCCTGTTCTAAGGCAACACTGACCTTGAAACAGTTCCCAGCCAGGGGCTCAGTTTCCTCCTGGGCAACATTAAGGTGTGAGGTATAATGATTCTAAGTGCCCATCCGGGTCTCAAATCTTGTTCTGCCTTCCCTTTGAGGAGTTCAACGTGAGTAATGCTCTAAAATCGAATCATTCAAACAATACTCTTAAGTCTCTATTCAGGCAGTGCATTTGGAGCAGCTCTGGCAGACCAATGAGAGGAATTCTCTCAGGGAAGCAGTGAAGGCAATGCTTTTTTTTTTTTTTTTTAATAGATCTTTTGCCTTATAGGTCAGCCTGTAGAGTATGATTTGGGGTTGACCAGGGATTCTGCTTCTGGGGAAACTGGACTAGGCTGAGCTTATCTTGGAAGGGGTCTAATGCTGGATTAGGAAGGCCTAGCATTGCTTGCTTACGTGGAAGGATTGGTTGAAAAGCAGGAGGGTTTGAGGTGGATTTTTCAGGCCAGCTTTTGCACAGGATACAGCCTGTAGTTCCCTGAAGACCCCGCCAGGCTAGTGCACCCTGGGGAAGTCAGCCCAGGGCTTTCCACAGATACATTAGTGACTCCTCCCCAGCCAGGAAGTCCCACTGGCCTCCTGCTGCCTCCTGCATGTGCATGCTTGTCTCTGGAGCCAGGTTGGAACAGGAATGGTTCCTAAACATTGGGGACGGTGGCCAGACAGTGCCGAAACTAAAATTGGGCCAGTTTGCTCACTCACAGGCCGAGCTTGTGCTCGCTTTACAGGAGGCCTGGGTTCAGGTTCTATCTCTGGCACCACACAGTCCCCTGAATACTTCTGGGATCCACCTCCCTAAACAGAACTGGAAGTAGCCCCCGGCACCACTGTGTGTGTGTGTGTGTGTGTGTGTGTGTGTGTGTGTGTGTGAGAAAGAACAAAAAGAAAGAAATGGAGACAATGTGGGTCTTCGTGTCCTTTGGGAAGGAACCCTGGCTCCACCCATTTCTTTGTCACCTGGTGACTTAGAACAAGTCATTTCACCACTCTACACGTTTCCTGTTTATAAAAGGAAATAAGTGCTCCCCAGGATTGTTGAGGAGACTGCCTTGTAGAACACCACCCTGGTGTTGGCCCTGGGTAAAAACACTGATTCACAGAGTCATTTGCCAGAACCCATGGCCTGCTGGCAGCATGGAACTTTTGGGTTGGTTGGGTTGGTTTGGGTTTGGGTTTGGGGGCCACCGCTGATGGTGCACCTGGCTCTATGCTCAGGGGTCACTCCTGGTGGGGCTTGGGTTAGCCACATGGAAGTCAAGTGCCTTCAACCCTACACTATCATGGTCTGAGCACGTCACCTTTTATTTTATTTTATTTTTAATTATTTATTTATTTATTTTGCTTTTTTGGGTCACACCCAACGACGCACAGGGATTACTCCTGGCTCTGCACTCAGGAAGTACTCCTGGCGGTGCTCGGGGAACCATATGGGATGCTGGGAATCGAACCCGGGTAGGCCGCATGCAAGGCAAACACCCTACCCGCTGTGCTATTGATCCAGCCCTATGGCACCTTTTATTTTATCCTTTGGTTTTTGTTCTGTTTTTGGAGGATCACATCCAGTGGTGCTCATGGCTTTCTCCTGTCTCTTCACTCAGGGATCACTCCTGGTGGTACTTGGGGGACCATCTGGGGTGCTGGGGATGGAACCTAGGTCAGCCATATGCAAGGCAAATGGCTCTGCTTGCTGTACTATCATTCTGGTCCAGCGTGTAACTTTTTAATCAGAAATTGCCTTCCGGTGAACGAGGTGCTGGAGGCAGCTAAGGGAAGAGTCTTGGATGCTGAGACCCATTCACAGATCTGAGGCTTGCCTTTCAGCGCCTGGCAGGAAATTGCACCTGCTGGGGTGCCTTTACCTCAGTGTGACCATCACTGAGGAAACCTGCTACTGTTTCTTCTTAGGGCTGCCTCTTACATTTTTATTAGGGATTTTCCAGGAAGGGGGAGGGCCAAGTCTGATTCCTGGGAGCACCGGGCGACCCAAACACTATCAGGTGTGACCCCTACGGAAGAAAACACAGGTGTTTTCTCTAGCACAGTGGTGTGCCGCGCCCCCAGCCAGGAACGCCCTTTCCCGTCCCTCCCCGTCCCTTCCTGGGCTCTGATGGGCCGTGTGCACTCTCCCACCTGTGCAGGGCAGCAGCTCCTCACACCTCCAGTCCTGGACTGTCCAGCCTTCCTTCGAAGTCATCTCGGCCCAGCCACAACTCCTCCTCCTTCACCCTCCTGTCCCGTCTCCCGTCAGCCCGTGCCACGCAGAGGAGAAAAAGCTGGACTCCAGGAACTACTTACCCATTCTCAATTCCTACGCCAAAATCGCCCCGCACCCGGGTAAGAGGGGCCTTTCGCTGGGCCCCGAAGAGAGAGGAGACCGTGGGGTCCAGAAGAAGCTCTGCACGGAGAGACTGGGGGCGCAGGGCTCGTCTCCCAGCGAGCCCAGCAAGACCGGTGCTGTGCCCTCCAAGGCCCCGACTCCGGCCACCCCTGGCGCCAAGCTCGCCGAGGACCCCGCGCCGCAGGGCGTGCCCGCCCCAGTGGCAGGCGGGAGTCCCCAGACTCTGCAGCCCGTGTCCAGCAGCCACGTGGCCAAAGCCCCCAGCCTGACCTTCGCCTCCCCTGCCAGCCCCGTGTGCGCGGCCGACAGCACGCTGCACGGGCGCGAGAGCAGCTCGCCACTGTCCCCGCTCTCGGCCGCCTACAGCTCCCCACTCTGGGCCGCCGAGCACCTGTGCCGCAGCCCCGACAGCTTCGCCGAGCAGAGGCAGAGCCGGCACCGGCGCTTCCAGAACACTCTGGTGGTGCTGCATAGGTCCGGGCTGCTGGAGATCACGCTCAAGACCAAGGAGCTGATCCGGCAGAACCAGGCGACGCAGGTGGAACTGGAGCAGCTGAAGGAGCAGACCCAGCTGTTTCTCGAGGCCGCCAAGAGCAGGGCCCCCCAGGCCTGGGCCAAGCTGCAGGCGTCCCTGATGGCGGGTCCCAGCCGTGGTGGCGGCGGCGGCCTGGATGCCTTCTCCAACCACCCAGACCTGTGACGGATGGAGCCCAGGCTGCTCTCCACCCACTTGACGGTTCTCACGAACCCCGACTGTTCTCTCGCTCCCGTTCCCAGGGCTGCTCCTCCCTACCTGACCGGGCTCAGCACGCTGCTCAGTGTTGACCTGTGGTCTCAGTACAGCTCACGGGTGTCACCGTTCCGCTGAGGCCTTCGGCGTCCCCGTGTCTTCGCCTCCTTCCCCTCAGCCCATGGGTCCCGGGGGCGGATCGCAGGCCAGAGCAGCAGAGGAGGCCGTGTTGGACTCTTCTTGCTGTCCCCTCCCCCTGCTCCACTCACTCACTCACCCAAGGGCAGTGACAGCCAGGAGCATCCAGGGTGACACCTGGCCACCGGGCGTCTTCAGAAAAGTGGAGGTGTGTTAGCATGTGCCACTCCTTCATGGGTGCACCCTCCGATGCTTTGAGCACAGGTAGGGATCAAGCACTTAATCACTTAAAGCTTTGTTTTTGTAAACTTGAAAGTCCAAGGGCTAGGGCAGTGCCATTCCACCATCCCGGTCCCCTTCACTCCCGCAGGAAGGCATGACCGCTGTGTAAGGAACGCAGGCGGATTGATCCTGTGGGATTCGAGCTGCTTGGACTCAGACAAAATAAGTGTGGGCAGCACCTATGGGTAGGAGCTGGAAGATTCTGGTGATCCTTGCTTTTTGCTCTCATTTTGAAGTGGTGTGTCCAGCATTGTGTGTGAGAATCTTTGTGTTCTGTTTTGTTTTGGGTTTTTGTTTGGGGGGTCACACCTGGCAACGCTCAGAGGTCATTTCTGGCTCTGCACTCAGGTCACTCCTGGTGGTCCTCAGGGGACCATATGGGATGCTGGAGATCAAGGCGTGTAAGGCAAACACTTTACTCCACTGTCCTATCTCTCTGGCCCCAAGAAATAGCACCTTAGGGAGCACGTCCCGGTTCTGATAGTGCCGTCACCCTCCGCTGCCCCTGCTCGCCTCCCCTTGCTTTTCTCAAAGAGGAAGCAACAAATAATTAGGCTTGGTAAACTCTGAGTCAAACTCATCCTGAGACCATGACATAGAAGTCCCAAAGAATTTGGAAAACTTTCATTTCTTTTCATAGCCTTTTTTTTGTTAATACCCCCCCCCCCCAGGAACGGAACTCACTGGGAGGCCATTTTCTGTGTTTCTAGGGGTCCTGGGACATGGGTAACAAAGTGTGGGAAGAGATGGCCCAGGTAATACACCCTCTCTCAGCTTCATTCTTTAAGATGAACTGGGTTTTTGAGTAGTAATGCTTCAGACTTTTTATCAAAAAATTCCATCCTTGGGGCAGGAGCGATAGGACAGCAGGTAGGGCATTTGCCTTACATGTGGCTGACATAGGTTCAATCCCCAGCATACCCTATGGTTCCCAGAGCACTACCAGGAGTCATTCCTGAGTGCAGAGCCAGGAGTAACACCTGAGCATCGTCAGGTGTGATCCAAAACACACTCAGACACACACACACAAATTGCATCCTCTTGAAAATACAAATTACTTTTAAGAAGAGATTTTGTGTGACCAACTTCATTCTTGCAAGGAAAATTTTCTTCGCTACAAGAAAAAGTTTTCCCACAACCAGAAGCTAACGCTCATTAATTAGAGTTACTAGGGATTTCAGATTCTTGGGGCCAGAGCAGTAGTACAAGTAGCTAGGGGACTTGTTCTGCTGACCTGAGTTTGATCACTGTCACACCGTATGATCCCCGGAGGCCGCCAGAAGTTAGCCCTGAGTGCCGCCAGATGTGACCCAGCCTCCCACCTGCCATCCCCACCCCAAGTTCTAACTTGCTTTTAAAACCGAGGCAGTGAATTGCCTACATTTTTGTTCTCAAACCTGCCTGATTTAGATAGGGAGGATTTATTTAGTCATTTGGGAAAATCTCTGGAGTATCCCGGATTATCATTTGGCATTTGCTTTCTGAGTTTCAGAAATCAGCAAATGCAGACTTAAAGCAGACTCTACTCCTTTAAATTGTTTTCTCTCAGCCCACAACGCCTGGATCTGTGTGATACTCCAGCCGCTCTGCCCCATGCCCCCCTCTTGGACATAGTATGTCAGAGTATGGTGGGCGCAACCGGAAGAGCCCTACTCCAGACTCACCACGCCTCAGAACCCAGCATACTTGCTGAGAGCCTCCTGATCCTGCTGGAAACCCACTGTGGCCTCCTGGACCCCTCTTTGTGGAGGAGGGCTTGAGTGGCCTCTCCTGGGGGGTCAGAGGGAAGCACCTTCCATCAGGCACCAGGCAAAAGCCGCAGCTTGGCCAGGTGCCCCTGTTCTGCAAACCTGGTGCTGGCAGGCTCTGAAGCTCTGGTGCATAGGGGCACTCCCCCTCCCCTCCATCCTCCTCAGGGACTCTGTAAGCAAGGGGCCACACAGGAAGCTGCGCCTGGAGGGAGATGGCCTCTCAAGTGGCCAGCTCACAAGCAGAGGAACCACAGTGTTGACCAGAAAGCGCCCCATGGTGGCCACGGTCTCAAGCGGTGCATGATTCAGTCTGGTGTGACGTCTGCGGCCACACACCTCTTTTCAGAACAGGAGAAGCCGTTTCTAACTCAAAGCGACCCTCCAGAGAACTTTTGGCAGGTCTTGCAGGCGGCGTTGGAACACACCTAGGAAACGCTGCCAGCTAGTGACGGGAAGGGGACTAATGACATTTGTAATTAATCCCTCTCACGTCTCCTTATTGATTACAGTACTGTTTGATTTGACCGATTCTCTCAGCGGAACAGTAGCTCATGTGCATATATCAAAGTGTTTGGGTTTTGTTTTTTCCAGCTATGAATTCTTTATGGTAGAGATTTATTTACCAAATGTGAGTTCTTTTGAGGAAGTTTGAGGTTTTGTAGACACGGACTGTGAAATGTCAGAGAAAAATAAAGAATCACTTACTTGACGACAGTTGGGCTTTCATGCTTTGTCACTTTTGGCATTTCAAACCCGTGTCTTGGGGTTGTTGGGCAAGTGGGCATAGACATCTGCCTCGTCCCAGCTGACCGGAAGTCTGTTGCTTGGATTTACTGGAAAAACGGTGACCTGAGGGCAGTGGTGGGTCAGTGTTCCCAGAACCATAAGGTTTGTGCTGGGGAGCTGGGGAGGGGTGAGGGGTTGGGGTCTCGTGAGTGTTTCCCGCTCAGCCACTGGCCCAGGCGGCTTGATCCCAGCACCAGCTATTGCCGGACTCGGTTCTTCCTCCTGTTGCCCCTTCGCCCGGCCTCTCTCATCTCTCGGGTCTTGGTCCTTTGTGCTCAGCCCTTCCTTGTCAGGGTTTTCCTAGTGCCTGTCAGTGGGGACATGTGGTCCCCTCCCTAGGTCCCCTCCTGAGTTCTGAGACCCTGGGACCTTTCCTCAAAGTCGGGAGGCTTTCTGACATCCAATGCTTCGGGAGTGTTCCCGCCCCACCCCGTTTCCAAGAACACTTCTCAGTGACCAGCTCTGAGCCCATGGAACTGCCACTAGCAGCCAGAGAGGCAGGGACAGAGAATGGCTGTCCTGAAGCGGAGCCCCCACTTCCAAGAGGCAGGACCAGAGATGCCCCCGGGCGTACCTAGTGGCCACCCCAAAGCTAAGGGGAGCTGGGGTGTGAGTGGTGGTCCCCAGGCTCCACGTGCCTCCTGCCTGTGGACACCTTGCTACCTTGCTACCTTGGACACTTGGTCAGTCAGATCTGAGAACTGTCGATCCCTGTGTGCCTGGCGGCAAACTGGCTCCCCCAGCCTAGCGGGAACCCAGCTCCCACCTCGACTGTGCTCCAGGTGGGCCACGAGACTAGGGCTTGACGTTCACGGGGCCCCGGGGGGCTCACGAAGTGGGTTCCTAGTGCTCTGGCTTCATTTTCAGTGTCCTATCAGTTTGTTTGATGTGGGGCCACACGTCGCCATGCTGGGGACTCTTCCTGGCTCCATGCTGAGTCCAGCCACGCCAAGATCCAAAATTTGGGTGTCCTGCATGAAAGCCTGCATGTGGGGCCCCTGAGCTCCTCCTCTGGCCTGGGGAAGACACGCGGGCCTGTCTGCGTTGACTTGGCATTTCTCCTGAGAGCCTGCTGGCAGCTGCCCAGGGCTCCGCACACCCTTGCACCCACAAAGACTTCCTGGCCCCCACAGGGGAAGTTTGTCGCTGAAGCCCAGTTAGCTTTTCCCAGCCCGCAGACAGTCGCTTCCTCTCCTCCGACACGAAGGAGGAAGTTGCCCTTGGATGTTGGTGAGCGTTGTCTGTCTGCCCACTTAGATTTCCTTCCCGTTTTTTGCTCCCACAACCTGCCAGGACGGCTGTGTCTGCCCTTGTGAGTGCTTCCGGGGGCAGGCCTGTGAGGCTGTGGGGGCCACTTTGACTGCAGCCCCCTTGTGCCCACACCTGAGAGGTGCACCGTGCAGAGATGGGTCTGGCTGTCTCGGTATCACCTCAGCGTGTCTGCAGAGACCCTGGGCAGGTGCTGGAGGAGGAGGATGTCCCCAGGGTGCTGCTTGAGCACTTCTCTGGGGTGGAACACCTGTCCCCGCCCCCTTAAAGGCGTCCATGTATGTGCGGGGTGTTGACTGGACTGTCCCACCAACACCCAGTTCAAGTGCGGGAGCAATAGTCCAGCAGGGAGGGCGTTTGCCTTGCACACAGCCGGCCTGGGTTCAATCCCCGGCATCCCGTGTGGTCCCCCGAGCACCACCAGGAGTGATTCCTGAGTGCAGAGCCAGGAGTAACCCCTGAGCATCGCTGGGTGTGACCCAAAAAGCCTAACTAAGTAACTGAATAAATAAATGCATAAAAAAAGAAGAAAAAAGAATGGCTTTCCGGGAGGAGCCCACATGGGGGGCCTTTCCCTCCGGCTCCCCCTCCCTCCTCCGGACACGTGGCCCTCCGTGCTCTCTCTGAAGCCTGGTTATGCAAGACGTTCATGCGTGTTGAAAGAACAGTCTGTGGGGTTCCTGCCTGAAATCACAGCAGCTGGAGGAGACGCGCTGAGAGCGGGGAGAGCCTGTGGAGCGCCGAGTGAACGCAGCGAGTGGGTGGAAGCTGTGGGGAGCAAGGCAGGGAAACGGCAAGCGGTGGCCCACGTGAGGGAGGCGCAGGGAGCCAGGGCGGGTCTGCCTGAGCACGCCCGGGGTTGGCACAGGCAAGCGGGGGCCTTGGCAGAAGGATCCCGGGCTCTCCTGGATGTCTCTGAAAGAGAAGCAGTCACATAATGTCCCAATACCCCCGTCCCTTCACCCATGTGCATTTCCCACCACCAATGACCTATGTCCCCAATTTCCCTTCCGCCACGTTTCCTTTGTCTCTCTGTCTCTCTCTGTCTCTCTCTGTCTCTTTCTGTCTCTGTCTCTCTGTCTCTCTGTCTCTCTCTCTGTCTCTCTCTCTCTCTCTCTCTTGCTCTCTCTCCTGTTGGGCATTGTGATTTGCAATATAGATACAGATAGGTAATCGTGCATATCCCTTTACCTGCTTTCAACACTCACTTCTTGTCCAGAGTGATCATTTCCAACTAATATTGACATACTGGTTCCTTTTCATACTAACTGTCCTTCACCCTCCACATACTGTGACAATCTTCCAACCATTGTTCTGTCTGGCCTTCCATCTTTAAGAGAGAAATCGTGACTATCTTAGCTTACTAATCTCTTTAGTAGAAGAGGGCCAGGGAGATGAGTTCTACACAACACTTTTTAAAATATATATGTAGTTACCCATTAGTATAAGTTAAAAGCACTTTGAATGAATTGAAATGACTAAACTTGATTTACCTTCATAATTAATAGTTTAACTGAAATAACCAACTCAATTAGTTGTCTTGACACCTGAATGAGAAGAACTAATGCCTTTGGAGAAGATCACACCACAGCAGAATATTTAGAATATATGATGTGATCTGGGACAGGAAAAGATTCCTATATGAATTTGCTGCCCTTCTGAGTGAGAAATTTGAGAACATTTTCTGGCTCAATTCCCAATTTCTGTCAGACTTTCGAATATGGCAATTTGTTTCACAAGAAACTATATACTTTTGCTAGACTCACTTATGGTGTAGATCAACTCCCATAACAGCACTCTTAAATAAAGCAAAGGCAGTTTATTTGAAATTTGGAGGTCATTTAAAGTTCTAGACAATTAAGAGCATGGCTCCGGAAATGCATTCAACTTTCAGAATATGGGCACTTTTGGAAGAATAGCTTAGCGTAAATGATATTCATTGCTTTTGAAATGAAATAAGAATGAATTCAAGGAACAGTTTTCTAAAATGCACAATTTACTTTATTACACCCACCCCCTAGAGTACTGCTCCTCACAAAAAGCATGGTTTAATTTTTCCTGCTGATTTTGTTGGGCTATCATATGCTGGGCTTGTGTCCCTCATCATGTTACATGATGCCATCCAATAGGTCTGCAAGAGGCAGAGCAATAGTACAGCAGGTAGGATACTTGCTTTCCATGAAGTCCACCTGGATTTGATCTCCAGCATATCATATGGTCCCCTGAGCACTACCAGAAGTAATTCCTGAGTGCAGACACAGGAGCAGCACCTGAGCACCACTGGATATGATCCCAAAACAAAAACATAAAGGAAGTCTGCATTGTGGACTTGTTCTTCCCTTAGTGATGTCAAAGTGTGCCTTTGATTTCTTCCTTGATGGTAGTGATCACAAGAGCAAATGAATCTGTGTGCTCAAGGCACATGTATATGCTGTGAGTACACTGACATCTATGAAGGAACCAGTCAAAGAGAGGCAACATTGGGTGTAGTGTCTTTATAAATTGGTCTTTCTAATAGGTTTGATATATTCTAATATTTTTCCATCAATCAAACAAAACAATTAAGAATGAAATGGGAATAAATCTTTACTAGTACTATCATTCCGAGAAAACATTGACCAAAAATGAAATAGAAAATATCCATTAGGTAAACCCCAGAAAATCACTATTGGATGGAAAAATTAAGAGGATAATGTATAAGAAAATATGTTGGCC
>JAOXYA010000019.1:11726630-11739881 GCA_028565675.1 Sorex palustris
CCTCCCTGCTGGCCCTTCCTCCCAGCCTCGTCCAGCCTCTGTCCCCCTGGACTCAGCAGACCTGGCAAAATGGAGGGCAGACTGCATTCTAGACCCCGCACGCATGGTCCCAGCGCCTCCGTGTGGGGGACATTCAGAGGGACCCCCACCTCCTCTGACTGTCCCCAACACAGTGTCCCTCCACATCTCTCCCTGCAGCAGTTCCCGGAGGAGATGGAGACCGTGTTTGACATGGAGCCAAGCAGCACCGCCTCCACGCCCACGTCTCTTGTGAGTCAGAGGGCCTGCGCCCTCCCACCCCCTTGGGAAGGGCCCCCCCCTCAGGTGGGGGTACCACAGGGAGGGGCTATTCCTGCTTTTAGTGCCCACCCTGGGAGGGACAGGGAGGAGACCGGGAGACCCTGGCACCCTCCTCTGACGCAGCAGGACTTGGCCCAGGTCACCTTGCTGCCGTGGCCCTGGCTGAAGAGCCAGGAAAATGGAAGATCCAGGACGTGGCGGAGATTCTCTAAAAGGAACTCAGAGAGGAAGAGAAAGGTCAGGGCACGTGTGGCCAGATAGTGGTGGCGAGGCCTGGGCGTGCTGGGCCCAGGCCGTGTGACAGGGAGCTCCTGGAGGTCGGGCGGCCCCCGAGGACAGCGCCCAGCAGCCAGCCAAGAAACCAGTCCAGGACCAGAGTGCACGGGCGGCGGACGGGCCTGGACGCTCTCACCAGGGCTTAGATCAGTGCAGGGCACCCATTTGGAGGTGGGGTCACTGGTGCAGTGAACTGAGCACTGGGCCGGTCTGTGCCCCATGCAGGGTGCCTAACAGGAGCACTGAGAAAGGGAACCAGCCACCCAGGCACTCAGGAGACTTCCAGAAGGAGGGGGTGTCTAATCCAACTCTAGGAATAGAAGTAGTTTTGCCAGGGGCCGGCCAGAGTGATAGAACAGTAGGTCGGGTGCTTGGTTGTCATGCAGTCAACCTGGGCTTGATCCCTGTATGGTCTCCCGAGCACCATGTGGGGATCCCTGAATGCAATGCCTAGAGTAACACCTGAGCATCGCCAGGTGTGGCCTCTGAAACAAATAAACGGACAAACAAAAAACCCCCACAAAAACAAAAGTGCATTTGCCAGGTGTGGGAAAGAGCAGTCAAGGAAGAGGCATGGTCTCTGCCCAAGGCTGGAAGAGAGACCCTAGAAGGTCTGGGGAACAAAAGACAGTTTCAATGCAGAGGACATGCAGAGGTTGGCCGGGCTTGGCAGAAGTGCTGGAGGAAAGTGCATAGACACATAGTGGGTACACAGACACATAGTAGGTACACAGACACGCAATAGGTATACATACACACAGTGAGTACACAGACACACGATAGGTACACAGACACACAGTTGGGTACATAGACATGCAATAGATACACAGACACACAGTGGGTGCATAGACACATAGTGGGTACACGCACAGTAGGTATACACAGTGGGTGCATAAACACAAAGTGGGTGCATAGCCACACAGCAGGTGTGCCTGGGTGGCTGGTTTCCTTCTTCAGTGCTCCTGCAAGGCTCCTTGCAGGCCGACCCAGTGCCCAGTTCATTGCACAGTAGGTACATAGACACACAGCAGTGCAGAGACACACAGTGGGTGCATGGACACACGGTGGGTGCGTATAGGCACACAGTAGGTCCCAGACACACAGTAAGTGCAGTAAGGGTGAGAACCCCTACACAGAGTCATCACACTGCTACACTTTGAGTAAATGGTCTCTGCAAGGTCAGGGGAGAAAGCTTCAGTCCTTAAGAGGCGGAAAGGTTTCAAGTGGAAACTCCACATAGCATCTCCTGGGGCACTTCTGAGAAGCCCCTGGTAGAATACTTAGCAGCTGGGCATTGAAAGCTTCTTTCAAACCCGACATACTTCCCTGCTTGCCATTCATCTCTCTGATAAGTCTACTCAGAGGCGGTTTTCATCTCATCTTACCGTGGGAAGCTGGAGGCTCCGAAAGGTCAGTTAGTTAGGGCTCTAAGCAGGGAAGTGACAGAGCAAAGTATGAACTAGTCCATCCACCCTAGAGCCTGAGATTTTAAAAAAAAAATCCCTGGAACTGACTTCTCTGGCTTTTCTGTATTACAATGGCACATGAACATTGTAGATAAGTATGGGAGAGTAAGCAGGAGAGCAAAAATAAGTGTGTGTGGGGGGAAGGTTTTCATTCCCACCAGCCAGAGATGACTGCTGATACCCTAGCGAATGTTCTCCCTGAGAGAAACAGAGACCTTTGGATCAGTCTTGCTAAAATGAAACATTGTATTGCGTCTAGTTTTGTAACCTGCAGTCTTCAACTCACAATCATCTACCTATTTTCCCCCTCTTCAAATACTTAGTTACTATTCAGATGGCCATAGGTGTTCCAGAAATACCTATCACAGCTTGTCCAAAGCAATAGCCAGCCCAGCTCTGCGCATGTTCCTTTCATATTAGCACCTGCTTTTTTCATTTTCTGTTTTAAAATTGTGGTTTGGGGGACACATCCTGTGATTCTCCTGGCTTACTCCTGACTCTTCTTTTTCTTTTTGAGTTACACCTAGCGATGCTTAGGGGTTACTCCTGGCTCTGCACTCAGGAATTACTCCTGGCGGTGCTTGGGGGATGCTGGGGATCAAACTCGGGCCGGCTGCGTGTATCGCTCTGGCCCCTTACTCTTGACTCTTCACTTAGTGGTCACTCCTAGCTGGGCTCAGGGAACCATGTCGGGTGGTGAGGGTCGAACCTGGACCAGTCATGTGCAAGGCAAGTGCCCCCCCACTCGTGCCCTCATGATGAGTTTTGATTTGAACTTTCCTAATCATCATTTTCACATGCGTGAAAGCCATCTGTTTTGTCATCTCTGAAGAAGAGCCTGTTCAGATCTTCTGCCCAAATTCTGATTGAGTTGTGTTGTTACTGAATCGTATAAATTCTCTCTATCTCTGATCTTGACCCATTGTCAGGTGTAGCAATAACTTCGCCCTGTCGGTAGGCTGGTTTTTTTTTTTTTTTCATTTTTGTGCTGGTTCCTTTCGCTGCATGCACACGTTTTTTTAGTTTGATGTGTTCTCTCTTTCACTCGCTTTCTCTCTCTCTCTCTCTCTCTCTCTCTCTTTCTCTCTCTTGCTCTCACTCTCTCTCTCTCTTAACATTTGATTTTTGCTTCCTTTGGTTTGGGCTGTTTTTCAGGGCTGTTTTGACAGCAGGTCCCACTGTCTCTTGTTGTTCTTGGAAACTAGACCAAAGTCAGGATCAGCCTGGGGCTGAGACAGATACCACACACAGGCAACACACACACTCACTTTCCTGATTAGGACCACAAATGACAAGCAAGTGGCTTCCTAATAAGGGGCCCAGTCAGCCATTGTCCAGTTGCCCTATTTTGCGGACCAAGAGGTCATGCATGGGGCCTTATGCAGACTTCTAGATTCTTCCATAGGAATGATTTTTCCCTCACCTGCTAGGGCTTTTCTGCTTCATCTGAAATGAGCTCCTGCAGGGACAGCTTGGTTCTGTCCTGATCTCGATTTGGGAAAGAAGGTGTTGAAGGAAGAGTCACTTCTCAGGAGGACAGTCGCTCTGGGGCCGAAGCTTCTGATTCACCCTTTTTCTGCTCAGCCTGTCTCTGTTCTCTCCTCCCGGAGTCAGATTTCAACCTTGAGATTCGGGATGGTGCTTCCCACGCCAAATGAGACACTTGTCATTGTGCGTCTGGGGCACTCCCTCAGAAGCAGGGTCCCTCTGACCCTGTTGCGGTTACCCGCTATGACTTTTCCCCCAACCCTGTTGCAGTTACTCGCTAGGACCTTTCGCCCTGACCCTGTTGCAGTTACCCATTAGGACCTTTCCCCCTGACCCTGTTGCAGTTACCCACTAAGACCTTTCCCCGGCTCAACCTGCAATAGAACTGAGGATGAACAGTCATTAAGTGGCAGGCACACTGGACCACACAGCAGGCATACTGAGCTGTTGGGACAGACCCAGTGCCTCCCAAGGTGGGTGGGACAGACAGGCCTTGGACTGCTGGAATAGTGGGAAGGCTCCCAGCTTGGAGGGGGCAGAGGCTCCGGGGCCCAGGCTGCGCCCAGGGCCTAGCCCTCGCTATGGCCTCATCCCCATTCCCCCTCTCTGTCCCGAGCAGCTGTATGAGGCCAGTGTGCTGCACGAATCCGCGATGACCCCCGCCTCCTCCCCCGGCCGCCACAGCTACGGCAGCATGAGCAGACCAGCTTATGCAGAGGAGCTGGGCACGTTCCAGCAGGACCTGGAACTGGAGAACCAGAAGCAGTGACCAGGACCTGGGCCTCCACCTGGCGGTTCCCGCCAGGAGTGGCGGCCAGGAGAGAGCCTGGCAGGGGAGTTAGAGGGCCCCGACCCTCCCCGCTTCTTCCAGCAGACTTTGGGCAGGCCCAGCAGAGACATCTGCCAGCCCCGCGTGGACACATCGGCCTGCCGAACAGCTAGAACGGGAGCAGCGAAGCAGTGCCCCGGGCCCCTGGCAAAGACGGGAGGAGACAGGATGGCACCACATCTCGGGAGAAGTGGCTAAAGCCCCTAATGCAGATTGAAGCCCGGGGTTGCTTCGCAGGGTAGAGACGGGATGGAGGGAGGTCAGGGAAGCTGTGTAAGAGGAAGGAGGCAGAAGGGAGCCCCCGGGACTGTCCAGGACCTGCCACCCTCCCTCTTGTGGTCCTGCCTGACGCACCCCTGCAGCCTGAGGAAGAGCAGCCTGAGCGAAGCCTCGTGGATGAGACCACCCCCTTGCCCAGCCCAGGGGTCCCAGAGATAAGCCGCTGCAGCCACGCCAACACCTGCTGAGGTCCCCATCACGTGTTCCTGGGAGCTGGGGGGTGGGCACTGTCTCTTTTCTAGTCTTGTGAGGGCACCAAGCGCCCGTCCACCCAAGGGCTCATTAAACCAGACCTGGTGTATTTTGGTGAGGCCACCTTGGTGGGTCGTATCTAGTGGGGAGGGGCTGAGAATTCAAGGAGTGTGGGTGGGGGGGCGGGGGGATCTTCTCCTAAGATTTGGGGCAGGGGGAAACAACCTGCCTCCCCAAGGCCCAGGCCTGCCTCCCGGGAGCTCTGCTGGGCTCAGGGGAGCCCTGCCCACACTGGTCACTGGTGGCCCCCAGGCCTGGAGAAGGAAATTGCCTCTGACCTAGTGCCACCTGGACCGTGGTACAGGCCTGCACAGCTGTCCTTCATGGTTGGGCTGCAAGCCGCGTCCTCCACGTGGCAGATCTGGGGGACCCTGACACCTGGGCCACAGGCGGGTTTCTCTGTCCTTCCGGTCTGCCCAGCAGGGAGGATGCGGAGAAGGGCCAGCTAGGGCCTTGGGTTGATGAGTCGGTGAGCTCTCCAGTGCTCCCAAGCGGTTACCAGGGGCCCCAGACTCACCCCCCGGGCTCCTAACAAGCCAGGCCCATAGGGGCTTGTCCTCGAGAGGGCCCCCACTCCAGGCTTCACCCCAAGCAAGAACTAGCCCCGGGGGGCAGGCATTGCCATACCTTACCCCTAAGTTTGGTTCAGCCTTTTGGCATGAGGGATGCCGAGAGGCACCTGGGGTCTTGCCCACATGTCCCTGGCTTGGAGGAAGGAGGAGATTGTGCGCAGAGCCCCTCACAAGCAGGCCCTGCCCAACATCTCACCGCCCGCCCACCAGGGGAGGCACCTTTGCTGTTAGGACCCCTGCAGGGGAGCTGACTCAGGTCCCAGGTCCCAGAGTGTAAGTAAGGGGTCCTGCTGGAAGCTGGCCAGCCCCTGGTCCCGCCTGGCCGCTCCTGCCACGCTGTCCCTGCCCCCTCCTACCCCTGTCCCTGTGGCCTGTGGGTCCCCACAGATGACCGTGGGACCTCCCCCATGAACAGATGACCGTGGGACCTCCCCCGTGAAACTCGAGCGAGCCTGGTTCTGAGGGGAGCTGATGTGAGAACTGGGGTGGTGCTACGGCCCACTTGCATCCCCACTCTTCCCAGAGAGCCAGGGCTCTCTCCCAGAGGCCCACGTGGAAAGGGGGTGGGGAGGGGGAGGCGCTTGAGCTCCGACATCTGCCTCTGCTGCTGTCAGCCCCAACTTCCACCGCCATCGCCCCCTGCCCACCCTGTCTGCCCACTGAGCACCCTCTCAGATGCCACCCTTCCTGGAGGGGGCTGCCTACGATGGATGGTGATGCCCAGTCCCTCCCGGGAGGGCCTCCCCCGGGTCTCACACAGCTCCATGCCTCCCTGCCTCTTCCTCAGAAGCTTCTGGAAGCAAAGTGCCTATCAGCAGCATTGCCTCCTCTGGGGACCCTGGTGGGGGACGTGGACTTCCCTTAGCACCACCGTGGAAGAATGTGCCAGAATGCCTGACCTTGTTACTAATGCTATGACTGTGCCTTGAATAAACACATCCTCCCAACGTCTACTGGCGCACACCTCTGTCTGCCACCCGTGGGTCCCCGGGGGCCAGGGCAGCCTGGGGTGGGCTAAGCCCGGCACTGCAGTGAGGCTCTGTACCAGAGACTAAAGCTGCCCCTTCTGGACGCCCTGACCCCTGATGTCCTTCCTGGATGCCACCTGGCAGGAGCGTCTGGGACCCTGGGAGAGATCAGAAGGGAGTGCGCCTTTGCTGGGGGTATTCCCGGGCCCGGGTCACCAGGGAGAGCTGTCCAGTCCCCAAGATGCCCAGGGAGCCACCAAGGCAGCCCGGCCCAGACAGTAGAGACTCTGGGACGAGTGCTGGCCCCGTGCATGGGCAGTTGGCTGGTGGGGGGAAGGGGGCAAGATCTGGGTCAATGGCAGGCCACAGAACTGGGACTGTAGCCTTACTGCCTCAGGCTCTGAGGAGATTGTCCTGCTTGGGGTGGCCCTGACCTTTCTCTGGTCAGTTCAGCCAGTCCAGGCTGGCGCCGCCTCTGGAAAGTCTAGATCTGCCAGCTCTGCCTTCTTATTCACCAGGCAGGCCCTGGTGGTGGCGCACAGCAAGGCTGCCTTCCCACTGCTCCCCCTGATGTCGGAGGATGGCTGCCCTCAGGCTGCTCCCCCGGGCCCCTGGCTGAGCAGTTATGCTTTTGTGGTCCATCTGGCACAATTCAAAGCCCTTTTGCTGAAGCAGGTTTTCCCCCACCCTTGGTTTTTGAGCCATGTCCAGAAGTGCTCAGGGTTTAGTCTTGGCTCTGCACTCAGGAAACATTGCTGGCTGTGCTCAGGGACCATACGGGATGCCGGAGATCCAACCTGGGGCAGTTTTGTGCAAGGCAAACGCCCAACCTGCTGTATTGTCTCTCCACCCCTCTGTAGCACTGTAGCACTGTTCTCCCATTGTTCATGGGTTTGCTCGAGCGGGCTCCAGTAACATCTCACAGCAAATTGTGAGACTTATTGTTACTATTTTTGGCGTTATCGAATATGTCACAGGTAACTTGCCAGGCTTTGTCATGTGGGCGGAATACTCTCGGTACCTTGCCAAGCTCTCCGAGAGGGGCAGAGGGGAGAGGGACCCTAGACAAATAAAAAGTGGGCACAAGACTTGGGGAGCCCGTAGGAGAGCCCTGGCCTCACCTCCAAACCTCCTGGCATCGGAAGTAGCAGCTCATCCAAAGTGCCGGGCAAGCCTCCAACACCATGAAACCTAGCCCCTGGGCTGCAGGCAGCTTCAGCAAAAGGCACCGAAGTCTGAGTTTCTCTACACGGATCCAGGACAACATTGCCCTGATGAGAGCAGCAGCGTGTGGGGACATCACAGGTCTGTCCTCCCTGGACAATGAACCATGGCAGTCACACAGGAAGCCTCACACATGCGGTGGTGTGTGGGCAACGAGACACCGTCCCAGAGGAAGGGCGAGATGCCAAAAGAGCCTTGAGGTCAGGGTCATGCCACAGCCACAGGGCCTGGCTCACCACACACACATACACACACACACACACACGCACACACACACACACGCACGCACACACACACACACACACACACACACACACTTCAGCCCCCGTAGGAAACACCTAAGTGCTCCACCCCTCTAAGTAATTAATTATTTTTCAAACCAAATCAGATAAAACCCATAAGGGCTGCTTGGAGGAGGAAAGGCCTGAAGTTTCCCACCGCCTGGGCCCTGCAGGGTGGCCTGCTGCCATGGCAAAAGGAGTCGCCACAGAACCCTCTGCTGCAAGGGACTCTTCCAAGCCTCCAGGAAACCCCCAGACTGCAGCCCCCAGGCCCTTCAGTAGACACTCCCAGGACTAGATGCAGGCAGATGCACAAATGAACAAAGAAGAGCAGGAATGGAGGTGGTGGGGTGCCCGCAGGGAGGTGGGGCTGGACAGTGCCAGCTAGAAATTCACATGGAACAAGTCTTGAGTTTTGAACTTTCTGGCAAGATTTTAAGTGCTGGGGGCTGGAGCGTCCCGAATGTACAGCAGGTAGGACGTTTGCCTTGCACACAGCTGATCTGGGTTCGATTCCCAGCATCCCATACGGTCCCCTGAGCGCCACCAGGAGTGATTCCTCAGTGCAAAGCCAGAAGTAACCCTTGTGCATCGCCAGGTGTGACCCAAAAATAAAAATGAAAAAAAATTTTAAGTGCTGGGGGCAGACCTTTGTACACGAAAATTCCTCAAGCTCCGTGTTTTCCAGGAAAAAAAAATTATGTACAAATCAAGAAAGCAGGTACTCAGTCTTTTTAAGGACTGAGCACAAGAGCCAAATGAAGTCAGAGGGGTGAGCCTTGAAACCAAGGAGATGCACAGTTTCGTGACCTGCAGAGATGGATGGCGGAGGCCTCGCTGAGCTGGATCCCCACTCTCCAATAGAAGGGAGGAGGTGATGGGGGGTGTAGTGGGGGCAAAGAGCAAGGAAAGCCCACTCTGGAAGGAAGTGCTGGAGTGCATGGGGAGGATGAATTGGGGGGAGGGAGTTGTATAAGATGAGGGATAGGTGATGGATGAAGAGGAAGACAGGAGAGAGGACTGTAATAGAGGGGAAAGGAGCCTCACTCCCCAAACACACACACTGCACCTGCTCAGGGGAACCTCCTTCCTTTCTCCTTTAAAAGCTCATCCTGGAGGGCTGCGGAGCTCACTTGCATGCACAAGGACCCGAATCCCATCATTGCTGCAAGATCCGCCAGCACTGCCAGGTATGGGCTTAGGTGGTTAGGTGATGGAAGAAGAGGAAGACAGGAGAGGACTGTAGGGCCGAGCACTGGATCCCCATCCCCATCCCCCTCTCCATTACTCCTGGAGCTTCAACTGTCAGCCCAGCTGGCCTAGTGTTACCCAAACCACTGGAGCACTGGCTGGGAGGCCCCTTCCCAAAAGGAAGATCAGTCCCACCCGGGGGTCAACTCTGTCCCTCTCCAAACAGGAGCGAGAAGCTTTCCGTGGAGACCCAATTTATCTTTCTTGCTGTCTGTGCCCCTGACTCATCCCTAACCCCCAGCATCCCTTTGTCTCCCAGCATATGACCTGCCTCAGGGGCGTTTCAGCCAGGATCTGTGAGTGGGCACTGTTGGGTGCCCAATGGATAGATGGGTGAGGAGTCACATGTCTCTCCTGCAAACTTCTCCAGGAAGAGGCTGTGTGGAGACGCACAGTGACATCTGCTGCCAGGGCACCCCCCAGAAGACAGTGGGACCCAGACTTCTTCCACTGTGTAGAAGAGGCCATGATTCACATGTGCCCGTGTCCCCCTCCCCCTCCCCCTCCCCGGCCACTGTGAGGTCTGTCTGCATGGAGAAGCATGAAGGAGTTGTGAGGGGCTGAGCATTAGTACAGCGGGTAGAGTGTTTGCCTTGCATGTGGTCGACCCAGGTTCAATTCCCAGCAACCCCTGAGCACTGCCAGGAGTAATTCCTGAGTGCAGAGCCAGAAGTAACACCTGCCTGATAGCTGGGTGTGACCCCAAAAGAAAAAAAAAGAGTTGTGGGCCAGGTCTGAATGGGGGCACATTCCACTGGCCAGAATCAATCACGTGTCCCCCAGTTGCAAGAGATGCTGGGAAATGTAGTCTGGCTGTGTAGCTGGAGGAAAAGGAACTGCTTTGGGTGTTTCCAGAACAGACCCTCAATTCCAGTTCCTCAATTCCCCTTGGGACACCCCCAGGCCTCTCCCTCCCTTTCCCCTCCTCTGGCCTTGGCCCTCCTCACCCTACTCCCCCCCCCTTCCCTGCCTTAGAGCTAGAAACTTTAGTTCCTCTGGCACAAGCCAACACCCAGTAAAACCCAGTTCCAAGGGTCAGAGGCAGAGGCCGTTCAGGCCAGCAGTTTTTTCTCTTCCATGCACTAGCCTCAGGGCAGGCTCTGCCCCAGGTACGAGGAGCAGTTGGAGCAGGCAGAGGCAGGGAGGGGTCAGGGAGCTGAGACTCAGGCCCCACTGAGCCAGGCATGGGGGCGGCAGGGGGTTGGTAGTGAGGAAGAGCCACAGGAACTAGAATCTCCCAGAGGACTGGCTATCCCACTCCTACAATGATGCTAATGCAGTGAATTATTCTTAGTGGCCTCCTGGGGCCACCAGCGTGCCCCAGGGCAGATCCTGCTCCAGCCTCTGAGCCCCCCAGAAACTGCCACTGTGATGCTGGGGACAAATAGAGGTCCCTGGCAAGGGTTCAGCTAGCCCACACTCAACCTGAACTATCGTTGGAGGAAGGATACATGAGAGTGCTGGACCTTCCAGATCCCACACCATCATGACCACTGAAAGGAGAGTCTCAGGGTGTAAGATAAGGTTCCCGCAGGAAGGCAGGGAGGGAGGGAGCCCCTGGGGATTCTGGGAACCCAGAAGCACCTTCCAGAAATCAAAGCCAGCCCTGTCTGCAGCCGACCAGGGGTGGATCTGAATTCCCAGCCTGAGCACACCTTTTCTCTCAGATGGGACAAGGACAAGAGGCAGTGGGGCCACGGGGAACCTGGACAAACTGATCAACACAGAGATTAACAGGATCTGTGTCCAGGCACCTCTCAGTCGCTGTCCCCACCACAAGTCATGGCGTGCACCGTGGTCCCATAGACCTGCTCCAGGTCAATGTGATAGCAGGGCCGTGGCACTTGCCCGGCACGTAGAGCAGAGACTCACCCACTGTCTGTGGAGGAAATGGCACCTGGTCATCTTGGCAGCGGGAAGGCATTGGCTACTTCCTCGAGCGAGCACAGACCTGAGGCCGGCGAGGGCTCCCGGCCTCCCCCTCTTCCCGGGAGGCTTCGTGATGAACTGAGTGTTTCTCTGCCTCCAATCTTGCCACCACCCCCTGGTCAAGACCCCCCCCACTCCCACCCTCCCTCACTCCCAGCTCAGAGTGAGCATGCCCCACTTCCAACCCAGCCGCAGCTTCAGCACCTGCCTCTGCAAGGCAGCCATCATGGGGGGTTCACAGGACTAAGGAGACCTGAGTCCACTCCCAGAGCCTCCTCCTTCTCTGAGTGGTGTGGCCTGGGACAGGACGTGTGGCCTCTCTGGGCCTCTGGACTCCAGGTGAGGCAGTGAGCACACAGTTCCAGGGCTCCAGGTCGGACGTGATGCAGTAAGATCAGAAGCCCTCAGCGCTCAGCACCTGGCATGCTACTATTCAGCATAGAAAAAGAGGTGCTGGAGCGATAGCACAGCCTTGCACACGGCTGACCCGGATTTGATTCCCAGCATCCCAGATGGTCCCCCAAGCACCGCCAGGAGTAATTCCTGAGTGTAGAGTCAGGAGTAACCCCTGTGAAACACCAGGTGTGACCCCACCCCCCCAAAAAAAAGAAAAAGAAAAGAAAGAAAAAGAGGTGCATTTCTTCCATAAATGTTTGTTCCCCGAGTGCAAACTTGGGACAGTGCAGAAATAGACACATTCCCTCCCCATCTGGCAGAGCGACAGCAAGGTGGGGAACTGTCATGTCGGTGACCCCCAAGACCACTAGGGCTCTCCCGCTGAGACACTGGGCTCCATCTGAGGCACCAGCTCCGTGGCCCCAGTGAGGCAAGCAGAGGCTGTGAGAGCCTTTGCAGGCTGGACTGGATTGCGGCTGCGCCCCCTGCTGGAAACACTCGTCACTCTGAAGAAGCTTGAAGGGCAAGATGAGGCACCAGGGTTCCCGTGGACCACACGCCCTCTTGGACCGTCCAGCCCTGGATGAGCTCTCGGCTAGAAGCAGTGAATGAGAGACTCCAGACACACATGCACACATGTCAGAGTAGCCGCCCCACGGAGCCCAGAGAAACTGGGAACCACTGTTTGGGAAGGTTGATACTCAGCCATCTAAAACTGCCCAGTCCATGGACAGGAGAGATAGTCCAGCGCGTACAGTTCTGGTCTTGCAAGTAGCCAGCCTGGGTTCGAGCCCAGCACCACATAGGGTCTCCTGAGCACAGAGCCAGGAATAAGCTCTGAGCATAGCCAGGTGTGGCCCCCAAACTAAACCGACCAAAAAGCCGAGGTTAGCCCAACTCACCTCAAAAGAGAGAGCTGGAGGCACACCTCTGGCAACCGCCACAGACTTCCAGCTGGGTCCCCCAGGGGCTCGGGAATGGGAGTGCGAGCTGCGGGTCCCAGTAAGGAGTAGGCAAGAGAGGAAGAGCCCCTGACCCACTGAGAAGTTGCTGAGCTTTGTGTCGACAGTCCGGTGCTTCCTGCCCAGGGGGCCAGGTGCTCCTCCAGAGAAGACAAGGTCTCCACGTTGGTCACTGCAGCGTCTATCACCAGCATCACCTGCCAGGCAGAGAGGCCAGGGGAACCCACCTGCTCACAATTGCAGGGGGGCGGGGGGAGGGGAGAAGCAGGGCTACTGGAAGTCAGGAAGTCAGGTCATCAGGATCAGAAATGAAAGGTGACCGATGTTTGCGTGCAGAAGGTGTCCACAGGTGGGAGCCAGCCTCTGCAGGGCTGACCCTTTTTCTCTACGGGTCTCCAGGCCCTCCCCTGCCCTCTGGACAGTGCCCTCTGCCTGGCACACGGGGAAACTGAGACCCTGTGGGAATGGCCAGCCTCATAGAAGTCCCCACCTCGGCTTTCAGAGGCTGTCCCTGTCACGGTTCAGCACCAGCACCAACTGTAGGAGTCCAGGGCCAAGGGCACAGCCAGAGAAGGGGACCAGCTGGCCGAGCACAGAGTAGGGGAGGAGGCTGGTCCTGGTAGCCCACCGCCAGCCCTCGCAGAACGGAGGGGCATGGTCCCCAAAGAGGGGGACAGAGGCAGAAACAAGCCACTTGCCCTGCTCCACTTCCCCGGGCTCTGCCCAAATACCCGCCTGCCAGACCCCCCCCCCCCCCCCCCCCCCCCCCCCCCCCCCC
>JAOXYA010000019.1:11766262-11781099 GCA_028565675.1 Sorex palustris
GTCCCCTGAGCACCGCCAGGAGTAATTCCTGAGTGCATGAGCCAGGAGTAACCCCTGTGCATCACTGGGTGTGACCCCAAAAGAAAAAATATATATATAATATATATCTATAATTTAGATGTTTTTTAGATTAATTTTTGTGGTGCCAGAGCTTGAAACCAAAGCTTCATACATGCCAGACAAGTGTTCTACTATGGAGTCACATCCCTGGTCCCCTCAAAGCTATTGTAAAGCAAAGGAAAAATTGAAATTGAAATTCAAAAAGATAACTGGAGAGCTAGTTCAGTACACTCACGCGTATGCAGATGGAGGCCTGAGCTTGTTCCCAGAGCTACAAGGTCCCCTGAGCACTGGCAGCAGTGAACCGGAACACTGTGTCTGGGAGTAGCCCCGAGACACAGCTGGTGTCTCAAACAAAATTTAATTGAGGTGGAATGTACATAATACAGTCATTTTAAAGTAAACAGTTTGGTACATTTTCAGTATTGTGCAATCACTTCTCTTTGGTTTTAGAACATTTCATTTGGGGGTGAGAGTGATGGTACAGTGGATAGGGTGTTTGCCTTGTACGTGGACAAGCCAGATTCGATCCCCTGCATCCCACATATGGTCTCCTGAGCACTTCCAGGAGTAATTCCTGAGTGCAAAGTCAGGAGTAACCCCTGAGCATCACCAGGTATGACCCCAAAAGTCAAAACAAAAAAATTTTTTAAATTAAATATTCTTCTACTATACATATTTTTATATACCACAAACAAATGCAGTTATTATATATCTCTCCTGACTCATTTCACTCAGCATGATATTCTCCATGTCCATCCATTTATAGGCAAATTTCATGACTTCATTTTCCCTCACATCTGCAAAATATTCCATTGTGTAGATGTGCCATAGTTTCTTTATCCATGGGGGTTAGGAGGACTGGTCAAGGGTTCGAACTAACCACAAGTGTGTGTGGGGCTGAGGGTAGGTAAGATAGAGGAGAGACCAATATGACAATAATAGTTGGGAATAATCATGTTGGACAAGATCTGAAGTTTAAAAGTAGGTAAGGGAATTTTTTTTTTATTGAATCACTGTGAGATACAGTTACAAAACTTTCATGTTTGAGTTTCAGTCACACAGTGATGGAACACCCATCCCTCCAAGAGTATACATTCTCCACCACCAATGTCCCTAGCGTTATCCCCCCACCCCATTTTCCAACCCTCCCCCTGCCTCTATGGCAGACAATTTCCCCCATACTTTCTATTTTTGGGCATTATATTTGCAATATAGATAACTGAGAGACTATCATGTTTGGTCCTTTATCTACTTTCAGCACACATGGTAAGGGATATTTCTGATAACTTTTCAGTATTAGTATTGTAAACCAAAATACCCAAAAGAGGGGGGGAGGAGAGAGAGAGAGAGAGAGAGAGAGAGAGAGAGAGAAAGAGAGAGAGAGACAAAGACAGAAACAGAGACAGAGACAGAGACAGAGTTAGAGAGTAGAAAAGTGCCTACTATAGAGGCAGGTTGGGGGGCACATAATGGGAGGGAACCTGGGGACACTGGTGCCGGGAAATGTACACTGGAAGAGGGATGTTTGTTCATGGTATGACAGATCTAATCATGATCAGCTTTGTAAGGGTCTATTTCATAGAGATTCAGTCATGGTCACGGTCCCTCCCGTCATTCATCGATTTGCTCGAGTGGGACTTGTTACTGTGTTTGGCATATTGAATACATCACAGGTAGCTTGCCAGGCTCTGCCCTGTGGGCGAGATACTCTCAGTAGCTTGCTGGGCTCTCCGAGAGGGGTGGAGGAATTGAACCTGGCTTGGCTTGGCAGGCTGCACGCAAGGCAAACGCCCTACCGCTATGCTATAGCTCCGGCCCAGTGATTCAATAAAAAAGTTTAAAAAAAATTTTAAATTAAATAAAATATTTAATCTGTTATCTCCCCTTTCATCTCTTGGTCCACCAACTGTTTTTTTTTTTTGAAGTAAAGTGGATTTTATTTGGAGGTTTTAAGGAAGGGGAAGGAGGGAAAGAAAGTGAGAGAGAACCAGGGCTTCTCCAAGGGCGGAGAGAGCCCCTGCACGGACCCAGCATTAGATGTCAGGAGTGGAGATACAGGTGCAGGAGGCACACAGGCCAGGCAGCGTTCCAACTGCTTTTTTTTTTGTCTCTATGGACTGACCTTTGTTGGATATTTTACTTATATGGACCTTGGCCTCTGGCTTCTCTAAATCTCAAGTATAGGAGGACTGTTATGTCTATACCCCTACTCTCTTTTCAAAGCAGTCTCTAGCACTTCAAGCAAGAAGCATGAAAGCATTCTGAGGAAACACAGGTAAGAGGGGATCTCTGTAAGATTATCTATAGGGGCCCACTACCTGGCTCTGCTGCCATGTCCACTCACTGGCTCTGCTCCACCAGCCCTCGACTAAATCTCCCAGGAGATGTAGGCCAAGTGGGTGGAATTTGCTGGCCCTCACTGCTGAAAACCTGGGAACGCCCACAGGAAGCAGGTGGACCGAATACCTGCCAGACCAAGATTCTGGTAGCAGCACCCATCCCTACCACTACAGCTGCATCAAAGGCTCAAAAAAAAAAAATAGATTATCTGTAGAGGCTGGAGTGTAGGTAGGACATTTGCCTTGCATGCAGCTGACCTGAATTCAATCCTTGGCGCCCCATACGATCCCTTTGAGTTCCACCAGGATTCCTGAGTTGAGAGCCAGGAGTAAGTCCAAAACACTGCTCGGTGTGGCCCCATAACTAAAAAAGAAAAATGATCTATAAACTTATCAGAAAAAAAAAAACCTTGAAAGATGGTTATGGAATGATATACTTAAAGTCCTGAAAGACGATGCTTTGGGGGCTGGAAAGGTGACTCAAAGGCTGGCGCATATGCTTAGCATGTGAAAACCCCAAGCTCAGCCCTCAACACTGCATGGTTCCCAAACACTGTTGGAACTGACTCTGATTACCAATCAATCAATCAATCAATCAGTCTATAAAAGCAAAAGCATTTTCAACCAATATGATTCTAGCTAAGATTATTACTCCAATTGAGGGGGCAGTGCTGGATGACCCAGAAGCCACAGCCATGCGCTGCAAGCCTAATGCTTAGGTTTGACCTCTGATGCCACTGCATGTACCAGGCAGGAGCCACGTGGCTGATTATGCCTGAAAACTCTGCTGTCTGTGATCCCCAGCCCTGTAAGCAAATCCTGGTCACTCTGCAATTGGGTGAGTTGGTGTTGCAACCAAAGCTGACCAACCCGGTCAGCTCTGAAATGGAAAATATAGATGTCTGAGCATTACAGAGGATTGTGACTCCTGAAAGGACAAGCGTGAGCACTGAGTGAGCCTGCCGAGCACCACGGCTGAAGAGTGCGGCCCCCAGAGAGCATCCGTGCCAGGAGTGGGAGGCTCCAGGGAGCATTCTGGTTGAGTGTGCAAGTATCCAACCTGACGTGTGACCCCTGGAGAGCACAAATAAGGTCTCTGGGCACCAATCAAGCTCGTCAATCACTGCAATGAAGACAAATCAACAGGTGGACAGGAAGGGGGAGGGGGTGAAAAAGATGATGTCAAAGGAAAGAACTTTAGGCACAAAGAGCTTTACAGATGTGAAAATCAAAGCAGTTTCTCACTGCTAGACTGGCCTTGTAATAAATATTAAAAGGATGCCTACCAAATGAAAGGAATTCCTAAGAGCAGTGAGACACCAAGAACACTCTCTCTCTCTCTCTCTCTCTCTCTTTGTGTGTGTGTGTGTGTGTGTGTGTGTGTGGTGGTAAGATGAGTTAAAAGAAAAATCCATAGTAAAAACACCCAAGGCATTGGGAAGACAATGAAAACAACACCAAAGGAAGCTGTCAGGGCCTGGAAGTGGCTCAGTGACAAAGTGACGGCTTCGCAGTTGCCAACAATGAATTCTATTCCTCGAACTTCCCAATGTGTCAACTGTAATCCCATGGCACTGCCATGTATGATCCTTGGTGTGCTGATCTAGGAAGCCCAAAGAGGTTCAAACAAAATTAACCCAAGCAGGTGGAATGCCTGTAACAAATCATCATGAACTTTATAAACTGCGGCGTTTAAATAAAGTGTGGGGGTGGGGTGGAGGTGAGGGGCAAGAAATCTTTAGGTAGTTTGTTTCATATATATATTGTTTTTTTCTTTTCTTTTTTTTTACAGGAATATTATTTGCCCATAATAAAACTCACACTTGCCAGATGTTAAAAAAAGAAAGAAAGAAAGAATTTAACCCAAATAGAAGAACATAAAGACACACTGAATTCAAATTGGCAAGAACCAGGAGCAAGAGAGAAAAGGCATATGCTTTGCAAGTGGCTGACCCAGTAACCACATGGTCCCCTGAGCACTGCCGGGTAAGCCCTGAATGTCCCTGAGCATCTCTGGGTGTGGCCCTGGAGGTCCTAGAGAACCACTAGGGTGGCCGGAATATCCACAGGGCCACAGGACCAAGAAGCACCACATCCTTGGGCCTTGCACTTGAACTGCTGGCAGGTTGACTGAGAATCTGGGAGGGTCCTGCAGATCCCTGAAGCACTGTTTTGGAGTCCCTCCAAACAGAAAGAAAAGCAACAATAGTAACAGAAGGGTAAGAACAAGTGAGTGAGTGGGCAAGTGAGAGAGTGAGAGAGAGAATGAGGGAGCAAGAGAGAGAGAGTCCTAAAAGCAGGAAGACAGGAGCACAGACTCGTGTATGAGTCATTTTGAATTTCTTAAATGAGACTCTACAAGTAAGAAAGGAATGAAGGACTGGAGCGATAGTACAGATGGTAGGGTGTTTGAATTGCACGCAGCAGACCCCGGCTTGATCCCCGACATCCCATATGGTCCCCCAAGCACCACCAGGAGTAATTCCTGAGCACTGCTGGATGTGGCACCCTCCCCACCCTGGCAAAAAAGCAGAGAATGAAAGTTATATTCAAAGTACTGAATAAAAAGAACCTCCAGCCCAGAATCTTCTAAGTTTTCACTCAGAGTTGAGGGAGTGATAAAAAAAAATAGCTGAGGGCGTTTGTTGCCTCTTAATCAGTTTTGCAAAGAATACTGAATTGTCTCTTGCAAATAGCAAGAAAATCCCTTTTGGGTGCAGAAAGATGCACAAAACTAGGAACTGAACTTCCATATGACCCAGCAGCTCCACTTCTTGGAATCTACTCTAAGGGCCCAACATTTCTATTTAGAAAAGGCATTTACATTCCTGTGTTTACTGTGGCACTATTCACAGCAAATCTGGAAACAACCCAAGTGTCCAGGAGCAGATAACTACATGAAGAAACTGTGATCCATATACAAAGTGGAATTCTACCTGGCTATAAGACAAGATGAAATCAGGTGATTTGCTGCTATGTGGATCTGGAGAGTATCATGCTGAATCAACTTTTTCTGAAGAAAAGGGGCAGACAGCATGTTCTCTCTCATATGTGGGGTATAAAGAAACATGGTGTGGGGCCAGAGTGTCGTACAGCAGAGAGGTCACCTGGGCTTGACCCTCAGCACCTTGTCTGGTGCCCCAATCTCTGCCAGCAGTGATCCCTGGATGCAAAGTCAGTAGTAAACTCTGTAAACTCCCCAGGTGTGACGAAAATCCAAAAAAAAAAAAAAAAAAAAAAAGGAAAGAGACATAATATGGAAACAACAGATGTACAGACAGAAACTGAGAACTGGTTTCCAGTAAGAAGCTCATCACAGGGGAGACTGGGGGTGGGGGGAGGATGCTGGGAGAATGGTGGGATGGTGGGAGCAAGTAGATACTCTGTAGAGGATGTGGTGCTGGGGATTTTACGTATGAAATCCCACCAATAAGGGTTTTAATTCATGGTGGTCAAAATAAGAAAGAAAATGATCTCATTTGCAATTGAATCAAAGAATTAAATACCCAGGAGGAGAAAGATCTATATAATAAAAACTGTGAGATGCTGTTAAAATAAAGATATCCAGGGCTGGAGTATAGCACAGTGGTTAAGGGTTTGCCTTGTACGTGGCTGACCTGGGTTCGATTCCCAGCATCTCATATGGTCCCTCGAGCACCACTGGGAATAAGTCCTGAGTGCGTGAACCAGGAGAAACCCCTGTGCATTGCTAGGTGTGACCCAAAAAGAAAAAAAAAAAGATATCCAGAGATGAATTCCATGTTCATTGAAAAGGAGAATATATCAAGTAGTCACTTACTAAAAGTCATATATAAATTCAGTGCAATCCTTATACAATTTCCAGTGCTTTTTGTTTTGCTTGGGGGTCGCACCAAGCAGTGTGCTGCAGCTACTCCTAACTCAGTGCTCAAGATTACTCTTGGTGTTTTGATGCCCGGACAACATCAGGGATGAACATTTTCTGCATGTCAAGCAGGCACTCCAGCCCTTTGAGCCACTTCCCTAGCCTGACAGTTATTTTTTAAGGAGATGAACAAAAAGATACTAAAATTTATATGGAATCACAAAAGACCTCTGAAATGTGAAGACATAGTGGGGTTAAAAAGAAGAAAAATGGAGTTATCATGTTACCCAACTTCAAACTATTTTCAAAAAAAGACCTTTCAAATAAAACAGCAATGAAATAAAAATAGACACAAATCAATGGAATAGAATTGAGAGTCCAGAAATAAACCCACTTATCTACTGATGTTTACTCTATAACAAAGGAGCCCTGATCACATAATGGAAAAATGTTAATCTTCTCAAAAATTCATTCTGGGAACACTGGACAACTACATGCAAAGGAATTAAACTCCCTCACTTTTTAATATTATATGGAGAATAAATTGAAACTCAAATACTTGAAATATATGCAAGCCACAGAACACATAGAACAAAGGTGATAAATAAAGACTCAACAATTGGGACTTCATCAAGTTTAAAAGGCTTCTGCACAATGAAAGAAAATATAAGGAGATTGATAGGACAGCTTAATGAATGAGGCTGTCTCACACCGTGCACCTACTAAGGGTTTAATACCCAAGATATCCAGAGAACACATACAATTCAAAACAAAAATTAAAAAAAATGAATATATATTAATAGACACTTCTCTAAAAGATGGACGGCCAGCTTGCACATGAACAGATGCTCAACATCCCTTATAAGTTTTTTTGTGTGTGAGTATGTGCACACATGGTAGCAGACCAGGCCTCATATGTGCAAAGCATGTGCTCTACCACTGTACTACAATCCCAGCTCATCACTTACAGCAAAAAGATGAATGACAAGTGTTGGTGAGGGTATAAAGCAGCCATATGACATGAAAATTGGTATGACCATTTTGGAAAATAGGATGGACTTTCCTCAAAACACTAAAAATATAACTATTTTATAATCTCACAATCCCACTTCAGAGTATCCAAAGAACATGAAGTCAGCAAGTCAGTTGCATGTGGCCTGAGGTTTATTGCAGCACCATTTCTAAAACTGATTTGGAAACAATGAAATGCTCATCTGGGGCTGAAGCAGTAGTAGAGTGGGTAGGGGATTTTCCTTGCATCCAACTGACCCAGGGTCACTCCCCGGCACCCTATGTGGTCCCCCAAACCCCAGCCAGGAATGACTCCTAAGCTCAGAGCCAGGAATAAGCTTTGAGCACTGACAGGTGTGGCTCAAAAACAAAAAATAAATTAATAAAAAAAAGAAAGTTGGGTAATGAAGCCACGATATATTTGCCACGATATATTTGCACAACAAAATACTATTTAACTATGAAAATGAAATTTTGCCTTTTTACATTATAGAACTTGAGAAGATTATATGAAGCCAAATAAGGAGACACTGGACATGTGCAATAAAAGGAAACAAAGTAAAAAAAAATTGATCCAAATAAGACACAAGTAATTTTGACACTGGCCATTGACAATAAAATGGGTTTCATTGGGGAGGAGGATGGGGGTAGAGGGAAGGTTGGAGGGGTTTTAAAGGATGGTGGGGGCAAGGAGAAAAGAGAAATTGGGAGGGTCTCCAGTGAAAGCAATACTTCCTGACCCACAAATAGTGGCCATGTCAGCCTGATGCCCCAAAGGAGAGGAACTCAAACCCACCCACCTCAGCATGACAAAGCAACACAGGCTACCTTGTATGACCACGGATTCTAGTCCTGACCTTCATTTATGTTCTCAGAAATATGGATTCAGTGTATGTGGCCCTGTGTAAGTTGGAGACACTAAGCATTTTCTCTAATTCCTTGTGAGATTCTAAGGATCGCAGAGCATCTGGTAGGTGGAGGGAAAGTAGGAGCGACCTATGTTCACGCATAGGTCAGCTCAGGCAGTGGGGCTGGCTGCCAGTGACCCTCTTAGTGTGGGCACCAGTTGGGTGGACAGTGGCTACACCTCCCTCTAGAAACCCCTTGCAGGACATGCATATCCCTGAGACTGGAGACGGAACTGAGCATGGATTCCAGGCCACGATCTAAGCTCTTGCTCGCCTGTGTACTCCTTTTCATTATGCCCATCTTCCCTTCCCTGCTGTTGTACCACACAGCCAGATCTTCCACCAGACACAAGAACCTTCTAGAGACAGTTTAACCAACTGCCACCCTTGAGTAAGGTCAAGTGCCTGAATCCCACAGAGACAGCCAAAATAGGATATATTCTTAGCAATCTGCTTCTCTAAATGAACCCTGACGAAGCAGTTAATGCGATCACTGGAGATCGGTCAATAACTTAGCATGACTTAGCAAAGTAAACTCTTCTGTCTTCAAGAGGAAGAAGGATCCTCCCAGGAAAGGAACCAGAGGGGGTTCTTTGAAAGAGCAAAGGGGGGTTATAAGTGGGAGGCCAAGCCAGGAGGTATGTTCCCTTACAGGAGGTTGGTTCAATGCTTGCATTCCTGACATGAGGGCAGGGGCTTTCTTTGCTGTGGGAGGTTACGGAGCTACAGCTCCGGCCTCTGTCCACAAGATGCAGAAGCCCCATCCAGTTCTGGCAATAAAGTCTAGAGAACATTGACGCATGTGTTCTCCTGGGGTGGGGGCAAAATGAGTTCCCTGTGAGGACCGCACAGCCTGAGACCAGCCAACAGGTGTCTGTCCACAGTAGTCACCATCTACACTCAGAAGTCCTAGAGCATCATGCCATACTATGAGATTCAGACAATGAGTCCAGAGGGAAAGGGTCTCACCCTATTGGCAGTTTGTCAGCAGAAGAGTTGGGCCAGTAGTCAGGTCTTTTGTACTCTAGCTTCTATTCCTGGTCACCATCTACCTGGTCACTATATACTCTTACCCCATAACCTGGCTTGGGTTGACAGCCTAGCGCAGCCACGGAGACAGGTTTGCCATGGTCCCCAAAGTCAGGACAGTTATTTCATTGTTCTGCACAAAATGGCCGTGAAGAAAAGAGAAGATACCAAGGAGAAAACGGCTTTATTGGTAGTCTAGGAATGTCTGGGAAATCCAGCCACGGAGAAGAGAGGCTAATACTGGCACAGGGCAGCAATCTAACATTACAGAATATCTTCTTGAAACCCAAATGTGAAATTAATGCCTGCATCTTAATATCTGAACAATCAGAAATGTCACTCTTTAGCCCTGTTGAGGAAACGGCGGGAAGCTTCTACTAAAGGGAGGGTTTGGGAGAGGGAGAGCTCCTGAGCACTGCTGAATCTGAGCTCTGTGTAAAGATACGGGTCTGAGACAGGAGGAGCAGAGGACAAGGTCAGGGGGTCTCATCCCCCCGGAGGAGACAGGAACCAGAAGTTTTTGCACAGGGCTAGGCTAGGGCAGCAGAGGGGCACTGGCGGAAGAAAAGCAACATCTGGGCATTCTCTAACCCGGAGGGCTCGGTGTCGTCTGGTATAAGGGCACCTCCAGCAGGTCCCGGCAACACCACTACTTTTCCTGAGGTAAGAAGTTTGTTCTGTTTCGACTTCCTTCAGAGCAGAACGGCCAGTGGCCAACACCGCGGCCAGGGTCATCATTAACTGAGAGGCATGGAGTGGTCGACCTCGACGCCACGACCTTCTGAGTCGAGGAGAATTCTCTTCTGAGGCAGCCTCTCATCTCAGAGCAAGAGAGCTCGGGCCCAATATGGGCCCAATCTAGAAATCACTCCCACCGTCCTGTGAGCACCAGGTGGAGAGAACTTTCTCATGAGTCAAAGCTTCCCATCTTGGCCTTTGGAGAGGACCATGGGGGCAGGAGTGCAGGGTGAGGCTGTTTCTGTCCCCAGAGGAGCGGGCATTGCCTAGACCCCAGAGATGTGACGTGAGGGCTCTCCCACCGAATTCGCTCCACTTTCTGTCACAGGCAGGAAGGGAAGAGTCGAGGCAGGTCAGGGGAGCTGTTGTCACTTAATTCTTCCATCGAATTTGCTGTGGGAAAAACAATGAACAGCTTTCACTGATCCAAAAGGTATGAGGAGTGGGGGTAGGGTGGGGGGGATGGGAAATGCAGTACAACTTGGCTCACAGCTAAGAAATGTGAGGGAGAATAAAGGGGGAGGTGGGAGCCTTCCTCTTTTAATTGTGGGGAAGGTCACTTATTTGGAGCACCTATTCTGTGCCCCACAAGCCTGAATGAGGTCACAGGTTCTGCTTTGTCCTGACCAAGAGAGTCAGCTTTAGATGAGCCCAGGGTAGACCCGCTGTCCCCCAACTTGCTCTAACCTATTTCATTCCCTTAGGCTGGTCATATGCGCCCCTGCCCAGGTGAAAGGCTCGGAATCTGTTAAGTGTGTATGTGTGTTTCCCTACTTCTGGCTGTTGGTCCCTCCCACCTGCTCAGTTTAACAGATCCTTGCGTCAACTGAGCATGAGAGTTAAGTCTCAGTCCAAGGCCCAAGGAGACAGCTCAAAGGACTAGAATGTAGGCATTGCATGTGGAAGCCCCAGGCTTGTTCCCTGCACGACTAGGAGTGATTTCCGTGACATCACAGCCATGTCATGAATGGCAAAAAAAAAAAAAAAAGGAAAAGATGAAAGAAAAACAAGTCTCAGTCTGAGCTTCCAGATCACCCTTATTTCACCACCTGTCACCTCTGTCACCCTGCTCCTCCAAGCAGTCTTTGGCCTTGAGCCTATGTAGTCAGCTGACTGCAATCGAGCTCCGGTTGGGGAACAGACACTTGCTGCTGCTTTGTGGAGTGTCCGAGCCCCGAGGCTGCTCACCGAGCTGCTGAGAATGACGTCGATCTTCTCCTCTTCAGCGGACCCTTTGTCCACCTTACTCCGGTATGCTAGTAACTGCTGGCGATCCTTCAGGTCCCTGCAGGTCTGAGCACCAAGGAGACAGACAGTAAAAGCTACATTAACAAGGCACAGGCTCTCTGCCTTCCATGCTACTCCTACATTGAGCTGAGGGTCAGGGAGAGGCTGGGCGGCCACCGGGCAATCACCACCTCCTATGGGAAAGATGCCCACAGAGCTCAGCTGTCTTGAGATGGGTCTGAGTTTTATGCAGCAAACTGACAAGAGCCCAAAGAAACCAGCCAGAAGGCTGGGAAAACAATACCAGAGTGCTGGTCCAAACAGATTCTTGTCAGGACATTTTGTCCAGTCAGTTAAAACTGACCTCAAGATTCAGGAAGGGAATAGAATGCACCCCCTTTTTCCACTGGAGGGCTAACTCTGGGTTCCTGACTCTCCACTACGGGTACATATTTCTGGGAGACTCACTTCGATGACGACATCATGGCATTTGAACTTGGTAGCCAAGTTCAACTTTGTGTCCACATCTTCCACCAGATTGACATACTCCTGTAAGATCTGCAGGAAGAGGAACTTCTGATTAATGCTCCTCCAACTCATAAACAGAGCGATCTAAAAGATGGGGGACAAGAGCTTCCACAAGCAAGGCCCAGGTATGCAGGTTTCAGGACTAAATCTCCATGCTGCATGGAGGCAGAGGCACTGGGCTGTCCCTCCCCAGTTCCCCGCCCACCCGTTGGCTTGGCTGTCACCCCCACAATGTGCCTCTGGGCGCATCTTAGCATACCAGCAGCCTTGGTCCAGAGACGCCCAATCGAATTCCCTAATGGATTAGTGCCCTACAGAAATGTCTCTGGAACTCAACCTTTTACAATCTAGGATTCCAGAAGTGTGCGGCTGTGGCACCCATGATATTCAAAATGAGCAATGGACAATAAATGATCTAGCATCTGCCCCCACAGGCAGGCCTGAATGGTGGTGGGAAAATTTGAGCAAAACATAATGCCCCAAAGTAGAGAGAGAGTATTGGGGAAATTGCCTGCCATGGAGGCGGGGTCAGGACTGGGATGGGGGGATATATTGGGGACACTGGTGGTAGGAAGTGTGCACTGGTGGAGGGATGAGTGTTCGATCATTATATGGCTGAATCTTGACATGAAGGCTTTGTAACTGCAACTCACGGTGATTCGATTAAAAAAAAAAGCAATGTGGAGTTTATGCCCAATTCAAACAGCTTAAACAATGGCTGAATAAACAGCAGTAACAGCAGTATGCCTACATTTAAAAATAATAATAATAATAAAAAAAGATGGGGGAAATCCTGGAGAAGACAGAAGAGTCTGTCTGCTATCTGTGATGCCTACAGTTCCCAGCACCACCTGCAGGACAAGTCCTGCAATGGGAAATGAGGGGGCCCCTCTGTGTACCTCCGGCTCCCCAGTAGAGGAGGGAAGTGCACATTCCTCCATCTCCTGTAGCGGGCAACTTCTACCAGCTCAGGCTTCCTCTGCATCTGATCCAGTGCTGAACCACTGCTCCCTGCGGCCCTTTCCTAACACATGCTCAGTGTGTCAAGACTTGCCAAGGGCTAGAAACAGGTGCTGCTCAGCAAGGATCAGGCCGGGCTTGTAAGCCCCAGAGGGCAGAGGAGAACTTCCCTCCTGGGCTTCTCTAGCTCCAGTTCTAATTCCGGCACGATGCTGGATTCGGCTGAGACTAGAACAGGCCGGGTCTCCAATTACCCTGCAGAGAGTGAGGCCTCCCCCAAGGTCCATTATAATGACGGAACCATTACCTGGATTGGGGCACTGTTCTTGTGCAAGATTTCTACCACCCGGTGGAAGCCAATGGGCGCTCTCTTCTTGGTGTGGCCTAGCCAATTCTGAAAAGGAAAGATGGGCAACAGCAGCTAGGACAGACGTACTCATACACTCGGGACTGACTTCAGGGTCGGTCCAGAAGGACAGGGCAAGGATGGAGGAGGGACCTGGGGACAGAGCAGTGAGGAGACATGAGCTGTTCGGAAAAGCCAAGGCACCGGAGAGCTTGGCAAAGAGTCACTAATCGGGAGCTTTTCTCAGAGTGGGAAAGCGTCAGAGGCATAAAGTTTAAGTTCTTGATTCTGTAGATAATAATGCGGGAGGGGTACAAATATTGCAAACTGGAAATGGCCTTGACTTAATATCTGTATTACAAACTTATCTGGGTAGGGGTTAGAGCAATTAGTACAGCAGGGAGGGTGATGGCCTGGCACGCAGTCAAACTGGGTTCAATCCCTGGTACCCCATATGGTACTCCGTGTCCTGCCAGGAGTAATCCCTGAGCACAGAGCCAGGGTAAGCCCTGAGCACCACCAGGTCTAACCCAAAAACCAATAAATGAAGATTAAAAAAAAAAAAGTAAATTTATAAAACTTGAGACTGCAGGGGTCAGAGAGAGAGAGAACAGAGGTGCTTATACCTGGCTGGCCTGGGTTTGATCTATATGGTGCTCTGAGTCCCAGGGCACTCACCTTTGTGGTAAAGAGGGCATCCACATCATTCCAGGCTCGAAGCTTGGCGCGTGCAGCCAAGGCGGTCAGCACGTACTGTTTGTCCGGAATCTAGGGAAGAGATGAGTGAAGAGTAAGTGGGAGCAGCAATTCATCGGGAGAGGTAATGAAAAGTCTGTGTAAGACTGGTGAAATATTCCCTGCTGCGGATTCCCTGATTCTTTGCCCTGCAATCCAGAAATTTCCCTCACCTCAACACCACCTTCCCTCCCCAGCCCTAGCACTGCTACAGGCCATTTGGGTCAAGCCTCTCCCTTCCCGCCACTGTCTTATTTTTGCCGACAACCTGGACTGTCAGAGGACTCACCGTGAAGGGTTGTAGAGATACACCCACTTCA
Source organism: Sorex palustris (assembly GCA_028565675.1). Lineage (NCBI taxonomy): Eukaryota > Metazoa > Chordata > Mammalia > Eulipotyphla > Soricidae > Sorex > Sorex palustris. Next base: position 11,780,311 of record JAOXYA010000019.1, read on the forward strand.
AGGAGAAACCCTACCACCACTTTGATCAAAATCAGGGCCAATTTATATGTACCTTAAAAGTCTTCTTCAGGTTGACTGGACTGCTGAAAGTCCCCTACAATGAAAGTGGAGAAGGAATTTCAGAATTATTGACCTTTCTAATCTTGCATTTTCTTTTCCATTACTGAGGCACTGGAAACCTAGTAATGAGTTTCGGAGAAAAACTCCAATGAGGGGTGGTGAAAGGAAAAACAAACAAACAAACAAATCCCAGTGAGTCTAACTGGATTATCATCACAGCCCAGTTCAATGAAACTGAATTTAAAATATATGGTGGCACTTTTCAACTTTATGTGAATCCTATGATCCTTATGATCATATCCACATGATTGACCATAAAACTCAAACCTCTTCAGAAATGTTTTAAAATACACTTTGCAGGGCCCAGAGTGATAGTACAGCAGGGAAGGCGCTTGCCTTGCACATAGCTAACCTGGGTTTGATCCCTGGTACCACATATGGTCCCCAGAGCCCCACCAGAACTGACCCCCGAGTACAGAACTCTTGTGTAAGTCCCGAGTACCACTAGATGTGGCCCCCAAGCAAAAAGAAAATAAAATGCACTTGCAGCTTTTTAATTCTCGGTCACTCTTCTCTGCACTGTGCCAACCCACTGGAGATGAAGGCCCTTTGCACAGCAATGGGTCTGGCACTAGTGAGGAAGCTTGTGCCATTCTACATGCCTGCTCACTCACGACCCTTTTTCCATCCTGGCTTACCCTTGCTGCGGGCCAGGAAAGCTGCCAGGTA
>JAOXYA010000019.1:11793950-11811763 GCA_028565675.1 Sorex palustris
TACCCGCGAAAGTACCCAAGTCTGCAGAACACAAGGCAAGACCCCTCGGGGCTCTTCTACTGCTGCACGCCCCAGGCTGTATGCTTGATCCTTAATTACCACACACCTAACATTGAAGCAACCCCAAGGGTGGAAATTTCTTAGAGAAACGGGCCTGGGGAGGGACGGAAACGCCCACAGCGTCATCTCGTGGCGTTTTTGCGGAACTGCCGTGGCCCGAGTTTCCCACCCTTAAGATCTCCAATCCTCCGGTTTGCTTCAATGTTGGGGGTCATCAAGGATCAAGCACGCAGCCTGGGGCGATATTGGGATAACAGTGGTCAAGGCGCTTGCCCCTCATCGATTTGGAACTTTTGAACCCCATATGGTCCCTGCGCACCGAGAGGAATATTTAACGATTGGCGGGATCAACCCCTGAGCATTGGTCTGTGTGGCTCCTCCAGCCAGATGCTCGCCGCCCTCCACAGCCCCCCACACTAACTGGCCCCGCAAGTGTCTCTGGCTTCTTGTTTGGGTGTTCGGGATTTGCTATTCCTAGTGGTTTGGGGGAACATAAAGAAACGTGACCCTTGTCCCCTCCCCACCCACCATACGGACTCTCTGAGCAAGTGACACTGGGTTCTTCATTGAGGAGGGGGGTTGGTGGCCACAGTAGAACTTCTACGGGCGCTCAGGGACCCTACATAATGCCGGGAATTGACCTGTGTTGAACTCAAAGCGTTGCTTCCCCCGTATTCTGTCTTTGAAGAACCCCATCTGAAAGGTTTCCTGCCTTGGTCACCCCCATACCTCGTCACTCCACCTTTCAATAAATGCCCTTTCCCTGTTCTATGGTGAGGCTGAAGCAAGATTCAGCTCGGTACCCCGGGCCTGGGGGAAGGAATCAGCTGACAAAGAAACTGAGGTTCTGGTTTTTGTTTGCTAGTTTCTGGTTGGGGGCCACACAGGGCAATGTTCCAGCATGACTCCTGGCTATTCTTTCATTAGTTACTCCTGTAAGTGCTCAGGGGTACCTGGGTTCGCACCTGGTTTAACTGCTGCAAGGGGAGCGCTTTTTAACCCACTTTTCTTCTGCTGTATTGCCTGAGGCTTGATCCTTAATCCTTGAAGCAAAACTCAGCGCTGGAAATCTTCCCTGTAAAACCGGGACGCGCCACTTCCCCTCCGTAGCCACAAGGCGGCGCTGTGGGTCGTTTCCGACCCCGCCCAGGAACGTTTCTCTCAGGAATGTCCATCCCTGGTCCTGACTTCCCTCCAGAACCTGCTGAAGCTCCCCAGGACCCTCCGAGCTCTCTTCAGAGAGACCCCCCCCCGATCCTCACCCACCTCTGCAACCCCCACACTGTCACACCAGTGCTCTGGCTTTATTTGGGGGTGGCCACAGCAGAACTAAAGGTGTGGGGGGTTCGAGATTTTCTGTGGTGCAGGGGATTGAACCCAAGTTGGCCAAGGCAAGGCAAGAGCTTTCCCACAGTTGTATCCCCTTTTTCTGACCCCCCCTTTTTTAAGTTTCCCATCCTGGTCATCCTTAGACCCCTTTCCCCTCCGTACATTTTTTTTTCTTTTTGGTCACACCCGGCGATGCACAGGGGTTACTCCTGGCTCTGCACTCAGGAATTACTCCTGGCGGTGCTCTGGGGACCATATGGGTTGCTGGGAATCGAACCTGGGTCAGCCGCGTGCGAGGCAAACACCCTATCTACTGTACTAAAGCTCCAGCCCCCACCTTCGTACATTTTGAAGGACTCCCAAGCACTCTCTTACTCCCTGCCAGAGTTTTGAGGATTCCCGCAGATTTGAGATGTTCTAAACGCTGTGCTTACCCTGTTCACCGTGGTGGAGGGGGTGGGCGGAAATTTCAGTCCAGTAACCCCCAGTGTTTAGGGTGAAGCCAGGAAGCTTGTTTGGGGATGAAAGTGCATTGGAACATGGAGATGGAGAACAGAAATATCCCAAGACCTCTGAGGATTTTTTAAAAATGTATTTGGGAGTTCGGTGTGTCCCTCCAGTGGGGTGGGTGGCGGAGCTATTTGTAGGTCCTTGCTCTCTCCTGAATCTTCCACCCAAAGCTTACTCAGCTTCCTTCCTTCCTTCCTTCCTTCCTTCCTTCCTTCCTTCCTTCCTTCCTCCCTCCCTCCCTTCTCTTTCTCTCTCTCTCTCTCTTTCTTTTTATTTATTTTTTACTTTTTGGGTCCCACCCGGTGATGCTCAGGAATTACTCCTGGTGGTGCTCGGGGGACCATATAGGATGCCGGGGATCGAACCCAGGTCACCTGTGTGCAAGGCAAACACCCTCCCCGCTGACTATGGCTCTGGCCGGCTGCCTTTCATTGCAGATCCGAGCACCCTTTCAGAGTACCTGATCTTAATCTCCCCTTTATCCTTCATCAGTGGAGGACAGAGACAAATACCTGGGCTGGGGCTTTTTGTTCTCCAGGGAGAGGGGAAGGGGGCACCCTCAGACATGTGGGGTGATGGGGTGCGGGTAAGTCCATCTCAGAACACCTTGAATAATGGGGGTCGGGACAGAGAGACAGGAGCCTGGCAGGTGTTTTGCCATTTATGACCGACCTGGGCTTCACACCCTTTCTGCTTCCTTGATTCCCCTGGAGGGGGGTGGTCTACCCCAACATCCAGAATACTCAAATAAAAAAGGAAGCCAAAGCCACTTTGGCAAGCTCCTGTCGAAGTCCGGGGGGATGGTGGGCTTCAGACTCTTTGTCTCTGATTCCCAGCACAGTTTGGTATAGCCAAGTGAACAAAACTTGATTTAAGAAATACTAAAGGGCTGGAGCAATATCACAGAGCAGGGTACAGTTACTTGCACGCTGCAGACTGGAGTTCCATTCCTGGCGCCCCATATGATCCCCCTGGCCTGCCAGGAATGATTCCTGAGGTCAGAGCCAGGAGTGAGCCCTGAGCACCACTGGGTGTGGCCCCGAAATAAAAATAAAATTAAAAATATTTTAAAAAGCAAGCACATACAGGGCTGGAGCAATAGCACAGAGGGTAGGGCGTTTGCCTTGCACGTGGCCGACCCAGGTTCAATTCCCAGCATCCCATATGGTCACCTGAGCACCGCCAGGAGTAACTCCTGAGTGCAGAACCAGAAGTAACCCCTGTGCAATGCTGGATGTGACCCGAAAAGAAAAAAAAAAGGGCTGGAGTGCATGTTTTGTATTCAAGGGACCCAGGTTCCACCCCTGGTATACATGATCCCCAGAGATCATTTTTGAACCAGGGACCTATGGTCCCCTGTGTGCTCTCAGGATAACAGGTGAAATAAGAAGTCACAGCACAAGACTAAGGGGACAACCAGTAGAAAAGGATAAAGGTGGGAGGATGAAAGAAGGGTCACAGGGGGAAAAAAAATGTTGAACGGTAGCACAGCCAGAAACAGCTTGAGAAATACTGCTCAGAGCACTGCCCAGTGTAGCCCAGAGAATAAAATCAAAAGAAGTTTATTTGTGTTTTACCCACTGATAATGTACCTACTCTGTCAACTTTATTCTTATTTTTGTTTTTTCAGGACACACCCAGTGGTGCAGGAGGATCATGTGTTACCAGAGATTAAATCCTGGGCTTCCTCATGCAAGCCAGGGGCTGCAGCGCATTGAGCAATAGCTCACTTGAGATTATTTAAATGAACAGTTTACAAAGAAAAATCTGATTAAGTTGGCAAAGATATATCTTTCCTTGTTTGCTCTCACTTATTTGTAATTTGTCTTGCCAAACTATCTCTATTTCAATTAAGATTACTCCCTTTCTACAATCACATTAAAAAAAAAGTGGGTATTTTTATGTGATTGCAGAAAAAAAAGTCTAGGGGTCAGCAAGATAGTATAGCAGGTGGGGACTGGAGCGATAATACAGAACCTAGGGTGTTTGCCTTGCGCGCGGCTGACCCGGATTCAATTCCCAGCATCCCAGATGGTCCCCTGAGCACTGCCAGGAGTACTTCCTGAGTGCAAAGCCAGAAGCCACAGTAACCCCTGTGCATTGCCAGGTGTGACCCCAAAAGCCAAAAAAAAAAATAGATAGTACAACAGGTAAGGTGCTTTCCTTGCATGCAGCTGACCCAGGTTTAATCCCCAGCACCTCAGGGTCAACTCCTGACTCTATGTTCAAAGGTTACTTCTGGTGGTGCTCAAGCAATCATATGCAGTGCTGGGGTAAAACCAGGGTCTCTCATTATACTTTTGGTTTAATATCAACTTGCTTCTTTAAATTTTAGAGGATAAAAGCATCATACTATTTTACCATACTTTCTTTCTTTAATAGTTGGCACCAAAGTATAATACTGAACTTTATATTTTTGTTTACTTAATTTTCTTTATTTTTTCCTTTATGTGTGTTATTCAGGGTGTGGTGCTTACGCTTTAAAAATCTGAGCACTAGGACTAGGGATTTGACTCAGTATTAGAGCACTTGCCCTGTATATGTAAGGTCTCAAATTTAATGCCTGGCAGAGACAAAAAAAAATTGCTAAAACATCAAGCAGTACAGGGCTGTGCAATCCCTTCTATTTCATGAGATTCTCCTCTCTCTAGAGAAGCCCATATTCCACTGTGAATGTTTCCTTTTCTCCATTTTAACAAAAATTTCTTCTTTACTTTTTAATAAAATTTATTTACTTAAAAAACATACATAGGGACTGGGGGCCAGAGCGATAGCACAGCGGGTAGGGCGTTTGCCTTGCATGCGGCCGACCCGGGTTCAATCCCCGGCGTCCCATATGGTCCCCCCCAAGTACTGCCAGGAGTGGTTCCTGAGTGCAGAGCCAGGAGTAACCCCTGAGCATCACTGGGTGTGACCCAAAAGGCAAATAAAAAAAAAAACATACATAGGGGCTGGAGCAATAGCACAGCGGGTAGGGCATCTGCCTTGCACAAGGCCAACCCGGGTTTGATTCCCAGCATCCCATACGGTCCCCTGAGCACCGCCAGGAGTCATTCCTGAGTGCATGAGCCAGGAGTAACCCCTGTGCATCGCTGGGTGTGACCAAAAAGAAAAAAAAATTTTTTTAATTAAAAAAAAAACATACATAGAGGAGGGGTCAGAGCAAGGCAGGCACCAGGAGGAATCTCTGAGTGCAGAGCCAGGAACAAGCCCTAAGCACCACCAGGTGTGAGCCGAAACAAAAACAGAAAAAGCTTCCAGTCTTGCAGGTCTCCCTGTATCTAGGATGACTAGGTGACACTGTAATAGTAAGGAGATGTAAGTGGGAATTGCTAATCTGGAAATGCTATTGTTTTCCCCCAAAAAGTGCCCTTTATCCTTTCCCTTCTTTAAAGCTGGAACAGAGATGTGGTTTCTTGCATCAAGGGTCTCTTGCAAGCCAAAAGTATGGAAACCATACTCTATATATAGAGGAAACTAAAAGCTTGGGTTTCTTCCCTCAAGCAGCAGCAGAGCATAGGAATGCTCAAGATTTCTTGAGGGAAAATTAATCTTTTATTCGAAACCAGTGTTCAGGTTTCTATACATAGTATCAATAACAACCTTAGTCAATTTGTGAAAGATTCAAAGTATAATAATAAAAATAAAGATTAATGAAGTGGAAAACATAGTATGGGCTGTAGTGAAGGTTGTTGGCACTTTGGTGGTAGATGTGGTATGATTAACACTTTTTTTGTGTGATGATTAACACTATCCCCTAAAATAGAAACATTGGGGCTGGAGTTATAGCACAGCTGGTAGGGCGTTTGCCTTGCACGCGGCCAACCTGGGTTCGATTCCCAGCATCCCATATGGTCCCCCGAGCACCGCCAGGAATAATTCCTGAGTGAAGAGCCAGGAGTAACCCTTGTGCATCACCGGGTGTGACCCAAAAAGAAAAATAATAAATAAATAAATAAATAAATAAATAAATGTTTCTTGGTAAATGCCTTGCATGCAGCTGACCTGGGTTCAATCTCCAGCACCACGTATGGTTCCCTGAATCCTGCCAGGAGCAATCCCTGAGCCTAGAGCTAGGAGCAAACCCTGAGCACAGTCAGGTGTGGCCCAAAAACAAATGTTCTGATGCGAAGATAATCACTGCTTTGAAATGACACTTATTCTGTGTATGAATCACATGATGTTTTTGTCGTGAGTATATGTTAAATTACTCAAGAAGTAAGGACAATGAAGACCCAGCCTTGTGGTATACTGGTTGGAGCCAGTGGTGTCCAGGATGAAGAACCAGGTGACCAAAGAATGAATTCCAGTTTCTCTTAACATACATTTGCGTAAGAAACATCGCACCCACCTGCTCCATGACCAAGTGTAGTCACAATCTGAAAATCTCCCCCCCAGAGTTCTTCCCCTTCCCTGAAAAAACACAACTATTCCACTCCTGTTCCTATACCTAAACTAATTGTGTATAAATCATGCTCCTCTCTCTCTCTCTCTCTCTCTCTCTCTGGAATATGCCCACACTTCTTAGACTCTTTGAGTATATACTATTTCAGTAAACTATTTTTTAGTAAATAATTAATTGACTGATAAACAACTTTTTATATAAGTTCATGACTGGGGTTTTACTTAGCAATAGCTGCTCACTCTTCAGATACGCCTCCGCTCTGGCTCGTTGAGTGTATACCATTCCTGAGTAAATCCTTTCTATCCTTTATTTCTCTGCTTCATGCTTGAATTTCTTCCTAGGCCTGGATTAGGACCAAACAGCCACTGTCCTGACTGCATACTTCTGCATCAGTTCCTTTCTTTTACTTTCTGCTCTCTCCTCTTTGAAGCACATTCTCCCTTGAATGTATTGCATTCTTTCTCCCTCCGTCCTCCAATTTCCTAAATAAGACAATTTTACCTCACTATTCATCTCCTCCTGAAATGTTTGAATGCAAAGGTTGCTGGCAAAGCTGGGAAACCTGGGTCAAGGTCAGGACTGACTTTCCTTTCGCTGCGAAGAGAATCACTTGCTGAGGGCCTGCGGCCATGGGTTCCTGAAAACTATGGTACCAGGAATCCGGACCACCCTGATGATCAAGTGAACCTCAGCGGCAGTTTGATTGGGTGCTCCTGGGGGTAGTGAGACCCTAGTGTCCATGCCATCAGGTGCCCCTGGCTGACTTCATGAGGCTGAACCATCCCAGGAACTTGGCCTGGAGACTGGGGGGGGGGGGGGAGCACCCTTTGAGCAGTTAACAATCTACTTCCTCCACGTTTCCACATCAAGCTTCAATAGCATTTCAGGAGTGGCTCAGGGTACATGCAAAGCATGTGCTCCTGTCCTTTGAGCCATTTCCGCAGCTTTTAAATTATATTTAACACCCTCACTGTACCGTTAATCCGTATACCACCCCTCTGCCTCACCATCTTTGCTCCTGGGACCACCGATAAACTGTCTTCATCGGTTAATTTTTTAAAAACATTTTTTATTGAATCACTGTGATATAGACCCTTACAAAGCTGTTCATGATTAGGTTTCAGTCATACAGTGTTCCAACACCCATCCCGCCACCAGTGTTCATTTCCCACCACCAATGTCCCCATTTCACCCCTAAATTTTGGTCTCGTTGGATGATGGATCAGAGATTCATGCTTATGTGGTTTTCATTAATGTGTGTGTCATCACATGGACACACCGCAACTCACTTGCCTGCCTCTGTGGTGGCCCTGGGGTGATTTCAAGTTTGGGGCTCTCATGAACAAAGCAACTATACATATTCAAGTGCAAGTCCATATGTGGACCTTTTTAACTTCTCCTGAGTGAAATTGCTGCCTCCCAATTGCTATGCTGTGTATATTGTGTGCTTGTGTGTGTGTGTGTGTGTGTGTGTATGTATGCACACACACGTGCCCTGGGATAGAAGCCAGAGTGCATTACACATACAAGTGCATGACAAGCTCAGCAAACTGGTGCTCCCCTTCCCCGCTATCTGCGCATACTATACTTACCTTTGATGCCCATCAGGATTGGCTTCTCAGGTTGTTGCATTTACACATTTTGCCTCCCGGCTTGCTGAAGCTGGCCTTCCTTTTGTTTGTTGGCTTGCACTCTTGGATCAAGGCACATTTGTAGACTGGTGGAACTCACACACAACTCAACAGAGCTCACACTGGCTGGCCCTGCTCATAGAGGCTGCTCTCCTTGGAGGCGCCGACACATGCCTGGCTAGGATGAGGCTGCAAAGGACTTCCAGTGCCAGGGATGAGGGGTTCATGCTTGGGGTGTGTGGCACACCGGGGATGGGACCTCAAGACCATCGCTCACATGGCAAGTATTCTGACCCAGTGCTTTTCGATGTTTGTGGGCATTCTCTGGGCCCCAGGGTACCCCAAAAGAGCTACAGGTGGGAAAAAAAAAGCACGTCTCAGTGGGGGGCCATGGCACCAAGAGGTGGAAAAATTGGGTCGGGGTGGGAAACAAGGTCCAAAGGAGACCATGATCCAGGCAGGTTGGGGAACAATGTTCTAACCCACTGTGCTGCTCCTTCGAACCCTTTATTCCAGAATCTTAAACATTCTTTGTACGCTTTGGAATAGAGTATTGGTCACTGTTTAATCCCACTTATGAGGTTTTATATATATTTTTAATTGGTTTGTGAGCTACACTCAGAGGTGCTCAGGGATCATTCCAGGCAGGGCTCCGAGGAACTATGTGATACTGTGGGTTCCTGCCTGCAAATGCCCAATCCCAAACTATAATTTCTCTAGCCCTGCTGGGAGCTGCTTTTCATTTTAAGTCTTTTTTTTATTATATATATTTTATTTTAATGAATCACTGTGAGATAGTCTTTTTAAGTTGTTTTTTTGTTGTTCTTGTTATTGTTATTTTTTAATGAGACCTAATTTATCAATTTGATTTGAATCAGTCCTTTCCCTTCTTAAGAAATCAATGCCTGGGCCTGAAGAGATAGTACAGCGGGTAGGGGCGCTTGCCTTGAACATGCCTGAGGTTGTCCCCAGCATCCCATATCGGTCCTCCAGGTGTGGCAGGAGAGATCTTGGACACAGGCAGAAGCCCTGAGCACAGCAAGGTGTGACCCAAAAACAAACAAGCAAACAAACAAAAAACATGGCCTAACCCAAAGTCACAGATTTTCATCTTCTTTTCTGTAAGTTGTGATGTGTAGATTTTTGTGCACTATATGAGCTTGGGGTTAGAGTTTATTTCCCTAGATTTTTCATGTGTTTCACCAATAACAGTAGTTGAAGTAACTCAACTTTCCCTATTAAATATACATGGTATTTTTGTTAAAAATAAAACAATTAGGGATCTTATTTCTGGACCTTCATTTTATTGATTCCTACAAGTATCCCAATGCTAACTGTAGTTTAATGACTACAGCTTTACAGGAAGTTTTGAAATCAGATGTGAGTTCTTCAAAGTGGTGTTGGCTGTTGGTCTAGGTCATTTAGGACCCTGGCAGCTTGTTGGGGCCCGAGCAATAGACACTCACCTATTGTTGCCAACCAGGCTCCGATCACTGGTACCCAGTCTCCTGAGCACCACCAGGAGTGATCCCTAAGCTCAGAGCCAGGAGTAAGCCCCGAGCACCACCAGGTGTGCCTCCAAACCAAAAACTAATAAATAAACTTCTTAAAAGCCTGTCAGCTTGTCAACATCTACAAAAGTGTGCTTGCGATTATTACCTTTTAATCCTCCAAAATTTTTCACTAGTTTTTACCAGTGCCTAAGATGAACTAGTCACCACAAGGTTAGGATTAGGGTTTGAGCCCATGACAGCCCCTCTTCCATCTCCTGCTACCACACCCCTACCCCAAGACACACTTGGCTCACAAAACATCAACCATATTCCTTATTCCTACTACAAGTTTGTTTGTTTTAGTCACTCCCCTATGCTGCCTGGGGGAACCATGTGGTAGTAGGAATCAAGCCCAGTGCTCCTGTATGCCAAGGATGTGCTACAACGCTCTGAATCATCTCCCTGGTCACAGTGTTCTTTAAAAAGAAGCCAAGCTCCCAGTGGCCATAGGGATAGTACAACAGTTCAGAGGCTTGCCTTGTATCCTAATCCTGATCCAAATTCCCAGTGCCACATTTGGTCTCCCCTGCGCTACCTAGAATCAACATTTAGGGAATGTTTGAGGAAATATACCAGGTATGTGTTCAACCACTTATCTCCTCAACCCTTGGATTTTTCTGGTGATGCTAATGACCAAATGCGTAACTACTGAGCCACATTCCCTACTCCATAATACTAGTTTTATCAGGACCATCTACATCAGATGTTAGTTATAATCTTTCATCATGTATTTTTGCATTTTGTTATTTAGCCGTTTGTAAAATAACAGACAGGATCATGTGCTATTCTGCTTGCTAGCAAGTTGGAACCACACTGCAGTTAATAGACACGCTCCCTGGAGTGTGGGACGTAGACATGACACTTGGCATTTATTGGTGGAATAAAAAACAAAAGGGAGACATAGCATTCTCAATATCTGATTGGGACAAAACAATTTATTTGTACAGGGGGATTCTTAAGACATCAAGTTCACGTTCAGTTCTTGACATGTGCTCTCAAATCGGGTCCCATCTCTCCCCCCCGCGACTTGCGACGTCAGTCATCCAACAGAGTCAAAGTGACAAATCATTGTCTGGCAAAATTTTTTTTAAAAAAAAAAGAAAGAAAAGGACATACGAGGTAAGGAAGAAAGAGTGACATCTTAACACATTACTACAATTTTACAATTTTATTTACATGTCCCCTCTCTCTGTCTTGGATTATGTGAGCATTACAGCAATGGAGAGGGGTTCTCACAGCACCTCTTGCAAATAAATTCTAGTTTACAGGTAAATTGGTCATTAGAGAATTACAGATCAACACAGGAAGAGCTCAGCTCCTCAGACACAGTGACCCTATTTTGGTGCATCTCTTCCCCCTTCTCTTAGTATCAGCTACTTTTCACTGAGAGGGATCATCAAGAACGTGTGGGAACAGGGCGATCTCACCCATGCCTGTGACGAACCATCCAGAATGGCTTTTATCATTCCAACCATTGGTCTCACATCACAGAGTGTCACGGTCTAATGTGAAGGATGAGGACGACTTAGCACTCTGGCAGAGCCAGTGGTGTGTCCCACGTTCCCTCAGGAGGCAACCACGCTTCTCCCAAGATTCTTAGGAATTACAGGCAGCAGGGGTCGGGGGTGGGGGTGGGGGTTGCAGGCAGGCTGAGTTGGTGCAAAGCTCCTCATGCAAGCAAAACTCCACTCATCCAGGCAGATGGCAAAAAAAAAGGGGGGGGGGATGCTTAGCACAAAGCTAGGCTCTGGCTATCCTTAAACCTTTCCTTAAACCCCTACCCCCGGCTACTCTAAATGAACAGAGTTTTGGGTATCCCGTCACTCAAAACAGTAACTGCAGGCTGAGTCGTAGCAGTCCCTGGGGTCAGTGAACTACAATTCATCACCCCACACACACACACAAAAAAAATCACAATAGAGGTCAGTTACTCCTCCCAAATGCTCCACACTCAGGGGAGACCAAATGAAACACTCCAAACAAGGCACCGACACCTGCTTCCTCCCGAGAAACACTCCACTGAGAGCAAAGAAAATGCTTGGAAAACAATAGTTACTAGAAATGACGAAAGGGCCATGACCGTTTTTATACAACAAAAAGCAGAGGGGATAGCTCTGGGTAGATGTGTAAGGCCGAGCATGTGTGAGGCCCTGGGTTCCATCCCTGGCACTGCCAATTTCTTTTTTAAAAGGCTGGGGTGGTGTCACTGGCTAGTCCTAGGATTTCTTCTGTGGAAAGAAGCCAGTCTTCTAACCTGGTACAGGGTAACGTGACTCTCTGAGCATAACAGGTTAAGAGAAAAGGGACATGCATTTCTCCACGAGAACATATCTTCACTTACGGGCCTACGGAGAGAAATTCTGCTGGGCCCACGCTCCCTCTTCCAGTCAGCAGCAGAGCTAGAGGTTCCAGGGTTTCACGGAAGTGAAGAGCAGCACAATCTTCTCGGCTTACCTAATGCCCGCTTCACCACCCTTCTGGACCTCGCTCACTCTATGAGAAACGCTCACGCAAAAAAAACACACGGCTCTCTCCTTTTCTCTAGCCACATAGGTCAAAGCAAGCAGGGACTAAAACATGTTTTGTTCCTGGGGGACACCCCCACTTGCAGAGCATAGGTCAGCCCCTGGAGCTGAATCTATCTGGGCATACCCAAAACACCAGGAGAGGAGGGACACCTGGGAAGGAGGTCACAGCAACTCTTCAGACAGGAGTGAGGACACAGTCAATGCATTTGACCTTCTGGAGGTGGCCTTGCAGCCTATAAATTCATGCATGGTAAGGATTACCCAAATTCCTTCACTGCCTATGGGATACCTTGGGGCTAGAGATCCCTGGAAACCCTGGAAAGAGGGTGGCAAGTGAAACGAGGCAGTGATGGTGTTCTCATTTCCCTTCTCTCCTCCCCGAAAAGCCAGATTTTGGCTCCACATAAGTTATTCCTCCCTCCTCTTGGTTTTCACGAACCAGCAGAGGGTAAGAGTGGTTCCTAAGAACTGAGATGCAGCTACGCTCAAGCAAGGATGTCCCCTACCTCCTCCTGACACGTGAGGCTGAGTGAAGGCAGAGAAGGAGTCTGCTCTTGCAGACAGCCCCGCACCAGATTCCACTAGAACCAGAGTTCTGAACATCAAGAGCTGAGACAGGAAGAAAGGCCAGACACAGCAGAGGCTGGGGACCTAAGAAAGAAGGGTCTGGAAGGGTCGGATGCACTCCTTGGCCACTACAACGCTAACCCTTGGGGGTTATGGGGATGTTTCCACTCACCACAGTGGCTGGTGAGCAAGAAGCTTGCTTTCACCGCCTGAAATCCTTCACCTATTGTGGGAGTTTAAGGGAGCCACTCCAAGGCCACCGTTCTAAGATGCTCTTTTTCAAACAAGCAAGCTGGAATTGGATTGGGGCAGTAGAAGGATCTTCTTTAAAGAGGAGAAATTTTTCAAAGCAGCAGACACAAATTTACTTCAAGTGTCTCACAGACCCTCCTCCAAACACTCCCTCTCAATGAAAACTTTCCAAGCAAAGCTGAGAGAAAAGATGGCCACTTTCCCTGGGCTGTTCTTGGTGGGGTTTTGGGGTCTCCTGACTATACTGGCTTCAGTTTCTGGTGTGGTCTGCCAGAACGAGGCATGGCTCGAGGCAAAACTCAATAAAAAAGGGAAGAGGAATGGGGGTGAATCCCAGCATCAACTTTCAAGGTAATGGTCAGTTGACACCCCTGGGGAATCCAGTAGACTCTGGGGACAGGTCGTGTACAAAACTGCAGGAAGAGCACTTCTATGTCCAGGGCTTTTGCTCACTCCAGGGGCTGTTATTTATCTGCACTTGTTTTTCACCACTTGCCTGGTTAAACAAGGATCTATGGAACCCTGGTCTTAGAACAGACACTGTGCATGGTGTTTTGTCCTCAAAAAGTAGAGTTCTTAAACAGATCAGAGAAGTTTTGGTTCTTCAAAATAAACTTAACTGGATTTATCCTGAAATAATTTTGCACCAAGAAAGTTTTATATATATATGTATCTACATGTAAAAGTTTGTGACTTTGGCAAACCCACCAAAACAATAACTGCAGAGCAAAAGCTTCGGGAGTTCTGTGTCAAGAAACTAGAGGTGCAAGAAGAGTTAGCAAAGCCTTTGTGTTTTCTTATCAACTCGTTCCTTCTTATCACAATCTCTTTTTCACTTCAACTTGCATGTGCTAAATACAGATGCTGCATCTTTATTTGGTTCTTTTATTAACTATTCTCTGGTCCTTAAAAGGAAAATATGATAAAATTTTGGAAAATCTCAAGGGCTTAAAGCTCTCAGGTGACTGAAGATAGCTTATTCTTGAGACCGTTTTTAAAAGAGTCACAAACAGAGACACAGTTTGCAACTTTAGTTGAAGACATTGCACAGACATACCAGCTGGTGACCACAGGCCAGGAAGAAGTTGGACTGGGAATCTTCACCAGCAAAAGAAGCCATTAAAAAGCAGAGACATGACAAACTCTCAGCACTCCTTTCTCCCATTCTGTTCCCAAACCCCCCCCCCCATCACCCCAACAGCTACTAAAGGGTAAGCTGATCGCGCACACGAGGGAATCAGCAGCTCTGTCTACCTACACTTTGGTCATTAGAGTGAAGTGAGAACTCCCACCTGGTCATGTCCGCATTTGCTCTTTGGTTAGGCAGTGAGTAGATAAAGCTTTCCGACAGAGATCCTCCTACCTGCTATGAAACAGACTCAAAGCAGAGGACCCCAGTTTAGCAAAGGGTTTACATGTGCAGAACTTGTCAAGGAAAAAAAAAACAGAAAGTCACAGATGGGCAGGGAGACCTAAGTTCCAGAGCCACGTCACCATGACCTCAGGACATCAAGAACCAAGGGAACCAGTATTCCCAAGAGGGAGCATTTCAGCGGGGCCGGATTTTGCAAGGGAGAGTGACCCCTTCGGTCCTTCAGAGAGACATGACAAAGTGGTTACCTGAGCAGAACAGTCACCGGCCTTTCCAGTTCACTCTGAATGGGGACCCAGACTAGGCTGAGGCTGTCTGAACTGGAGGAGGACGTGCTGGACACCACCCCTTGGTTCCCCCACCTGGCAGAACGCCTGCCACTCTTCTGAGCCGGGGGAGGTCCCCCATCCCCACCCCACAGGGCAGCTGCCAGACAGGGCGTTTTCACCAGCCCCAGGGGAGGAGTGACCGTAAGCGGGGAAGAACCCAGAAACGGGAGGTCGTGTAGAGGGGGCGGAGCGGGGACAAGACCCCGGCTCAGGAGGCGCCTGGCCAGGGAGAGCTACGGGGAGCCGCGCGCTGCTGCTCCAAAAAGGCGAAACTGAAGAACACACAGCTCGTGACTACCTGGCGGGTGGGTAATGATCCACGGCCGCCACCTCTGAGAGCCAGGGTGGCGGCCGGCGGAAGGCACTTGCTCCCAAGAGGCGGCCATGCTGGGGCCAGCAGGAGCTGTCCAGGGCCAAGTCCGCAAGGCGGCTGGGGGAGGGCGACGGCCTGGTGGCCCGAGCCAGAGGCAGGCCAGGGGTCGCGTGATTTCACAAGGGGAATAGTTATAAAATAAAACACTTTTTAATGGACCAAAAAAAAAAAAAATGCCAGTGAATTCACCTTTTTTTTAAAAAAAAAAAAGGTGAAATGTAGCAAAGGAAGGAGGTGAAGTCATTTTCACTATTTACAAAATGCCACTGAGAGGGGAGGTGGCCACCGTCGGTAGCTGAGGAAGTGTCTTTCAGTGGAGACGGCCACGGAAGGGTGGCTCCTGGCACTGGCTCAGAAAGGCCACGCAGTGTCCAGCGTGAGGGCGAGTTCCTCTAGGGAGCACCAAAAAGGCTCAGTCTTCCGTCTCTTCATACGTCGTCTCGTCAAAGGGTCTGTCCAGGAGAGGAACCAACCGGTGCCGGGAATACTTGATCTGCAACAGGTCCCCAACTTCATCGATCTCCTTGAGCGCCTGAAAGGCAGAGGAAGAGCAGGGTGACGCGGGGGACGGACGCAGGCACGGCCGACGCTTCATTTTTTGACAATCATGGTGAGGGGCTGCTGGGGTCTGGGGCACGTTCGTACAGACTAGCTGATCCCCAGGGAACAGCTGAGGCCAAAGGTGCCTATTGAATCCACCAGGGAACAGCACATGTGAACAGCAGGGATGCAGGATAAAGGGTGACAGGCCGGGAGGAAAAGGCAGCCACCACTCGGAACTGCGACTGCCAGTTCCTTGTCTCCTTCACCTTCCAACCCACACCAGAGAACAGGGGAGACTTGGGGGAGGGCCCAGGGGATGTAAGGTTGGGGAGGGAGCAAGGAAAGGGAAGAGCTGGGATCTGAATGCAGATCTAAGCCGAAACACCCGAACTAAGAGTGGAAAGATTATCCTGTCATCCACCCAGAACTCTACTCAACATTCGCCCTCCCTTCCCTCGGCTGCTGAAAGATGGGAGATAGCGCGTTGGCTGGGTGCAGCCCCGGGCGCGGGGTTTGTGCGCTCTCTCTGTGGTGTTTCTGCATCCTGACGTGTGCCTGGGCTGTCATATCCTGCCACAGGGGTCCCAAGCAGCAGAACCCAGACCATGCTCACCACTTGTGGGCAGCTATGCACACTGAATGCTTGCAAGGCAGGTGCTTTCAGCCAATCAGCCAGCCGGGCCCCCAATGTAATGTTTTTTGTTTGTTTAGAGCACCATGTGTAGTGGTGCTCAGGGGTTACTCCCAGCTTGGTGCTCAGCAGTCACAGCAGGTACTGGTGCCAGGGATTGAACCCCAGCCTCCTGCACGCAAAACGCATGCTTCAGTTGAGTGAGTGATCTCTCTGACCCTCAATATAACTTTGTTTCTGCAAAGCTTGCTCTTTTATCTTTCCAAAACAATAAGGTTTTGAAAAAACAAACTTTATTAAGTTAAATTAAATCAAATAAAAAAATCAAAAAGTCGAGCAATAATCTCTTCTTCATGATCACGATCATCCTGTTGTTTTGTCGACTGCCTCGAGCAGGCAGCAGTAACATCTCCTTCATCCTAGCCCTAAGATTCTAAAAAGTATACCACATTCAAGGCTCTTTCAGGGTTAGGAGAATGAGACCCATCATTGTTACTGGTATTTGGCATATTGGGTACACCACGGGGAGTTTGCCAGACTCTGTCGTGTGGGCAGGTTACATTCGGTAGCCTGACAGGTTGTCCACAGCAAGAATGAGATAATAAGATCTCAATCTCTTTTTTTTTTTAAAAAAAAAAGGTGGGTGGGGCACACCCAGCCACGCTCAGCATTTATCCTTCTCTCTGCACTCAGGAATGGGGTACCAGGAAGCTGAACCTGGTTCAGAGGTGTCCAACGCAAGTGCCCTACCCGTTGTACTACCACTCCAGCCACACGAAGCCTCTTCTATACTGCGACTCTAGTCCTACCTGCAGGAACTAACCCATGTACAACTACAGGATCTGGTTGATGTGTTACATTCATACAGAAAAGAACGGACGTAACAGTTCAGAGATAACCTTTCCCCAAAATACCAAGCAAAAACAGAAAATCACAACCGAGAAAGGGTTCATGTGTTCAGAAATTCTCTGGGGAAAGAAAAAAATGGAAGGACTGGAAAACTCTAAGCCCCCCAACAGCTCTCAGAGAAAGCCAAGGAAGAGAACAAGCACCAAACATGCTGACTAACCCCTCCCCTAGTTTACACCCTCCGAGGTGCACAAAGATCACCAGAGGCTCATACCGCCGTGCAGGAGGCCTGTTTCTGCTGAGGGGAGAGGGGGACTTACTGTATCGAGCATTTCTTTGGTATGAGATGCCGACAGGCAAAACCTGGCTCTGGACTCGATGATGGGCGTCGCCGGGAATCCCACCACCACGACGCCAATGTTGCGCTTCAGCAACTCCCGTCCAAAGGCGCTGCAGAGGGAGACAGAGGAGGCCGAGAAGCCGGAGGTGAGTAAGCAGACTCTGCAAGGTCCCCCTGCCACATGGGGTCTCACGGCTGGGTGCGAGACGGACTGAGCATTTCCACTCAGAGCTTCCTACAGGCTTCTTTCCCAAAGGGGAAAGGATCTGGGTCATGGAGCAGTTTTAAGGTTTGGCTACGGTCATTTGCAACTCTTGTCTCAATACTGTCCCTGACATGAATCAGTGGGTCAGAGGCTTCAAAATACACTTGGCGGAGTCCTGCCAGAAATAAGCACTAAGCATTGTCGAGTGAAGCTCAAACACCGGCCCCCCTCAAAAAAAGATTTTTTTTTTAACCCGAGAGCCTGAGAACAGATGACTGGTTAAAGAAACTTTGGTACATCTACACAATGGAATACTATGCAGCTGTTAGAAAAGAT
>JAOXYA010000019.1:11821545-11835808 GCA_028565675.1 Sorex palustris
ACCGCCAGGAGTAATTCCTGAGTGCAGAGCCAGGAGTAACCCCTGAGCATTTCTGGGTGTGACCCAAAAAGCAAAAACAAATGTAAAATTTTTTAATGCATTACTATTTTTGATTCTCACAGCAACTCTTTGACATGGGCACCATTATTCTATTTTACATAGGGAGAAAACTTGCTGGGGAATTACCCAGCTGTTTCCCTAAGGTCACAACCAGAGTAAAGGACACAATACAATGTTTCTGCTTTTAGGACAGAAGCTCTTAAATCAATATACATCCTTCCTCTAGTCTTTAAACTAGAGAACTGAATAAGTAATCCTCCTCATAAATTATTATCAGATTTTAAAAATATTAAAATGAAATTTCCTGTTGCCTTTTATGACTTAAACATTTAATAACATTCAACTATCAAATCTGACTTGGAAGAAACCTCTAAGGTAAAAAATTTTCATATCTGTTCGCAAACTGAATTCTAGGTAATATTAATAGTTTTTAATCAATTGGAAAAATCAGAATGAGATTACTTAACCCCAAAGCTGAGAAATTTTTAAAAAATTCCAATGCAAGCCATCAATGTATAATATTTTAGGTTAAGTCAAAGCCTGTTCACTTATCTTTTAAAAAAAATCTGTCCAGTGCATATCGAGTGAATTTACTGATATCAAATTGTTCTTATAATTCTTCTATTCTCCTTTTATATCTATAAACTGTATAGTGATATACCCTCTTTCATTCTTGCCACTTGTGATGTGTTTTATGTTTGTTTTGGTTTTTTTTTCAGATGCAAAATATACATAAACACATTTATACCAAGATTTTTTTTTAACACATCAAACAAGTCAAAAACTCAGACGTTAGGAATAGTACAAAAGTGAAACTAGAGGAACCACACATATGTAGAACATAAGAAAAGCTGAAAGGAATTTGCTTAATAGATGCAAAACTACTGGTCCTTTGTTTCTTCCCTCTCTTTTCATCCTGACTAGTGTGGCTAGAATTTTCACCCTTTTTCCAGCTGTTTTTGTTTGCAGGTCATGGCCCCTGGTGCTCAGGAGTCACTCCTGGCCATGCCTGAGGGGACATGCAGTACCTTGGTACAAGGGATGGACTCCAGGGTTTCTGCATGCAAAGAACACAACAGCCCTTCAAGGAGCTTCCCAGTCCAGGGATTTAATCGTTTTTTTCCATTCTTCTCTAAGAACCAACTTTTGGCTTCACTGCTTTCTCCTATGTATTTTCAAATTCACTGATTTCTTCATTTACCTTTATTGTACTATCTGGCCTGCATTTATCAATATATCTTCCTCTATTTGAAATCTTTGGGTTTAATTTGCTCTTCTTTTCTAATTTCTTTAGGTGAAAATTTAAATGACCCGATTCAAAGCATTCCTTTTTCTGAATATATTAGTCCCACCTAGGCAATGAATTGTGACAGAATACATCCCCACGTAGTTCATAATATCTGCACCTAGTGTATCTTGGTAAATGTTTTGCTACTGCAAGTGAAGGGTTTCATAAATATCAATCAGATCAAACTGGTTGGTAATGTTTTCAAGAGTTCTATACCCTTGCCTTGCATGGGATCAACCCCGTTCAATCTTTGGTATCACATAAAGGTTCCCAGAGTCCTACTAGGAGTAATCCCTGAGCACAGAACCAGGTGTGGCCCCCGAACAAAAATAAACTATATCAAATGAAGAAGGTAAGAGTCACTGAGTAGAAAAAGAAAGAATCCTGGGTTTAGCAAGAAAGCTTAGTCACCACAGGACACAGCCAAAATGTATCTAGGAAAACCACATTAGTCATGGCTTGCTCTGTATGCTTGAGGAAACAAATGACAGAGGCACAGAAAGGAGTTCTCGTGATTCACTAAGTCTTACTTTGCCAACAAGAGCAGGAATGTTCATTGAATTCGTTGCAAATCCCATGCCATACGCCATAGTAGCTTCTACACCCAAGAACCTTGCCACAAGCTTCTCTAGTTCTTCATGCTTGTCAAGGTTTCCTGTGAAGATTAAGAAGGTCAAGATGATCAAACTCCAAGTTTAAGAATTGTTATTTTATAAAAATAAAACCGTAATCTACGTATCATAACCTTTCCAGACGAAGGTTTATGAAGGACAATATTACAATGAGTAATGACTCATAAAGAACATAAATGCTGGGCCAAATAGATAGTAGAGTTTAAGGTGCCTGCTTCACACACAGCCAACTCTGGTTCAATTCCTGTCACTACATAAGGCACCCCAGTATCCCCAGCCTTGATCCCTGAGCACAGAGTCAGAAGTAAACTCTGAGCACTGCCAGATACGGCTCAAAGAATTTTTAATAACATTACAATAATGTCAAAAACAAAAACTAAGCAGCCTGCTGTGAGAGAAAGCTCAGGTAGAGATAGTATAGCAGGGAGGCCATTTGCCTAGTACATGGCAAACCCGGGTTCAATCTCCGGCATCCTTATGATCCCCTGAGCAACACCAGGAGTAAGCCCTGAGCATCGCTAAGTGTGACCCGAAACCCCAAAAAGAAGATCATGCAGAGAGCTAAAGCGCTGAAGGACTCTAAATGGTGGAGGAAGTAGGAAGGGGCCACCTCAGTGGGGATCTCCCCACTCGTGGCTGAGGGGTCAGGAAGGCGCACAAACTCATCTCGGATCCTCACCCCTGCTGTGATGCCCCAGCACCTCATGGAACTATGATAAATGTCAACCTCCCCAAAGTGCAGAATCACAAGCATGTAACTTCTACCAGGACACCTGGGGACAGTCTGTCACACAGCAAGAAGACAGGCTACCAAGCACCTTCCCTTGCTGACTCTGACTGGCAAACTTCCCATGTGAGTTCATGCCAATACTCAGACCTTCAGGGACTGAACACTACTCATCCATGATACTGGCTACATAACGAGAAAATATAACGAAAGAAGATTCCAAGTTTTAATGCCATGTGCCTTTAAAGCTCGAGCAACTCATTCAGCCTTTCTGGGTCCCAGTTTCTTATCTGGCAAATACATATAATAATATTTGCGCTACCCACTCCGTGGTATAGCTGCTAAGAGATTATATACTCAAGCACTTTATATAGTAAAAGAGGTCATAAAGATATATGATATGATTACTATTTGCACAATGCACCTCTAACTGGGGCCCCTGAGTCTGAACAACCCAGCAGCATGTGAAAATTTCTTGTTCCATCAATAAGTAAATTACCGTTTTAGTTGTTTTGTTTTATTGGGGCTGGTTTCAAACCCAGGGTTTTGCACACATAAGGACATACTCTACCTCTGAGCCATATCTCAGAATTTATTATTCATTAAATAAATATCGATTTACTATTTTAATTCACTAAGCTTTAGGCTGATTACAGTAAGACTATCCAGAAAGCTGCCTTATAACTACTATAGTATTCCCTGGGGCAAAATGGAAGAATTCTGAATCCTCCTTGGAACTAAAATAAATCTCCTCACATAAATATGTTAAACTTTATACTTTATAGGTATGTAATAATAATGAGTTAACATTCATACAAGTTTATTACATGCACTAACTTATTTAATTCTTGAAACAGCTCTGTAAAGTCAGAATAATTATTAGCCCCAAATTACCAGTATGGAAACAGATTAACCCTTGTATGCCCACAGGCTCAGTAAGTGGCACTCATAATCACCTTAATTGCTAAAGCCAATAAAATCAACATCAAAGTCACAAATAAAATACAGAACTTTATGGAGATATCCTGTATATAATGAAAAATATAGTAAGAAAGATAAATATATTTCAAGATGTGTTGAAAGCATCAGCCATCGACCATTTCCAAAAAACAAAGCATTTTACCTGACCTAAAACTGCATGGTTAAAATAAATAATAAACAAACAAACTCCATGGCTAAATATATACAATATACACCTGGGTCATTAATATTCTTGCTCTGGATCAGTAATACTCCCCCCTGAGCACAAAGTCAAGAAGAAAACCTGGGCAGCCCAAACACATGCTCACTCACCAATTTCCTGCCGCGTGCTGCAAACGCCAACTCCATAGTCCTCTAGGACTTGGGCAGCTGCTTCTTGACAGGGCCCAGTATTTCGTGCAAATCCAAGGTAGTTGTAGGAACCCATGTTTATGACACCTTTAATTATATTCCCTGTATACCTGTATTGCAATACATAAAAGTCTATGAGACTCATAAGTAAATACAATACTTATGTGGAATAAAAAAAATGCACCAATCTACAAGGACCATATACAGGAGAGAAACTGTTCTAGAGCAGTGTCTTAACCTTGTCCAGAGTGTGGCCTCTCCCCAATCCTGCTTCCTGGAGAGCCCTCCTCCTATTCCTGTGTCATCCATCCCCCTCCACTAGGGTGATTTTGTGATTTTTCCGGGGGGGGGGAGGGGGAATGGCACATAGCCCCTGGCTAAGAAACTCACTACCAATTAGTGAAGTGGAACTTAAAACAAAACCCCAATTTTCACCTGTCAATAAAGATTAAAAACTGAGCATGCTATCAGTTGGTCATGATAGTCTCATATACAAGATAAGAATAATCAGGGGAACAAAGAGATAGTACAAAGGTAAAGGGGTTAAGAGGCTAACACACGTGAAGCAAACCACAGTTCAATCACATGGTCCCTGAACTCTGGGTCCGGAGGTTAACGCACCTGAAGCAGACCACAGTTCAATCACATGGTCCCTGAACTCCAAGCTCGGAAGAGCCCCGAGCCCAACCACCAGATGTGGCCCTAAATCATTCCACACGCACCCCACATTGAAAAAAAATAATAATCATGAGTGTTTTT
Source organism: Sorex palustris (assembly GCA_028565675.1). Classification (NCBI taxonomy): domain Eukaryota; kingdom Metazoa; phylum Chordata; class Mammalia; order Eulipotyphla; family Soricidae; genus Sorex; species Sorex palustris. Next base: position 11,826,344 of record JAOXYA010000019.1, read on the forward strand.
GTGGAGAGGAGAGTGATCTGGTAGTGCTTATCCACTGAGAGACAGACATACTCTTTTAGACTTCAAAATTCCCACAGTGATGGAAGCAGATATGCTTAGAAATCCCGTTCTTTTGACTTCCCAGTTGGTAACAGCTCTAGTCCAGCGGTCATCTCTAAATTGCATTACGTGTCTGACCCTTCAGATTTTCCACCCCTTGGCAAATGAGGCAGCGTCCCTGACCTTTGATCATCAATGGAGTTCAGAACTCTGGATTCCTTCTCTCACTTGAGTGAAGTGTCATATTCGAAGCATAGCTCTTTCGATTCCTCTTTGGGAGACCCGAATAGCGTTCTCATCCTGTTTTTGTAGGGCTCAGGTCTCTGAGGTGTATGTTAGTGCAATGAAAATATAACTAAATATAAATGTGTTTGAATTATAGTACAAATTGCATAAGAACCTTCCTTTCAGAATGCTGTCTGTTTGTCTGTCTGTCTCTCTCTCACACACACACGCACTTGTGATACCTTAGGAGTTAGTGCTAGAGCAACTTCTTTGTATGAGAGAGAGTGAGAGAGAGGTGTGTGTGAGTGTGTGTGGGGGGGGGGTGATGATTTTGGCCACACACAGTTGTGCTTAGGGATTTCTCGAGACTTTGTGCTCAGTAATTACTGCTGCCAGGACCAGGAACACATGCAGTGCCAGAACAGCACCCAAATCAGCATAGCACAAGCAAATGTACTAAGGAAGAACCTGCTATACTGTCGTCCCTCCAGTCCAATCCACTACTTTCTTCGAGTTCTTCATTTTGATGCCTCTACAAGATAGTCTTTCTCAATAGGGTTCCTCGCTCAGTGTAATGTGCAGCAGAGGAGCTTTCCCGAAGAGTTGCGGGTCAGTCTGAAGGGCCTCTGGAGACACAGCATCCCAGGGCTCCCGTGGCCTTAGGGCCTCCGCAACTGGCCACGCCCTATGCCCGCCACACCCTGCTGTGGCCAGCTGCTTAGGGCTCATGTGAGCTCAGGGATTGGTCACACACCCTACTCTCCCCTCACCCGGATTGGGCAGGTTGGAGATGGGTGGGCAGAGACTGTGCCTGGGCGGGGCTACATCCAGGTATTTAGGGACTCGCCCGCCAGGGGGCTGAGCTTCTTTCCAGCGCTCTGCCAAGGGAAGTCGTCGTTCCGACGAGGTCTTCATCGCCGACGCACGCTGGAGGCACGGAGGCTCCTTCTCTGCACTGGACAGCTTCCACTCAAGCCAAGAGATGGCACAAGCCGCATCCTGGAGCAGCAAGAAGAACGCGGGGGTCAGCAGCGCGGCGCCCCTGGCTGAGGCCGCCCCACAGTCACTGCCCGCGACGTCCCAGATGGGTCTGGCTCCCCAGGGCCAGGGGCAGGCTGGCGCCAAGGCTCTCCCGCCCGAGGGGAAGACAGGACGTGCGGTGGGAGCCGGGCTGCGGAACGTCGGGAAGAGCTGCTATGTGAACGCCGCCCTGCAGTGTCTGACCTACACTCCGGCCCTGGCCAGCTGGGCAGCGTCTGGACTTCATGGCGGCGCCCACGGCCAGCGGGCCTGCTGCAGGGCGTGCGGCGTGCGGAAGCACATCAGCCGGGCCCTGCGGCGCCCCGGGGAGGTCCTCGAGCCGTGCCCATCGCTGCTGGCCGGATTCCACAGGCAGCGGCAGGAAGACGCGCACGAATTCCTCATGTTCACGCTGGACGCCATGCAGCAAGGCTGCCCGCAGGATGGCGGGCGGGCGCCGGCCGACATCGCGGGCATCTTTGGAGGCCGCTGGCGGTCCCAGGTGCAGTGTCTGCGCTGCCTGGCCGTCTCCGACACCTTTGAGCCGTACCTGGACGTGGCGCTGGACGTGGGAGCGGCTCTGAGCGTGGCCCAAGCCCTGCGAGAGCTGGTGAAGCCCGAGAGACTGGAGGGGGCGGACGCCTACCTGTGCGGCACCTGCAGCCAGAAGACGCCCGCCACCAAGACGCTGACCCTGCACGCGGCCTCGCGGGTCCTGATGCTGGTGTTGAAGAGGTTCTGCCAGGACGGCGGCGGAGCCAAGCTGGCTGGCCACGTGCGCTACCCCGAGTGCCTGGACGTGGGCGGCTGCACGTCGGAGCGCCAGGAGGGGCCTCTCGTCTACGTGCTCTACGCCGTCCTGGTGCACACCGGCTGGGACTCTCACAGTGGCCACTACCTGTGCTACGTCAGAGCGGCGGACGGCCAGTGGTACCAGATGGACGACGCCAAGGTCAGCGCCTGCGACGTGTCCCGCGTCCTCAGCCAGCAGGCCTATGTCCTCTTTTACGCGCAGAAGGCCGAGTGGGAGAGAGGCGGCGGCGACTGGGGCTGGGCCGGGCCGGAGGGGCCAGGCTGCGTGTCCTCGGCGATCCCTGGGGAGCATCCGGGCCGCCCTGACAGTGACCGCGAGCCCTCGGTGTCTGGGCACCCCGAGTCTGGTGAGGACTCCTCTGGCCTCAGCCTGGATTGCTGGAGGCGGCTGCAGGAGCAGAGCCGGCCCAAGCCGCCACCCAACCTCAGGAAGACGGAGGCCACCCTGCCTGCCAACGCTGTGGTGATCCACGGCTCCAGATACGGATACGGGCACGGGGCGCCCTGGGAGCAGCCTGCGCCCCCGAAAGCTGTCCCAGAAGCGTGTGCCACGGCCGCCAAGAGGAAGAGCAGGAAAGGCCAGAGAAGCCTGAGGGTCCTGCACAGCCTTCAGCTCCCACGGGGGCCCCGCCTCTGACAGCCCAGCAGCGCCGGACCCAGCCTGGCACCCAGTGTGTGTGCTCTGCTGCCTGCGGGACATTTTTTCCTGTGACTCAGGACGTGTTTGGATGCTTCCCCCTACTCTGCCTTTGCCGGGACAACCAAGCATAAGCCCTGGGGGGGGGGGGACCCAGATCCCAGCACTCCGAGTTGTGCTCTGGGGGAGCCTTGTGGGCTGCACCATCTTCCTGGTGATTTATAGCTGTATACACATTGTTTCTTATTTTATACATTTGATTTATAACTTTTGTGTGATCGTAGACATTTTAATAAAAATGATTTTTATAAAAGTGTAGTGGTGTAATTCTTTTTTTGTTTGTTTTGTCATGTTGGATCCACATCCAGCAATGCTCACAACTTTCTCCTGAGTATTCGCAGGGATCTACTCCAATCTCATGTCACCATATTTGAGTCAGTGCATGGACTGAACTGGGGGCCGGGTGTAACTTGCAAAGTAAATTTTTTGTCCTCTGCACTATATCTCACCAGTCTCTACACTCTCTCTCACCAGTCTCAACTGAAAAAAAAAACTCAACAACAAAAAGACCAAGCTTCACATGATGTCTACAAGATGCTTCTAAATTAATCCTATATAGCCTAGAATTTTTCACAAGTATGTGGTGAAAGATGGAATTTAGGTTTTTCCCTGGTCAGCATGTTCCTTGGGCTCCAGTAAAACACTGATTTCACACATTTGCCTAAAGAAACACACCCAGTAGTAGAATGTACTGGCCAGTTCTGGTGTTACCTGACTTGCTTCATAAGAGGACTTGAGGGTTGCAAAACCAGGGGACCTTTGCAGCTTGCGGGAACGTTTCCCTTTTCTTAGAACCACCTCCACGTGGCCAATTTCAGAGCTGACTTGGGAGTGTGAAACTTCCAGAAGGTATGGTAAGAACTACACTGCACTCCTTTTTGCTCTTTGTGGAAAGACAGGAGGAGTGTGTGTATGTCCACATATGTGCCAGGCTGCTACTGGGGGGCAATGTGGAGCACAGTCTGCTTTCCACAGTTGTCATTCCTTGCCACACCAGACGAATGGCTCTTGCATTTAGTTTGGGTTGTGGCATACCTTGTGGTGCTCAGGCTTTACTCCTGGCTCTGCACTAAGGGATCCCACTAGCCGGAGCTCAGGGAACCCTGTGGATTGCTGAGGCTCAAACCCAGGTCAGCAGCATTTAAAGCCAGCACCTTCCACACATTAATATTAAGCCCCACACCACACTAGTTTACACAAGCACAACAGTTTTCCAAACAGCAAATACCTCCTGAATGTGTTGGGATGGAGGTTAAAGAAGATAGAATGGTTGGACTGAGAAACCAGAAATGCTGAAATAGCTTATGTGGGTCTGTCATACCTGCCTGGAGGGAGGAGTGTGAGAAGATGGTGGGAAATATACAGACTGGGAGGGGGAGGTGGCACCATTCAAGGACTGAGCTGTGACATCTTGCAAGTCTGCAGGTCTGGACAATTCTGCAAATAACCAGAGGTCTCTGACCACTGCTTTTGGTAAACCTTGGGGTCCAGGTAACCTCTCATTAGAATTGGGAATAGGGTGAGCTGGTGAGAAGGCTCTAGTTTTTGAAAATTCATTTTCATTCTATTTTTAATTCCCTGCCCCCTTCCTTCCTTATTGATGCTGGTGGGGGGCCCCAGATGATTTATGTCTAATGGGGAGGATAGAGGCAGTAGCCCAGAGAAGGGAATGCCTCCCTCTCTTGCTCTCTCCCCCTCTCTCTCCCTTCCTCTTTTTCTTTCTTCCCCCTCTTCCTCCCTCTCTCTCTTCTTCCCTCTCTCTGTTCAACCTCTCCCCTCTCTCTTCTTCGTCTCCCTCTATTCCTCCCTCTCCATCTCTCTCTCCCTTTCTCTTCCTCTCTCTCCCTCCCTCTTTTTCTTCTCCCTCTTTCTCCCTCTTTCTCTTCCTCCCTTCCTCTCTCTCACTATCTATTCCTCTCTCTCATCTGTTAGGACATGGATTGTGATCTCCCTTTAACGACAAAGAGACTCCAAAGACTGCAAACAGCAAGCAAGGTTTATTGTAAGACTGTCTAGCCAGGGTCAAGCCGCCTACACAGACACGCAGGTCCGATAGGTTAGGCAAGACCCCAAACTTCTTCAAAGGAGATCTTATATAGGCCTTCACTGGCTGTTACAGCAAAGCCGGTGCATTTCATGGCCAATAGATTCATAACACATATACTTTCTTAACCAATCCATTTGAAAGTACATCACTTCTTTGCCTAAAGATTAAAAGATCAGAATTTGTGTACATGGGCATTGTGGCTAGCGGCATCTCATAACTCAGACATCTGGTTATTTTCTACATCTATCCGGCTCCCTGTGATTTACAACTCATGGCACCTGCATTCCGGTGGAGGTAGATAAGGGAAAAGTTACTAGCGAGGGCCAGATAAGGAAGAATCAACAGTGGAGACAGAATTTACATCCCAATTAGGAGGAGTCAACAGTGGATTTACAGCTCAGGGCTCTACTAGGGAGGGGGCAGGATTTATATCTCAAGGCTTTACTAGGGAGGGGGCAGGTAAGGAAGAATTACTAATTAGCAGAGTTTAGCTCTGGAATTTCCCTCGGGGCTCCAGGGGACCTTACACATCCTCTTACTATCAAGTCAGCTCCGAGTTTCAACTTCATGACCCACTCTTTCCACAGGCAGCCGTCAGGCTGCACCTGAGCCCACTTGTCCTTGGTGGTGTGGGAGTTGATCGCCATTACCCAATTTCTCAGGGAGCGTGAATTCAGGCTGGAGCTAGAAATTGCACTTTGCAGGAAAAGAAAATCAGTTCTAGATTTTAAAAAATTTATTTATTTTAATTTTTAAATTTAAATTTATTATTTTTAATTTATCACAGTGAGATACACAGTTACAAAGTTGTTGATGATTGGGCTTCAGTCATATAATGTTTCAACAGCTGTTCTTCACCAGTGGACATTTTCCCACCACCAGTTTCCCTCCCCCATCCCCATTTCCATCACAGCCACTTTTCTTCTTCTTCTCTCTCTCTCTCTCTCTTTCTCTTTTCCTTTTTGGCATTATGGTTTTCAGTACAGATACTGAAAGGTTATCAGGTATATCCCTTTACCTACTTTCAATATGCAGTTCTTATCCAAAGTGATCATTTCCAACTATTATCATTATGCTGGCCCCTTGTCTATCCTGACTGCCCTTGGGCCTCCACATACTTGTGGTAAGTTTCCAACCAGTTCTAGACTTTAAACAGGGCTTTTAGTCTTAGCCTTTCCAACACAGGAAAAGAACTTCAGGAGAAGAGCAGTGAGATAAACATAGGTTTTATTTAGAAATTCTCAGGAATGGGAGGGAGGGGAAGAGGAAAACACTCAAGAAAGACTGTGGGCCTCTTCACAGGCAGAGAGAGTCCTGAACGGCTTCCATGCCAGGCTTCTAGATGAATATTCTTCAAGTAGCCTAGGGCTGGACTTTTCTGAGAAGGGCCCTGGGGTTTGCCCAGGTATTAGACCAAAGGAAGAGCTTCGAGCTCCTCAGTGATTCTCTGTATCACAGGCTTTTCTATGCTGGTGTGTCCTCTCTGTGAGGGATTCACTCTTGTCTGGGTCTATAAAGGCACCCGGTAAGCCTAATCAGTTCCTGTGCTCTCAGGTTTTTAGCAGCCTTAGGCTATTGGCTTTATCACTTCTCAAGAACTCATTGCCCTGGAGGCCCCTTTCCCAATCTGTCTGTCTGCTTCATTGTTATGGTCAATATTCTGTGTGTGTGTGTGGGGGGAGGGGACTGTGACCAGGCCTTGCAACCACACCTGGCTATGGCACATGAACGTTATTTTGGCTCTGGTGCATGTCAGGACCACACAGCACGTTGCTCATGCCCTTTGTGATCATCCACATTTGTTCACCTTCCTCGGTGCTCACAAACCTGAGCCACAGGACTGTACTCCTAAGCTGGGCATGCCCCGGCAGGTTCTGCTGCAACCCTCACAGATGTCGCATGCAGACTCCAACATCTTTTGAATTGTAACTCACTGGGGTCACGCGTGGGACGGTTGAGCTGCTGGAAAATGCAGTTCAAGGGAACCCACACAGAAAACAACTCAGACTGCAGTGGCTGAGCCACAGGTCGCACCCAGCTCATGTGGGTTGAACTCCTCATCACGTGCTTGCATGGCAAATGTGCTCAGTTTCCATGCTGTTTCTGCAGATTGGAAGGGCAGCTCTGGGCCAGGTTTACAGTGGCAGGGTGGAAGGCTGGGCTGTGGTTGATTCACCGTGTTCAGGAACTTTACTGAGTGACCAATGTCTGACTCTAGTGCAGCCGAGGCTCAGGGAAGGATAAGGAGAGTGTGGTGTTCTGTGTCTCTGCTCCTGTAGGGCTCTGCCAAGCCCTCTTGGCTTCTGGAGGCAATTTTGGAAGCCTCCAGTGACTGAAGACCTGCGGGGCTCCATGTTACAAGAGCAGACAATACCTGGTGGAAGGACCCACTGGTCCAGCCACATTCCCACTCTGGCCTGGCCATGCCATGGTCAGGGTAAGACTTGCCAGTGTGACTACAACCTGACTCAGTTCCACTGTGCATCTCGAAGGGAACAATTCCTGGTGTGTCCGAGGACTCCTGTGTCACTCTGTGCATTGAACTGGCTCACTGCTCTGTTGACACAGGATGAGGGTCCTTCACACAGAAGAACAAGTTTTCGAGGTCTTCTTAGCAAACAAGGCTGGGATGAGTGAGTGATTCTGAGAGATCCTAAGATAGGGTGCAGGCAACCCCCTGACAGGGGAATTCTCTGCAAGCCTTTGCCTCAAACTGTTTGCACTTGAAGCTTCTATGTAGATAAGAGCCAGTTGCTTGGACATGGTCAAGGGGGAAAGGATTGGACACTTTCGTGGTCTTTTCTTCTTGTGATTTATTGCACATGAAAAAAGATTTAAAAAATTATTTTTTAAAACAAAAAAGTTTTGTGGCTGCAAATCTTCTATTCTCCAGTGGTTCAGCCATCTGAATTGATGCTCCATCCTTTTTTTCTGCATCTCCAAGGATTTCTCATACTCCTGTATGAGAAACATAACACTTCGGGTAGTGTCAGAGTAACTTCTTCAATTCACTTCTTGTTTTTTTTTCCACTTCAGAGCCACACTCGGTGGGGCTGCCCTAGTCCGCCTGCCTGATTCCAGATGGCAGTTGTGAGCTCTGGCAATGCCTGCAGTCCTGCATGAGCTGCAAAGGACAAACAGTCCTCACTTGCTTTCTGGTTCTTTGAGCAGCCTGAACCCAATAAGGAATTTGGGTTCTGTGTGGAGTGAGAGATGGGCACAAAGGCAGCTTTGTGTGTTGGGGAATGGAATTATCAGAGATGCGGGCTTCTCCAGGTGCCAGGAGAAGCATTCAGTGAGACCAGTAGAGCAGCTGCGTTAGAACTAGCATCACTCCATCATCCGGAATACAGAATTCATTGACTTCTCAGTCTGGAAGGAGGCATCTCTCAGTGCAGAATCTGATTTTATTAGAACATGGGATTATGGACAATGAGGCACGGACCTTGATAGGGCCAGGATATGGGATACTGATGGAATGTTGGGAATCGAACCTGAGTCAGCCACATGCCAGGTAAACACCCTACTCACTGTATTATCACTCCAGCACCACATTTGGGAACTTCTCAGGAGGCAATGAGACACATGTGTGTGGCCTCTTCTGAGTGAGTCTGTCCCTGGGGTTCATCCAGGTTTCATTCCTCAGGGTCCTCTATCTCGGGCTCAGTTGGAGTGTGCTGGACTTGGAGAAGCATCATGCCCCCTTTTTTCCTTAGCGGACCCTTTTGAAAGCAAAGACAGAGTTGTCATGGGGGCTGGGGGAGGGGGAATCTCCCTTAAAAGCCTCCAGCTTTGTGTTTCCCAGCCAAGGCCACTGGGCCTGAACTTTCTGTGGTCCGGATCGTATTCTTGATGGCAAGGTCAGCAGAGTGCATGAAGGAAGTGTCTTGTGATCTCCGTAAAAGGGAATCATTGAATTTTCTGTCTGCTTAGCAGCGTCTTTTGTTAATGATGGGCAAGTAGTTTGCATTATTTATGGCACCTTTTGACAGCTCAGCAGTTTATGGACTAGATATGAAGAAAGGGAGCGTTTTATCACCGAGTAAAATGCTACAGAACAACTTCAGTATTGAACTTTTAAAGGGAGAATCCTGCATTTGCTGGTGATCAAGTTCAAGCTAACATCCGGCCTTTGTATTCTGTGTGTGTTGTGTGTGTGTGTGTGTGTGTGTGTGTGTGAGTGTATCTGCATGCACAAAGTGAGCTATTACTTCAAAGATAAGAAGATTTATTTTACCCATTTGAAATCCCAGAGCAAAGAACCATCTTATTAAAATGCTGTAAGTTCATCTGTGTGGGATTTGGGTGAAGGTAACTTTGGACAAGTCACTGCGGATGGGTAATGAAAACAGAAAATGAATTCAACCTCCTAATGGGAAAGTGACAAGCAGATAAATTAGTCTCCGGGTAATCTGATATTAGAAAAGGGTCTGAGACAAAAATATGAACAAAAATTGAAACAGAAAGTTACATGAGTCTCTGGCATCTGTCTGAATCATCTGTCATTTAAAAATTATTGGGACGGGGCCAGAGCAATAGGACAGCAGGTGCCGGAGACTAGCTCAGTCGATTGCCCCTCGGTTGAGGGGAGTGGGGAGGAGGTATTCAGGAAAGCAGGAGAGTC
>JAOXYA010000019.1:11858458-11875427 GCA_028565675.1 Sorex palustris
GGTCGGGGCGGGGAGGAAAGCTCAACCCGCTCCTCTCCAAGGGGTCCCAGCAGCGAGGACAAGTCAGGCGCGAGGGCGGAAGACTGCACTGGTCTCTTCCGGGAATTGGTTTTTATAGTCTCTGTTTTATCTATCTATCTATAAAATAGATCTTTTCAGGAGTACTAAAACGGAACCTATAGGACGTTTGGAGAAACCGCAGAAATCTCAATCCACATCCTTTTTGGTTAGCTTGAGCCTTTTAGAATATAATTTTTAACATTTCTTTGCTACAATTAAAAGAAAAAATTTTTTTTTTTTGTCCTAGTTTCTCTGGAGGTCCTGGGTCCAATTCCCGACACGCATAGATGAGTAAAGATTCTTGGGCTGGAGTGATAGCACAGCGGGTAGGGCATTTGCCTTGCATGCGGCGGACCTGGGTTCTATTCCCAGCACCCCATATGGTCCCCTGAGCTACCACCAGGAGTGATTCCTGAGTGCGAAGCCAGGAGTAACCAACCCCTGAGCACTGCCAGGTGTGGCTCCCCCCCCCCCCAAAAAAAAGCAAAAAAAAAAAAAGTAAAGATTCTTTGTCAGTTTTGCTTACATGTGGGGGCCACGCCCAGCTGTGGTCAGGAGCTTCCCCTGGCTTACTGCTGGGGTGTCTCAGTGTTTGGGCCAGGTGAGGGTGTGGGCACCCTACCTTAGGAGGGGAATTGAACCCAGGCCTGGGCCATGCTTCTCTCCAGCCTTCTTCTCAGCCTCCTGTTACCTTTGTAGATGGGGATGTGTCAGATCAGCCCCTCTTACTGCACTGCACTGTCACTGCAGTTGTTCATCAATTTGCTGCAGTGGGCACCATTGTGAGACTTGTTGTTACTGTTTTTGGCATATCCAATACATCACGGGTAGCTCGCAGCCCCTGTAAGGAAAAGAATGGGAGGGGTTACTTCCACCCCTCACCCCTTCTCCTTTTTTTTTTTTTTGTGGTCCATTGATGAGTGCAGTACTCTGGGTTTACTCCTGGCTCTGCTCAGGAATTACTCCTTGCAGTGGTTGGCCACAGTAGAACGAGACTTGACCGTGGGCAAGACAAATACCTTCATTCCTGTATAATGTCTCTAGGTTTGGGGCTGGAGAGGTTTTTTTTTTGTCTTTTAAGATAAAAGTAGTTGGATTTGGCCGGAATCTTAAAGGCTAGTTAGAAGTTAGGGGAAGATCGATTTCAAGGGAAAATCTGACATTTCCAGGGGAAAGGATGAATAGAAATAGAGGGATTCGCAGGACCTGGCATTCCATTTTCTGTCCTTGAGAGTGATGGGGCGGCCATGGGAAACACAACAGCACACTTTAGCGTGCCGTTTTCCCACCTCCCACCTTTAAATCCGGGAAGGGAAGGGATTTCATTGGGTAACTGGCGAACAACACACCAAATTGTGGTGGTTTTATTTGTCTCAGGGATAATGCTCCATGTACCTTGCATGATACCGGGTATGATGAAGACACTCCGCGTTTGCTGGGTCCAAAGACAGCCTTTGTAGTATTAACTCCCCACTTTGCTGCTTCCCCTGACTGGCACATTTGCCTCCTTTGGGGCAGTCTCCCGGCTGTTTCCTAGGTCCTCCTCAGGAGGTGGGCGGTGCTGGTGTTAGACCCTGGGTCTGAGCTGGAGAAGCTTGCCTCCAGCATCCTGGCCTGCTTCCTGAATCCTGAGGCTTGGCGGAAACCCTAAGCAGCGCCTCTTCACAAGAAGTCTGGGACCTTGAGGAATTCCTTTGATTTCTGTTTGCAATGGAGAATGGAACATTTAAGAAAATACATTCATTATCTTTTCTGTGTTTTCCTTTCCTATACAGATGAGTTGAGAGAACACTTTGCACAGTTTGGTCATGTACGAAAGTGCACCCTGCCTTTCGTGAGTATCGCATTTTATTTTAATTAAAGGATTCATAAGATCAGGGCTTGCTCTGGTTCTGTGCTCAGGGATCACTCCTGGCGGGGCTCAGGGACCTTATGTGGTGCAGGGATTGAACCTAGGTCAGGCAGAGGGACATACATACCTGGCCCCCTCCGAGGTGCGATCACCTGGCATGGGGTGCAGTGACATCTCTGTGGTGTGCTGCTCTCGAGTCTCTGATTTTGATTTCTTGGGAGATTTCTTTGAGTCTCTGAAGCAAGGCTGATAAATGAGCTTGTATAGCTGAGCCAGAGGTGGTTCATGGGCATGCTCCCCCATACCTAGCTTTTGGCTGTTAAATTTCTCAGGAAACTTGGTCCCAAGTTGTTGGGGTCTGACCAGAGGCACATTGGCAATTTGGGGCTATTAGAAAGCCTGAGGCACCATCAGGCTGCTGATGCACTCGCCCTGCAGGTACAGCCTGACCTGCTTGGCGGCACTGTACCTCCTTAATCTCAATTCTTGACATGTCATTAAAAGACATCAACTTAAATGACTTTCTAATATAGTAAGCTGTTTGCTGGTTTTTTCCTTCTTGTTGGTGGTGTTTTGATTTTGGGTCACACCAGAGTGCTCATGGTTTAGTTCTGGTGGGCTGGGGACTCTGTGGGGGGTCCAGGGCTCTGCTTGCATCCGGGCTCCCAGCACCAGGTACTGCGGTTCCTTCCTACCTGGCTGCTCTGCAGGTTCTGGCCCTCACCCAGTCCCTTGGCTGCTTAGACAGTTATTTTTTTTGTTTTCTTTTTGGGTCACACCCAGCATAGCTCAGGGGTTACTCCTGGCAGTGCCTGGGGACCATATAGGATGTTGGGGATTGAACCCTGGTCAGCCGCCTGCAAGGCAAATGTCCTACCCGCTGTACTATTGCTCCAGCCTGATTTGGATAATTCTTACTGAGTCTCCAACAGGGGAGCAGCGTCCCGTCTGTTTTGCGCGTTGTCATAGATTCTACCTAGACTCAGGAAGGACTTACCTAGGAGGTAGTGGGGGCTTTGTGGAGACTGAGCTCTCAGGATTCTGCATGTCACTAGGTTCTCGGGGAACCTGAGGTGGGAGGAGAGTCTCATAACACAGACTGGCAGAGAATACCTTATTTTAAGGTTGATCCTTGATTGCTGTTTTGAAAGTGTTTCCTTTGCTTACTCATGATATTAATCTGAACTTCTACTTTATCCTGCGCCGTGGGCTATATTCTGTGGGCTTTCTAAGAGTACTGGGCTTTCTTCTTTCTTTTCTTTTTTTTTTTTTGCTAGTGTGTTTGTTTGGGCTACATAGGGGCGGGGTGGAAGGGAGAGTGGGGGTGCTCAGAGGCTATTCGTGGCTGTCCTCTGGGATCACTCTGCAAGCTCAGGGGACCATATGTGGTGCTGGGGATTGAACCTAGGTCTTCTGCATGTTAGGCAAATCCTCCCTGCTGTCTTGATGCTCCGGCCCTGGGTTACTGGGGTTTCTTGAGAGTGATTATTAATTCTTGGCTGAACAACACCTACCTTTGAAAGATCTATCAGATCACCCTTATCTAGTGCAAGTGAAGGTGAAAGCACACTTGTATTCAAATTTTTCAGACATTGATCTTCATCTTTTATTTCTCAGTGGTAATTTGGCAAAAAAAGTTTTTTTTTCTCAGAATTGATAGTTTTCATTGAATCTAGCAATTCCATTTGTAACAATTCTACAGAAATGTGTAGGCAGGAATGTTCTAAGTGGCACTTTCCATTTTTCTAAATGAGTTCTTAATCTTTATTGAAGTACTGAGACGCAGTATTACAAACGATGATTCTGTGTATACTTGATTCTAAAACCAGAGTACTTGATTTCCTCCTGCAGGCCCCTCCCTTTCAATCTCCCCCTATGCTTCCCCCTAACTCAGTTCTTGGATCAACTCTCGCTTTTTTTTACTTATTATTATTAAAAACAATTTTTTTTTGGGGGGGCCGCACCTGGTGATAACCCCTGGCTCACTTCTGGCATTGCTCAGGGAACCAAATGGAATGCTGGAGATTGAACTTGGGTCCACTGTGTGCAAAGCGAGGGCCTTACCCACTGCTCTAGCTGCTCCCTCTCCTGTTCTATTGCCTTTGGCCCTTTGTTGTTACCTGGCTGTATAAGTCTAACGTATGAGAGACATCATTCTCTACCTCACCCTTTTTTGACTGACTTCACTTAGCATATGCTTTCGTTCCATCTGTGTCATGGTAAAATGCATGCTTTTGTGTTTTCTTAGTGCTCATAGCATTCCATTATGTATATCTACCACAACTTCCATACCCACCGGTACTCAGGATGTATTCCTAGTGGAGCTTGGGGACCATCTGGGATGCCAGGGATCAAACCCAGGTTGGTCGTGTGCATGGTTAAAGAGCACTGTACCATCACTCCTGCCCTATACCACCACTTCTTGATCCACCCATCTGCAGTTGGGCATTTGGCTGTTTCCATATCTTTGCTGTTGTGGTAAGCACTGTGATGAGCATAGGTTGTGCATATATCCTTTTGAATTAATGTTCTCTATATTGGGGTAGATGCCAAGAAGTGAAATCACCGAGAGATGAAGGGGAGAGGAGGAGGAAGGGGAAGAGAGAGAGGAAGAGCAAGAGGGAGATAATCTCCCATATATGTGATAAAAAAGAAACATACTAAGGGAATAGCAAAGGTCAGCGTCCTCAGAAGAATTTGTCTGTAAAACTGAGTCAATGGGGATGTGTGTGGCAGGGGGGAAATTTGAGAGGGGTCCTTTTGACACCTGCACCTCAATTTTTTATGATTAAAAAATAAAAATAGAATTAAAAAAAACCTGGAATCACCAATGCAGTTTTCACCAGTGCATCTGAAAGAACTTAAAATGTTCATCAGTAGAATAGATGAAATAGCTATTAAATGATGAAAAAGAATTTTATTTGATAAAAAGAATGAGGGATGTGTATTATGGGCATAAAATCTTTCTATACACTTAATTTTACAAAATATGAAATTTGCATTTCTTGAACATTAAGGGGGTTTCTCTGAAAAAAAAATAACATACTTAGTGGTTGCATTTTTTACTTCTTAAAGGTATAAACAGAAATACTTAGAGCCTGGAGTTGAATCTTAGATTTTTAATCAAAAAAAGGCTTTAATTCATGGTGAAACAAAATAAGGAATACATAAAAAGTAAATGTCTAGCCAGGTAGTTACAGGGAGTTTGAACATGTGCCCTGCTCACGACTGACTCCTGTTAAATTCCTGGTCCCACATACCTTCTCTCAAGCTCTGCCACGAGTGAACCCCAAGCACAGCTGGTTGTGGCCCAAACCCCTTTCCCCAAAATGAATTTCTTCTGAAATTCATTATGGAAGTCCAGGTTCCTATTTGAGATGCATGGTATCTAGCATTTAACAAATTTCTTATTGCCATATAGAAATGTTTACACATGGAGACACTTTAGATATTGTTATATCTGAACTGGGGCTTCACCAGCACATTACCAAAAATTAGGTTCATACAAAGTAATCTTTTGAGTATAGGGTATTTCTGAAAATTTGGGGTTTTGGTCCACACCTGGTGTGTGGCTAACACAAGGGCTAACTCCTTGTGGGCTTGGGAGAACATATAGGGAACGGGGAATTGAACTTGGGTCAGTCGTGTGCAAGGCAAGTGCCGCACCTACTGTATTATATCTCAGGCCCCTAAAATTTGATGTTGAGGTCACAGCAGATAAACTAACTTTAGTCACTTGATCACCTACGTCAGCTGTGTGCAAGGCAAGTGTCTTCCATCACTCCGTCCTTAAAGCTAGGATTTTAACATTTACTGAATATGCTTGTCACCCCATTTTGGCAGATGAAAAAATCGGTAGTTTGGGAGCTCATGGAAACATTCTTAAGTTCATGATTAATCTTTACTCTGAATTTTGAATTTTTAGGATAAAGAGACTGGCTTTCACAGAGGTATGGCCTGGGTTCAGTTTTCTACAGAAGAAGAACTTCATAATGCACTGCAACAGGAAAATCATATTATTGATGGAGTAAAGGTGAATATTTTTACTTACACGAACTTTCTAGATAATGACCAGAAATTTGGGAGATTTGGGGGAGGGGGAAGGAAGTATTGAGTATCCCTGGTGATGCTCAGGGAACCATAAGGGTGCTGGGATTCCAGTTAGTGTTGTCCCTGCAGCCGCATGCTAGGTGCCTTGATTTTTTTTTTTTTGGGCCACACCGAGAAGTGCTCAGGGATCACTCCTGCAGAAAATTGGGGTGAGGGAGGCCATGTGAGGTGTCGGGGATCTAATGTCCTACACTCGTACTATCATATCATATAGGACTCGTACTATCCTTTCTGCCTCTTTTTATTTAGTTTTTGGGTCCCACCTTGCAATGTTCAGGGCTTACTCTTGGCTCCACACTCAGGGATCATTCCTGGCAGTGCTCAGAGAATCATTTGGGATGCCACGGATCAAACCTATCTCGGGCGTATGTAAGGCAAGTGCCTTGCCTGCTGTTATGGTTCTAACCCTGTGCCCTATTCTTACTCTCTCTGTCCCAACTTTGGGAGATTTGTAAGTGAAGTTTGTAAACTGTCAATGAATTGTAAATAAAATTTTTTTTAATGATTTATAAATGAAGAGCAGTATTCAGGCTGGGAATATGGTTCAAATGGTTGAGTCCAAGCATAGGATATATGAGGCGATGAGTTGGACCCTATTTACCTCATTGTCCCACAAGGACTGGCAAATCTGCATCCTATTTGGAAAACAAAAGTGCAAACAGTAGAGTTGGGTTAAAATCTTGTTTTTTTTCCTGATGTTCAGGAGTTATTCCTGGATTTTGAATCATGAATTTACTCCTGGTGGTGCTCAGGGACCAGTCAGGATGCCAGGGATTGGATCTGGGTCAGCAGCGTGCAAAGCAAATGCCCTTCTGATTGTACTATGACTCCAGCCCTAGATCTGCAGTTTTTATTACTTTTGGAGCCACATTGGTCTGCTCACTGCTTTCGACTCCATGCCAGAGATGGAACCAAGCGTCCTGCATGCAAAGGCATATAGTCCAGCCTGTTGAACTATCTTTCTGGCCCTGATTTAAAATTTCCAGTTGAAACTCAGGAAAAACACATAACAAATTTTCTTCAAGTGCCAATTTTCAGTTTCAATACTTCTTGCAAACATCTTTTCTTTTTTCCCCCCTTTCCCAGCTCCATGTTCAAGTTCGAAGACCAAAAAACTTACAAGCGGATCAAACAACCGATGAAGAGAAAGATTTTTGAGACTGTAACTGTATATTAAATAATGTAAAGAAAACGAAAGTTTTGTCTAAATGTTTTTAATTTGAAACAAATAGCTGCATCAAGCAAGAGCTTACTTCCCCCTGACTCCAAATCCAATAATAGGGGCGTAATAGGGGCAGATATTATTTCGCAGGATTGTTCCCATACATAAACATCCTTCTCACTGTTGTTGGGGTAATATGCAGCCCTTTCTTGTGCAAAATATTAACCCCAAAGTACTAATACACACACAAAAAAGTGGTCTTAATTTCACATGGGGTGGGGGGGAGTATGTTCTATAAATGCCAAAAGGTAGGACAAACACAACCCATTCTTTAAAAAAAATCAGCTCAAAGTAGAGTTTTCCACCCCCCATTTCTCGTAATAAAAAGTAGCACTGGGTTCTGACACCCAGATTTGGTTTTTATTCTGGTTTCTCATAGATAAAGTGTTGCCCTACATGACTTGCATCACATCACTGAGTAACACAGTTCATTCACTCCCAGAGAGGTGCGTCTATTCCTTTCGTCTCTTCTTGCCTTCGTGCTCATGTTCCTTGGGGCGGCTGCTATCTGAAGGTCTTTTTGAGCCACCGTGTTGTTTGGCTTCTTCCAAAAATTTGTCCAAACCAAAAGGATCTTCTTCAAATTGAACTGGTCCTTCTCGGCCTCGCTGCCTACGATCTGAACCAGAAAACTCCTTATCTGGAACAAATCTAGGAGAGACGAGAAAGTCCTATGAACTACTTTATTTTCATTAGTGCAACACTGAAACTGAGTTGTCTGCTCTGATTTGTACCTGTTGGTCTTTATTCTGGCTTCGAGGTCATCACCATACATATCCTTGTCCAAGTTTTTACTGGGCCTGTAAATGTTATGGGCCATATCTTTACCACCTCTCCATGCTTGGTCATAAACATTGTAAATTTCATCTTCTCCTCCTGCAAAACCACTGTCCATACCCTGAAGGAAAAGTGGCATGTATTATTAAAAAGTGATGATGCTCAAGATAAAATTCTTACTCAGTTACAGCTCACATTTCTGTATATTAAAAGAGATCCTGATAAAACACACTTGGACTAAGTGGACAAACTTAGGTTTATTACCATCTTTGAGTTTTTTTTCTGGGCCACACTTGGCTGTGCCCAGGGCTCACTCCTGGCAAGCTGCCATACTACTTTCCAACCCCATCCCTGTTATTTTGTCTTTTTTTTTTTTGGCCACACCTATCAGTGTTTTGGGATATCTCCTGGTTTGGGCTTGGGGGACCACACAGGCCAACCCAGGCTTGATCCCAGGGTCCCTGAGCCTGCCCTGAGTGCAGTCAGGAGTAAGTCCTGGACACTTCCTGGTGACTCAAAAACCAAAAATAAATCAAAATAAAACATAAAATTCCTAAGTTTATTGTGGTTTATAGTATAAAATTTCCCCCCCAAAGATCTTTGTGGGACACTGGCTCTATTTTAGAAACCAAAGACTGACACGCCAGACTCAAATTTCTTGGTAATTTTTTTTTTTCCAATAAGTGTCTCAAATCTTAGCCAATTTTAAGGGTCTAAAGCGGGGCTATCATCTCACCAGTCTTTATATATTACCTAATTAATGCCTTGGGGTCCACCTAACAGTGCTTAGTGCTCTGGGGCTGCCCCTGGCACTGATTTTGGGACCGAACGGTGCCAGGAATTGAATAAATGCCACCCTCAGAGCCATTTCCTCAGTCTCTAATTTTACTTGCCTTTTAAACTATTAACACAAATCTAATTTTTCTGTCATCATGCAGAACATCTAAGGATGATCCAAATATGTAGCATTCATTTTCTTTTTCCTGAGGTGTGGCACTCCTGTCAACACTTAGATATGCTATTTTTAAACTCCTCATACCTTGGTTTGGTTGAAGAGCCTCTGGTCGTACTGAACATCATTGGAAGTCCGAGGATTGGGCACACCGAGTGCAATAACTTCACTGATATCCCGGTTTTCGTTTCTCTGAAGTTTAGACCTGTTTAGAAATGCACATCATTAATGGAAAACTCAACAAAGACAAGCTGAATTTCAATTTACAGCCAATCTCGGAGGTAAAGGAAATGAGTCCTCTTGCGAACGGAAGGTCTTTGACAATGCATAATCAGGTACAAGACTGTCAGAAGAGGCAGGTTTACAATCGGGCTGTCCTGGGAGCTGAAAGAACTGCCACATGACTAATATGTGAATTGGAAGACTTCAATGTTTATGATCATCTAACAACCGGTGCTGTGAAAGAAACTGCTTTGGTCTACAGTCGTGATTATGAGGGTGGTGGAGGGGACTGGATACAAATTAGATGTATCACATGAATCACTGTCAGTAAGCAAGAATTTGGTAATTTTTTTATCCTGCTAGAATTTTTCTTTGGGGTTGTGGGGGGTTTGGAGGTCACACCTGGCAGTGCTCGGGGGCTCTGATGAGGTGTCATGTGATCAAACCCAGATCTACTGTATGCTCTCCAGCCCTCTGAGCTACCTCCCAAGCCACGCTCCTTGATTTCAAGAAAAACTTGTCAATGACTGGATGAGTCAGTGTATGTTTTGATGTTTGGATTAATTTAATTCCCTTCCTATCAGAGTAGGATGCAACCTACACACAACAGAATCATTACTTAGTTTACCAGAAGCTCAGATCTTAAAATGATTTCTATAGACAACCTGACTTCATTCAATCACAAGTTCATAGCTTTTCTGCTATCATCTCTCATAGCTACTTAACTAGTCTGAAGGGCCCAATTAGGCTACAGGAACATTCTGACTTACAGCTTAGGAATTTCAGATCAGTACTATTATTAATTGCACATGTTCACAATTCATTAATTTTTTTATACTGTGGGTTTATCCATAACTCCTAGTTCATATATTTTATTTTCAACTCCAAAGGGACCAAATAAATATGCATTAGACAACAAAGAACACCTTTAAGAATATTTATTTTTATTTTGGTCTCTGGGCCACAACTGAAGTACACAGGACTTACTCTGCCTCTGAACTCAAGGGTCATTCCTGGTGGGCTTGGGGAACCATACGTGGTGCCACACAGATAGAACCTGGGGTTGGCTGTGTGCAAGCCAAGTGCTCTACCTATTCCCTCTTATATTTATATATTTTATGTTGAAGAAATAACTTGAAAAATGGAATTGAATCAGATCACAGGCAGATGAAAATCAATTAATTTAGAAAGAATATGCTTTATCTATGTATTTAAATCTAAGTCAGAATCCCACCTCCACACTATAGCATTTCTTTAGCTTCTCAATTTTCAGTCCTTTGCTTTTGCTTCATGACAATCTGCACTTTATTCTAAGTCTCCATTCATATATTCAGTTTGTTTTACACAAGTCTGTAGAAGAGAATTTTGTGAATATTCTCAAGCCATTTTATATTATAGCTTTATCTTTTGAATAGACTGGTCATGAGAAGTAGATTCTTTAATTTCTTTTTTGGGGGACCAGAACCAGCAATGCTCAGGGGTTACTCCTGGCTCTGCACTCAGGAATTACTCCTGGTGGTGCTCAAAGGACCACATGGGATGCCACAGATAAAACCCAGGTTAGCCACATTGCAAGGAAGCACCCTACCTGCTACACTGTCGCTTGGCTCCTAAATTTTGCAATTCCTAATAAAACATAATTCTATCCTACTATACTCAGTACAATATTCTTTATGTAAAGGGACTTCAAAAAAGTGTGGTTTGTTTCTTGTCTACAGGATAGGTAAATAACAAATATCTCACCACCATTTGAACTAGGAATATAACAAATCAGAACAGTCCTATCCACTGGCACCCCATATCTTTGGGGGGCCCACACTTGGCAATACTCAGGAATACTCTATGCTGTGGTGAGGAGGGGGTATGCTAGGAATCAAATGCTGGCCTGCCTCATGCAAAGTATGAGTGCAATATGGCCCTTCCACTATTTTCTTTACAAAAACATGATCTCAATTTCCTCTTATTCATCCCTATCACTGTCAATTCTAGATACTCCACAGGTGACAGAAGAAAATGATGCTTCTGGGCAACAGACCATTTTTCTCCCTAAGACAAAGAAGTTAAGTGAAAGAAATTAAGTTCAGATTTATTAAGTTTTCAGATTAAAGAGGAAAGGGAGAGAAAGTAAAACCAACCTTAGTAGACTAACGTGCTCTCTATAAAGGCAACTCTTCACCAAAATTCATCTTAACGGCATCTTCCTTTTTCTTTCTATCCCCATCTCAGACCCCTGTGATGGCCACCCTGGCTGACCCAGTGGGGCAGCCCTGGGAGAAAGAGGCAGGCTCAGGATGCCCTAGGAGGTAAAGTGAGCCTCTGGATGGGTGTCAGTGTGAAACCCTCTCCTCTCTAAGCAGGAGTCAGGAACCTGCTCCAAACACCAGTACTGTTTCCATGCCTCAATCTTTTAGTGATATTCTCAGAGGATGAAGAGGGGCCCCAGACACTCCACGCCCAGGACCCCACACACGCAGAGACCTCAGACACTCATCACACACACACAACTTTGCACCTACAAAGATGAGTCCACCAGCCTAAAATAATATGTGTGTGCGCGCACACACGCGCACACACACACACACACACACACACACACACACACACACACATATTGCAAACTTAATGTTTCTCTATTCCATCCCAGCAGGATCTCACATTCCTTGACAAGTGCCCTACCTGCTATACTATCTCCATAGACCCCTATTTCTTCAGATTGACACACACGGAAAAGTCCAGCTAGAATACGCACCTGCATGCCCCCCACCTCCAGAGGTCCAAAGCACTTCTCTCCAAGATAAACAGCAATTCCTGATATAGGAGTCCCCAAATGGGTGGGGAACCCTAAGAGGCCTCCTGCCCTGAGGTTCTCCAACATAAAGAAGATTGTTGTGCAGAGAGATGGAACTTGTATACAAGTTTCCCCTGGATGGCCCCCACAATTCCTGTGGACACCACCCCTGTTCTCTGACTCTTCATGCAACCATCACTGCCTTACCATGCAAGCTTCCACCAGAAGCCTTCCCAATAGGCTGAGCACCAGAACAGACACCCAGAAAACTGGCTGTAGGCACACGGTGAGCCCATGTGGTGAGCAAGGGCGGTGAGCACCAGAACCTACCTTTTATCAGGTGCTGCCCTGGAAAGATTCCGGTCGTGCTGTCTCTCTTTCCGCCTGTCATGCCGGATTTCATCTCTCTCGCGTGCCTCTCCATCCTCTGTCAGCAACAGACAGAACTGGAATTACTTAGGCACTTTCCCATTTATACTTGGAACAAGAGAACATTCTTTATTTACCTTAGAAAACTCCAAGAGCAAATGTGTATGAGGTAAAGCATACTGAACCTCATCAGAGTAGTAGACTGATAGAGGGACAGACAAGACAGATGGGCAGATGTCCGATAAGGTCAATTTAGTAATGTTAACTATACAAAACAGCTGTAGAGGGTCACTAAGATGTTCAATGGGTTGGAACACAGGCTTTGCATATAGACGCCCCCAGATTCAACCCCTTGCACAGAATCAAGGTCAGCCCTATCTGAAACAGCAGAAAAAGAATAGCTAATATAAGTCTTAAGCGAAAGCACAGTGGGTAGGGCGTTTGCCTTGTACGCGGCTGATCTGGGTTTGATTCCCAGCATCCTATATGGTCCCCCGAGCACTGCCAGGAGCAATTCCTGAGTGCATGAGCCAGAAGTAACCCCCATGCATTGCCAGGTGTGACCAAAAAGAAACAAAAAAGAAAAAAAAGGACTATAAGCACTAGTGGAGGGGCCAGGTTTGAGTCATAACCGGATTAGCACTGTTTCCAAAGAACAGACCGACAACTCCTCTCTCAGAGCGTACAGAACAATTAAGTTAGTTGCCCAGACCACTTTGCTCATCTGATCATGGAAACAGATTAGGGTCTCCACACCAGATCACACTGCTCTTCTGGCATAGAAATAGGATTTCAGGCCAGACAGGCTGACCCCAATGCTCTTTCTCTCGACTATACCTTCAGCTTAGAAAGGATAGATTATTTAAATAGACATATGCACCAGGCAGACTTCAAAATGCAGCAAGCCCGTGTAGACCATGAACAACAAGCTCTTCATATTAATTTACATTTAGATACTTTATATATAGTGTACCATATATAAAAGTCTAAATTTATATGCAGTGAAAAAAAGAATTTCTAAAATGAGACCTACTGTTCACAAAGTAAATCAATTCAGCAAAGGGCATGTTCTACCTTTCTCCACGTGGGTTTTGATGCCAGCTCTTCTCTCTCTGGCTTTCTGGGCCATTTCCCTCAGCTTCTCTTCATGTTTCTCCTTTTCTTTTTGAGCCATTTTCCTCTCTACTTGAGCACGCATTTCCACAGCTTCACGAGCCTGTTATTAAAGTCAGATATTAAAAATCCCAGATTAAATAAATTCCATTTTAAAAGAGCAGTTAATAAAGAATTTGGATTTGTTACTGCTAATTAAAACAAAAATTCCTGTCCATGAAAACAGAGCTTGTCTAAAAGACATCACAAACTTAGCTTTTTTAATCTGGAAATGCATTAGATGTTGAAACCAGTGACCCAAATCAATTATATAATGCAGTGACTCAGTGAGCAGGGTGGGGGACATCTGTTCTTTGGGCTTTCTGGCCTAGTTCTAGTACATGAAAGCAATGACATACATGGTTCTTGTCAGATGCCTGTGACCCATTTGCCTAGAGTGTATGGCCCACAAAGTTGCTACATATCCAAACAGTCCTTGGCAGAAAAATGATAACCTGTCCCTGCACCAAAGCTTTTTGATAATATGAAATGAACAAGATTTCAATGAAGTAATTGTCAACATCAATAGCATATGAGAGTTGTTTTCAAAATCAATCAAGGCAATCAAGAGAGTGTTAACCTATGACTGCAAGAGACAATTGTTTATAAAGGCTGCTTAGTGTGATACAGATCTACTTTCCTTCACAAGGTTATATATTAAAACCGTCAGCAATAGGGGATAGGATGAATACCAGTTTCTGAAGCACTTTTTCAGTTGCATTAGAATGCCTTTCTCTGATCTTTTGGAAACATCTACATTTAAAATAGAGGGAAATTATGAAACTTAGAATAGCAGCTAGCAATCTTCACAAAATGGGTTTATTTGGGGAATTATTATTCAGGAACGATGTGAAAAACTGGATCACTGGAGTGGGGTTTAAATCTAGAACTAAGCGCAGGAAGACGTGCTACACCATGGGGTGATCTGTACAATTCAGAACACCTCAGGAAAACAAGAAGCAATTTACAGATGTTCAAGACATTAAACAATTAAGTTATGACAGACTAACCTTCCGATCAGCAATGTACAGTGCTTCAGCCAGCTTGGCAAAGTTTTCATTGATGTGAACGGTCTGCAGTCCTCTTCCATCAGCAGCCAGGCGTTTGTCTAATGGAATTGTATAACCCTAGTGCAGCAGCAGACAAGTCACAAAAAAGTAACAGCAGATTCTTGAAACTTAGACTTATGGGTCAGGAGATAGAACAGTGGTTTAATTCTTGGGTTCGATTCTCAGCACCACATGGTCCGTCCCTGAGCACAGGTAGGTATGACCCTGCATCAAACCACTGGTTTGGTTGGTCAACGATTGCCAGTAGGACCCCAGGCCCGCTGAGCACGGCTTTGGAAGGCATCCCCTTCACCCCCCCAAGTTAAGATTTAAATGCCAGCTAGTTCAAATGTTTTAAATTATATTTGCTTTCTTCAAGTTAATGCAATAGTAGCAACAGCCAACACTGTATGCTCTGCAGCTAAGGTTTGATTCACTGTCGCCTTTTGGACTGTACCACTGTTGTTTCCCTTTGACAGATGAAGATACTGAGGCAGAGAGCTTAGGTTATATACCCATTGTCATACCTAAGTTTGGGTAAGTGTGGCTTTAAAGCCCAAAGAAAATAGATTTCAGAACAATAGATTCTCATAGGAAGAACTAAGGATAACTGTGGACTGTAAAAATGACCAACAAATAATGAATACAACAGTCATATCAAAGGTAGAACAAGTGATAGTACTTACAGGTAGTTTAATTTATCATTTAAAGAATTTAATTTGTTTTTGTGGGGGGGGCTCCCATTTTACAAAAAAGGAAGTATTATAGAATGACCTCAAGAAGTCACATAATTGCAGATAATCAATCCAAATCAGATCATTCAATCTTCTTTTTGTACTAGAATAAGTAAATAACTGACTTTAAATAAGTTACATTTAATTCTTGGAATAAAGTGATCTTCATCTATCAAAAACAATTATGAAAAATGATTTGGAAAAGTGACAACAGTGGACACTTATTTCACAACATTTATAGATTCTTCACAGCTCCTGAAAATTTTGGTGATTTGCAAAGATAGGAAAGATTTTATTTATTTTATTTTACTTTTATCTTATATTTTTCCCAGCAATGCACAAGGGTTCCTCCTGGCTCTGCACTCAGGAATTACTCCTGGCAGTGCTCGGGGACCATATGGGATGCTGGGAATTGAACCTGGGTTGGCAGCGTGCAAGGCAAACGCCCTCCCTGCTGTGCAATCGCTCCAGCCCTGGAAAGATTTTAAATAGCTTATATATACTATGTTATAAACATAAACATGAAATTAAAAAATTAAAGCACTAGGGATTAGAGCTGGGAAGATAGGAGGAAACTCCAGGTTCAGTGCCCACTACCAAGTGGGGAGCAAGCCTCAAGCACTGCTTTGTGCCTCCAGGACCAAAACCCAAATTCCTAAACCAAACAGAATAGGCAAAAATCCCACTATGTACCAAACATCTACTGCCTAGTCACATATCATTTGAAATGATTTATTTCTTTCAGAAATAATGTTAGATACAGATGAGTTATTCAAAAGAAGACTATCTTTCATAGTTTTAACTTCTACACATTCCACCTCTATGTACTAATATGCTATTTCAAACTATTTGGTTAGAAAGAAAGACTATGCGCCTTGACACATTGATGTTCACGCCTTGACATATTCATATTCACATTATATCAAAAAATGTGACATATGTTCTTTTTAAAAACATTCAATGAAATGAGGTGGGAATATTTATCCGGGTGTTTTCCAGTAGGTTCTAATGTTAAAAAATTGTTTTTCATAATAACTTAATTACCTTCGCGTTTTTCCAGTTTGAAATACAAGGAGGAATCTTCCATTCTTGTTGTTCCTTAACAGTCATCTGAGTTGGAAAAATAAGAGTGGAAAAAGAGACATCTTCAGATTTGCAATGTGATTAACACAAATTAAGTCTTCCTTTTCAAAGACAGCTCTATACAAAGTGAAACAGATTTAGTCAAAGGTCAAATTGCCATTTGTCTGATAGCACTATATGCTTGTTTCTGTTCCCATAGTGATAATTCTAATAACTTAATAGTAAAAATGAAAATTTAAGTTATCTTGGATAGTCAAAGATATTCATGAGTATTCTCCATGTTTAAAGTGAGATGACTTGATATTAAAAAACAGTTTAGGCTGATGCTCTGATTTGATTTCTATCACCAAAATACAAAACAAACAAAATCTGTTCTTTTTAATTAGGCAATGAAACAAACCTAAAAAAAAAAGCGACTTCAGTTATCAGAGACCTAATGATCCCATGTACTCATTTCCTAAAACTATTATCATCCTTCATTTCAAACAGCAGATTCTGTTCATTCTATAAAAAGCAGTAATTAGGTTGATAATAATATTGTAACAAATTTAACATTTTACATAAATTTTCCTAAGTACTCTATAATACATTATATTCTT
>JAOXYA010000019.1:11894153-11911837 GCA_028565675.1 Sorex palustris
AACTTTCATTTCCCCCCCCCCCCCCCCGATTTACCGAAATAGAAAATAATTGCTGTGCCACGCTGGGTAATAGAGGGGTGCCCTCGGGTGCTGGCGAGCTCGTGGGGGTGTGAAGTGCCCCAGATGCTCACGTTGGGCGGTCTCTTGCTTGTGCCAGACATTTTGTTTATTTCTTACCTACGGGTTCTTCTGGCTAACAGCGGAGCCGCCCCAGCTGGCTTCCACTTCCTGGAGAAGCTTCCAGCACAGTGTGGGCTGGGAGCAGAGAACCCGGTTGCTGAGAACCACACGGGCCCCCCCCCAAATCCAGGATGGTTCATGGGTCACCCCAATGCTTCGGGACTGACCCGCAGGCTGGCATGAGGACGGCCGTCAGGGAGGCTCTGACAGGTGAGCAGGAGATTGAGAGGCTAGAGGCCAAGGCCTCAGGGCTCATGGCTCCCCCTGGACACAGGGTAGGCGTGAGCAGACACAGCTGCGTCACCTTGGTCTCTGCATCTTGTCACCTCGCACCGTCCTTGGTGGATCTGTTTCTCCACGCCAAGGCATGTTCTCCAACACTGTGTTTTTGTACGTGGTTCCAGGAGGCAGTGTGGACCCCTGGGTGAGAACCACATCAGGACAGAACAGCTGCGTCTTGAGTATGTATAAGCAGAATGTGCATACTAACTACATAACAGAGACCCGTCTCTGTGTAACAGGTATGTCTGTATCCACGTACAGCAGCTGTACACGAGCTGTGGAGCGGGTATCCATGAGCTCGCTCTGTCACAGGTGCCTGTAATATATAGAACAGGAAGACATGCGTGTTGACAGAACCACTTCCTGTGGAGATCTGTGACATACTTAGGCATATCTATGGAGCAAATGACCACATAATATCTCTCTGGTAACTATTTCTACAGGATCTATGTAACAGATATGAGCCTAGCGAATAAATGTAATACCCATATACCAGATACAGGTAGTAGCCATAAACTAGGTATCTGTAGCAGCTATATGACAGATAGATATGTCAAATCGGTGTCACAGACTATCCGGATCATAAATGTCCATATGACAGGCGACTACAGAATATCTCTTTGCGTGACCACAATATCTATAGTACGACATAGTGTCCGGAAGCAGTATAATGGAACAGATGGGTGTGTAATATCTATGTGCAGGTACGTGTAGACTCTCTCGATAACGGAATACACCCAGGGCACAGACAAGTCAGTTCACCACTAGCCAACTCTCAACCCTCTCCCCGCTATTCCCCCCAACTCCATGCCTGGGTTCTAAATGCCTCCCTCAGGGGCTGTACAGCGGGCTGGGCATTTGCCCTGCACACAGCTGATGCAGGTTTGGTTCCTTGCACCCCCACATGGATCCCTGAGCACCCCCAGGAGTGATTCCCTGAGCTCAGAGCCAGGAGTTAGCCTTGAGCAGCATTGGATGTGGCCCCCAAACCAAATAAACACTGCCTGCCCCCAGCCCACACGGGATTGCTACCTGAGCTGTGTGCCCTGTGGGCAGATGGGAGGCAGAGACAAGGCTGTTCCCTGGTTGAAGTCACTTCCTGCTGACCGATCTCTCCCCTGATGCCTGCCCCACCAATCTCATCTCTGACAAACAACAACCCCACACCCTCAGCCCCTGCACCCCAGCCCTTGATGCCCTTCTCAAGAGTGGGTAGAGGTGTCACTTCCAAGGGTCTCAGCAGCACCCACCCTGTCCACATTTGCCTCCCCACTGACTGTCCCAGCCCCCTGCGTCCACCCAGGCACCCTCCCCTGCTGCCCGGTGGCTCCAGCCCTCTTGTCTGCTGCTAGCTGAGACCACTCTGAGTGTCTCCCCAAGCCCTCTAGGACAGGGTAGGGGTGGGGGCTAGAAGATCCCGCAGGTCGGAGGCACAGTAACTCAGAAGAGGAAGCAGCAGGTGGACAAGGTGCCCAGAAGGGGGTCCCGGGCCAAGGGTTGATGGAGGGGAAAATGCCTCCCAGTACACGATACTGGGGTACTGTTGCTGACCCCCATGAGCACCCCGCAAGGGTACATGAGATGACATGGTCTGGGGAAGGGCCGAGACAAAGCACAGGGTTCAGGTACTGCCCTGCATGCAGCGACCCTGGTTCAATCCCCGGGATTCTGTATGGTTCCTGGGCACTGCCAGGAGTCAGCCCTGAGCACTGCCAGAAGGGATCCCTGAGCACAAAGCCAAGAGGGATCCCTGAGCACAGAGCCAGGAGTCAGTTCTGAGCACCACCTGGAGTGGCCCCCAAACAAAATAAGGTAAGATAAAAATCAGGTGACTAGGGGCCTGAGAATCTGCCTTACAGGCACGAGAACTCAAGTTTGATCCCTGGCACTGCCCCATATGCCAACTGTGACTTCAGGGGACACTGCCAGTTGGGACTGCAGAACGTCGGTGCGCTGCAGCCAAGTGTGCACGGGCGGGGGGGCGGGGTGCATTCATCACAGTAACAACAAGACAGGGAAGGAGTGTGGGGGAGGCTGGTATCAAAGACCCTGGGCAACCCGGCTCCTACAACAGAAGTCTCATCCCCGCCTCCCACGCGCCTTCTCCTGCCAGAGAACTCTTCAGAGTCTCTTTCACCAACCAAACCTGCACTTCTACGACTCTAACAGCCTCAAGACAAATCGCCCAAAGGTTCAACAACTCTCAACGTTGGGAAACAGATGTCCCCCCTGTATCTGGGTCCGAAGAGAGTGCAGTACCAGGTATGACCACACGGGAGCAGTGTAGGCAATGCCTTCCTCCAACCAGCGCGTCCACACAACCGGCTCCCAGTTTAGCCCCTGGCTTTCACCGTCCTCATCTCTGAACACACAGAGGGGACGGATAGTGCAGTGGGTAGGGCGCTTGCCTTGCACGCGGCCGACCGTGGTTCCATCCCTGGTGCCCCATAGGGTTCCCCAAACTCCACCAGGAGTAATTTCCTGAGCACCATCAGGAATTCCTGAGCTCAAATTCCTGAGTGAAGAGAGAGCCAGAGCGATTACTGAGCACTGCCAGGAGGCATCCCTGAGAAGTGCCAGGAGTCAGCCCTGTGCACTGCCATGAGTGATCCCTGAACGCAGAGCCAGGAGTGATCCCTGCACACGACCAGGAATGATTCCTGAGCGCAGAGCCAGGAGTCAACCCTGAGCACAGAGCCAGGAGTCAGCCCTGAGGACCACCAGTAGTGAACCCTGAGCACAGAACCAGGAGTCAGCTCTGAGCACGGTCAGGAGTGAGCCATGAGCACAGAGCCAGGAGTCCCCACTGAGAAGCACCAGGCATGATCCCTGAGTGCAGAGCCAGGAGTGCTCTCTGAGCACTGCCAGGAGGAATTCCTGAACACAAAGCCAGAATCAAAGATTTAAATGCAGTTACCTGAACGCCAGTCAGGTACAATCAGTGCAAGGCAAGTGCCCCTCCAGGCTGGCTCTGGACCCCCCACCCCAACTGCTTCTGAAAAACTAAGGTATGGCCAGGGCCAGGGACCTTGCAGCCCATCCTTCGCCCTTGGGAGCTCTGGGTCCAGTTCCCAGCCCCCAGAGCCATGCGCACTGCACAAGTCACTGCACATCTTCTGGAGAGACACCAGGCCCTTCTTCCGGGCAGAATGAAGTGTGGGGCGGGGTTTCTGGAGAGGAACTTGAAGGAATGCCCCTAAACCCTCACCCCCGTGAGTGGACGGCAGTTTTGGGAACTGATTTTAAGTGCCCTGAGCACTTTCCACTTTCTGGGACGCAGGAGGAAGCCTGGAATCTCTCCAGGGATGGGGCGCGCCTTGCATCACCCGGGCAACCCCGCCTCGCGCCGACCCCTGGTGGCCCGTCCTGTCCCAGTCCCCTCTCCCCCACCCCCCAATTCATTCTTCGCAGGGGGCGAGGGCGCCTTGGGGGAGGGTCTGGGACAGACCCTTGGAGATGGGGGCGGGGGGGGGCTTGGCGGGAGCTGAGGCGTTGAGGGGTCCGCACCGGGTCGCCCCTGCCAGGGTCTGCGGGCTGCGGGGAAGTGGCCGCGGGTCTATTTCAGACTTTATGGTACGAGCGGGCGGCGCCGCCCAGACGACACTCCCCAGCCGTTAGGGGAGCGGGAGGGGAACGCAGGGGTGTGGTTAGCGGGCGCAGGGGGAAGCGAAGCAGGGCGTTCGGACCTGCCAGCGCGCACCCCGCGGGGTCGCACCTGCCGCGCGCGCACCGACCCGGCCGTCCCGTGCGCCCACCGCGCGCACCCGTGCGGCCGTCCGTCCTGCGCTCCGGCCGGTCTGTCCGTCCTGCGCTCCCTCCGTCCATCCGTCCGTCCGTCCTGCGCTCCGGCCCGTCTGTCCGCAGCCGCGCTCACCTGCCCGTCCGGCCGTGCGTCTTGCGCTCCGGTCGGTCCATCGGTCCTGCGCACCGGCCGGTCCAGCTCCGAGGAGCCGCGGCGCTGCCCCGTGAGTCCCGGCGCCGCCCGAAGCTGGAGGTGCACAGGTGGGCAGCGGGGGACCCCGCGTTCAGCGCCGACGGGACGGTCACGCGGAGACCCGCCAGGCTCCGGCCTCCGGGGATGGGGGCTGTGGGCCGCGGGCCTGAAAGGGCAGCGCAGGTTCGGGCCCCAGTCGCTCTGCTCCCGGCAGGCCCCTGCCGGTGTGAGTGTGAGAGTTGTTTGGGTGTGTGTGCAGCCGGTGTGCTGGGGCTGTGAGTGTTGACAACGTGCTAGGGAGTACCAGGGTGCAGGTTTGGGTATAAGGCTGGAGAGTGCGTATGTGAGTGTGCATGTGTGTGCACGCACGTATGTATGTGTGTGTGTGTCTGTGTGTGTGTGAGCGGGCATGTGTGTGAATTCCAGGGTCTGTGTGCGTGTGAGCGCGTGTGAGTCCCGGTGTGTGTGTGTGTGTGTGTGTGTGTGTGTGTGTTTGCTGGGCTGTGTGTGAGTACGGGGGTCTGAGTTCTGCTGTGTGTATACGTACTGCATTGTGAATACTAGTATGTGAGTCCTGGCATCTATGTATGAGTCCTAGTTGTACTTGTATGTGTGTTGTGTGTACTGAACTGTGTGTGAGCCCTGGAGTATGTTTGTGAGTCCTACGGTGTGTGTGTCCAGGAGTGTACGTGTGTATACACGGGCTATGAGTACTGGAGTGTGTGTGTGTGTGTGTATGTGTGTGTACAGGGCTGTGTGTGAGTACTGGAGTATGTGTGTGTATGGGGCCATGTGTGAGTGCTAAAGTGTATATATGTGTGTGTATACGGGGCTGTGTGTGAGTACTGGTGTGTGTGTGTGTGTGTGTGTGTACGAAGCTATATGTGAGTGCTAGAGTGTGTGTGTGTGTGTATGAAGCTGTGTGTGAGTGCTAGAGTGTGTGTGTGTGTGTGTGTGTGCGGAGCTGTGTGTGAGTGCTGGAGTGTGTGTGCGTGTACAGGGCTGTGTGAGATACTGGAGTGTGTGCGTGTGTGTGTGTGTGAGTACTGGAGTGTGTGTGTGCACGGGGCTGTGTGTGATACTGAGCGTGTGTGTATGTGTGAGTACGGGGCCGTGTGTGAGTACTGGAGTGTGTGTATGTGAGTCCTGGTTGTGTGTTGTGCGTGCACGTGTGCAGTGGGGGAGCCCCCCTGGGGCTGCAGCGTGGCCATGGCAGGGTTAATTCCTGCTGTCAGCCTGTGCGTGGGCACCTGTGGGCGCTCAGGGAACGCCTGGGCGATGTTCTGAGCCCGCCCCCGCCCTAGCCTCTGCCATCTGAGACTGCCGCCCCCACTCCACGTGGGCAGTCCAGGGTCTCCTGTGTGCCTGTGGGAGCCCTGGCTTGGATGAGGAGACCCCGGTCGGGGGTTCCCCAATGCGGGGGGACAGACACAGCTGATGGCAGCTGCAGGTCATGCTGTGATGCAGGCGTGCGGAGCCCCGTTCTCCCCGCCCCAGGCTGCACCCCGACTCTGCCCTGTGCTCTCCCAACGTGGGCGTAGGGGCAGAGAGCCCAGAGCAGAGGTGGCAGGAGAGATGGGACCCAGGGCTGACCGGCTCTGGCCAGAATGGACAGCTCCCTCAGGCTGTCTTCCTTCCTTCCTCCCTCCCTCCCTTCCTCCCTCCCTCCTCTCTTTCTTTCTTTCTTTCTTTCTTTCTTTCTTTCTTTCTTTCTTTCTTTCTTTCTTTCTTTCCTCAACTCAGCTATGCTCAGCTCTGCACTCAGGAATTACTCCTGGCAATCCGGGATGCCCAGGATTGAACCCAGGTCGGCCGTGTGTAAGGCAAACGCCCTGCCCGCTGTACCATTGCTCTGGCCCCAGACCCTGATTTTCTTTGTCATTTTTCGCCCCCCAATTGAGGCCGCGTGATCTACAGAGTTACTCATCGCTGAGTTTCGGGCGGTGCAGCTTCCCAGCACCAATGTCAGCGCCCTCCGCCTGTGTGGCGCTTTCCTCCGCCACCCTGTAGCCCGCCTCCTGTCTTTCTTTCTTTTTTAATGTAGGAGTACTCCTACTCCTCAGCAGGCACTATATTTATTTTTGAGCCACACCCAGAGGTACACAGGGCTGACTCCTGGCAGGGCTCGGGGGACCCTGCGCGTGTTGCTGGGGATTGAACCTGTGTCAGCTGTGTGCAAGGCAAGAGCCCTCCCCGCTGTCCTCTCTGCTCTGTGCAGTTTTCAGTTTGGTCACGGACGTTGGGTTTGCCGCGGTCCGTGCTGTGGGTTCTGTGGCTCAGATCTGCGGGTGTCCCACAGCTCTTCACGGCCAGCATGTCTGCGGTGTCACCTCCCATCTGCCTCTTTCTCCGGCTTCTCTGGGCGGGTGGGGGTGGGGGTTGTCTTGTTCTCTGCGGGACTGTCTGTGCACCTTTTCCTGGCTCTCGCCACCTTCTGACCTTGTTTCCTTCCTGTGCCCCCCGCCCACTTACAGCTGGCGCCCTAGACTCATGCTGCCCCGTTAATGTGACTGTCCCCTCTTGGGGGCTGGACGGCCCACAGGGCTGAGGACCATGCTCAGCAGTTCCCATTTGCTGGAATTGCTTTTGGAACCCGGGAGATTCTGAAGGACAGCTTCCGGGAGGCAAGCACAAGCCTGAGCTCTTGGGAACTGTGTCCTTTCCTGCTTCCACCAGAGCCACCTGGAGAAGATCTCCATCTGGGTCCCACTTGCTGCTCCTGGGGGCTGTGGGTCCAGATGTAGTGATGATCTCGGCCAGCAGATGGCGCGGGAGCTCACGTGTCTGGGAGGGTCCTGGGAGGCGTGCCGGGTGGGCTTGGCCTGGGCTGTGGAAGGAGCCTGGACTGGCCCCTCTACGTGTAGCACTGAGACTGCTGACCACCCCAGGCCCTATGGACTTCGCTTCACGAGGGCGGGCCTGGCTGGGTTGTCGCCACTGACCACTGGCACCGCCCTGCCCCCTCCTTATCCAAGCTGGGGCCCTCTCTGTCCCTCGGACTGTGCGGCATCCTCCTTCCTTCCTTCTTTATTTTATTTTATTATTTATTTTTGCTGTTTGGGTAACACCCGGAGATGCTCAGGGGTTACTCCTGACTCTGTACTCAGAAATTACTCCTGGCAGTGCCTGGGGGACCATATGGGATGCTGGGAATTGAACCTGGGTTGACCGCATGCAAGGCAAACGCCCTACCCGCTGTGCTATCGCTCCAGCCCCTCCTTCCTTCCTTCTTTCATCACATCCCTCTCTTGCTTGCCTGCCCCTGAGAGTAATATCTGGGTCACTGTGGGGGGAGGGGGACCCATCGTGGATGGCCTTGTAGTGTTCCTGGACTCATTGAGTAGGTGTGGAGAGAGGTGGGGGTGAGAGAGGGAATATGGTCTCGAGGCGGAGACAGCGGCTTCTGGTCCAGGCTCCTGCCTGAGTGGGGGAGGAGGAGGAGGGCCAGGGGTCAGTGGGACGCGTCCGGCAGGTGCAGGAAGGCGCAGAACGTGGCGAGAGTGGACGTGGGGTTGGGGCTGAGCCCACACTGTGAAGCGTCTTGACTGTTCTCCCTCCAGGGAGTGAGAGGACTCAGAGAGGGGGGCAGGATGATCTCAGGAAGTGGGCAGGCGAGCTTGCTGTCTGCAGGTGGGGTAGGAGCTAGAGAGGGTCGAGCATGGGGAATTTTCACCTGTATCAGCCCAGTGACCTCAGCGCGCGCGCGCGCACACACACACACACACACACATGCACACACGCATGCATGCATGCACACATGCACATGTGTCCCCAGTTTCCCTCCAGATCCCCCAAACAACCCTTCTATGGCAAGTTCTTCTCTGTCTGTCTCTGTCTCTGTCTCTGTCTCTCTCTCTCTCTCATTTTAGGCATTATGGTTTGCAACGCAGATGCTGAAAGGTTACATGTATCCCTTTACCTACTTTCACCCCACAGTTCTTGTCTAGAGTGATCATTTCCAACCAATATTGTCATAATGGGCTGGAGCGATAGCACAGAGGTAGGGTGTTTGCCTTACATGCAGCCGGCCTGGCTGAGCCGGGTTTGATTCCTCTGCCCCTGTCGGAGAGCCTGGCAAGCTTCCAAGAGTATCTTGCCTTCACGACAAAGTCTGGCAAGCTACCCGCAGTGTATTCAATATGCCAAACACAGTAACAAGTCTCACAAAGTTACTGGGCCCGCTTGAGCAAAATCAATAAATCGATGAACAATGGAAGGACAGTGGACATTGTCATAATGGACCTTCCTCTACCCCCCTCCACCCTCCCCACCACACGCCCTTGTGGTAATTCCCAACCACTGACCAGTCCTTCTGGCTCGCTTTCCCTGGCCTTGGATATGAGTTTCATGCTTTTTTTTTCTTACATATCCCACAAGTGAATGCATCTGATACAGGTTTGATCGGTCTTTCACCTGAACTCCCGCGGCGGGGGTGGGGTGGGGTGAGTTTGAATTTGAACTTGGCCGTGTCTTTTGCATAGTTCCAGGAAGGGGGGGGGCTGCAGGATATCCCCGCCCCGCTCCGTATGAAACATAGCCCGTTCCCCCATGGTTGTAGGCGGAGCCTGACCTTCCCCCCCCCCCCCCCCGGCTCCACTCAGGGTCTCAGGGGAGGTTCAGAAAGATAAAGCAGCTTTCCCACCAGGAACACTGGTGGTCTTCCAGCTCAGTGGGGATGGCCGAGAACAGGGCAGCAGGGTTAACTGTGGAAGGCAGTGGTGAGCTCGGGGATTCTTAGAGGTGGGCGCACCAAGGGGGCAGCTATAGAGACGGCAGTGGGGCTGCAGGTCTGGCCAGGGGTGGGCCCAGGTGCCCCCAACTGGTTGGCTGTGCTGTGTGCAGGGCCCACCCCAGATCCCCACTCTCGAAAGCTGGATTTCCCTCCTGGGGGGCGCCCGATGTCAGGGGTCGGCGGGGATGCAGGAGGACAGGTTTCCTCGAAACCTGGTGCCTCGGCTCCATGTGTGACCCCGACTTCTGCCTGCTTGTCTGCCCATGGGACTGACCACTGCCTGACCGCTGCTCCGTGCCAGTCTCCAGGGGCGCCGCCTCCCACCCCCTGCCCCCGCGCCGGGTCCTGGTTTGAGTGCCCCCGACCAGTCCCCACGTTTTGCTTTGTTGTTGGTTTTTCCTTTTTCCCTGCCGTGCTGGGGCTGGAAACCAGGGCTCAGGCAGACAAGGTGCGAGTTTTGCCGGTGCTCTGACTTGTGGCCATGGTCCCCCTTGACAGGTGTCCACTCTCCGTGCACTCGCTTCTCTCGGTCCTCAGCCCCGCCTTTGTTTGCGCTGGCATCTGCGTGCTTGTCTCTGCCACGGGCCCAGGAGGCTGTGGGGTTGGCATGGGCATGTCACCCACGGCCGCAGAGCGGGGAGTGGGGAGCGTGCCTCAGGGCATCAGGCTGAGAGAGCTCCACCCCTCCATATGCCTCGGCCCTGTACCCCTTCCAGCCTTCCCTGCAGCTCCCGATGAAAAAGACATTTATACTAAAGACTGTAATGAAGAGCACCGCCCCCTCGCCCCCCCCTCAATGCTGAATGTTAAAGGAAACACTAGCACTATCCTCCTGTAGCTCATTGATTTGCTCCAGTAGCACCAATAACATCTCCATTGTGAGACTTTGTTGTTACTGTGTTTGGCATATCGAATACCTCACGGGTAGCTTGCCAGGCTTTGCCGTGCTGGCGAGATACTCTCGGTAGCTTGCCGGGCTCTCTGAGGAGGACTTGAACCCGGGTCAGCCACGTGCAAGGCAAACGCCTTACCTGCTGTGCTATCGCTCTAGCCCGTCAAAGGGAGATTTTTCTCAATTACGAGAGAACTTCAACCAGAGGGAGATGGAGGGCGGGAAGCAGGCCTGTCTGCGGGCTGGGACGGGGTGTCACCCGGCTGTGAGTCTGTGTGCTCCCCCCTGGACAGCTCCGGATCCCGAGGCCCCTTGGGCCGGTTATTCTGGCATTACCGAGTTACTCTTTCACACTTTGGGCCACGCCTTCTCCTGTCCGTGATATGGAGACCCCAGAGAGCCTCTGCCCCCCCACCCCCCACCCCAGTGCCTTCCTTCTCACCTCACTGGGGCTGCACCATCTCTGTCTCTGTCCCTGGCACAGTTCTGGGGGGCTGAAAGCTGACCCAGTCCTTATTCCCTGACACCGGC
This sequence comes from Sorex palustris, assembly GCA_028565675.1. Lineage (NCBI taxonomy): Eukaryota > Metazoa > Chordata > Mammalia > Eulipotyphla > Soricidae > Sorex > Sorex palustris. The sequence goes on from JAOXYA010000019.1 coordinate 11,904,705, forward strand.
CATAGCAGCCTGAGAGTAGGAGGGGGGCTTGCAGCTTGCAGCTTTCAGCCACGGACCCTGGCAGAGCGGTGCATGCAACCACCCTCCTCCCCATGGCCAGTAGAGGCGGAGGGAGTGGGGTCCAGGTGCTGCCAGAGGCTCTCAGGAGAATGACCTAAAGGTGAGAGCAGAGGGCTTGGCGGGCAGAGGCCCTGCACACGCCCTGCATCCCCGGATTATAGCTCTGGGGCCTTTCTCCCTAGCAGGGATGGGCTCGCAACCTTTGTGTTAACAGGGTCGAAGTGCAGTGGGCTGACTGCTCAGTCCTGAGGTGGGGTGAGGGTGGTGCTGAACTGGCCTGAGAAGCCTGGAGGGGGGAAGGGTGGTGAAGCCGGACCCTCGGGTTGTATCCAGCCCCACAGCCCCCCGAGTGTGACTGCAGACCCCGTGTTTCAGTCTTTGTGCCCTGGCGCTGGAGATAGGCGCCTTCCCAGGGCTTCCAGAAACCAGCTCTCCCCACCCCGGGGGTTCTTCCAGAGAGGAGCTGCTTGTTTAGAGAGGCACAGCAGGGCCCTGACTCCAGATCCAGTGCTCGTCCTGCCAGCTGTGTGTGTGTGCGTGTGTGTTTGTGTTTGTGTGTGTGTGTGCATGTGTGTGGTGCTTGTGTGCGTGTGTGTGTGTGCATGCATGTGTGTGTGTATGTTTGTGTGTGTGCGTGTGTGTGTGCATGTGTGTGGTGCTTGTGTGCATGTGTGCGCGCGCATGTGTGTGTGCGTGCATGCATGCGTGTGTGTATGTTTGTGTGTGTGTGTGCATGTCTGTGTGCTTTCGTGTGTGTGTGTGTGTGTGTGTGTGTGTGTGTGTGTGTGTGTGTATGTTTGTCTCCTGGGACCTCCCAGTCTTGGCGGCTTTGAGGGGCGGCTATTCTTGGGCTTCCCCAGCCAGCCTCCTTCCTTGCCCCACTGGTCTGGGCAAAGACCCTCAGGTGCTCACTAGCCCATCAGCATCCTGCTGGCCTCCCTTGGCACACTCCCCCTTTGGGACCTGCTGTATCTGTGCTCCTGTCAGACCCGCCAGTATCCAGACGATGTTGGCCCCTGGGCCCCTTTCGGGTAGAGGGGGATGGCCCACCACTGTCCACTCTGTGCTCCTGGAACCCAGGGATTGGTGGGGCAGCTGATGATCTCCCCCCTCCTCGCGCGCACACTGTGGGGGGACACAGGAAATTTCAGTGCCCGACCCTCCCCCAGAGCCTCTGGCCAGAACAATGCATCGAGGGAATCATTAGGGAGCTATTAAGCACTCAGCTGCAGGTGCAGACGGCCGGGTCAGGGGAAATGCAGGAAAGGGTGCCAGGAAAAGGTGGGGGGAGGTGGGCCTCGGGCCGCCCACCCATGGAGAGCGGGCCCCTGGGAGTGGAGCCTCGGTACCCGCTCCCGTGGCCTGAGCACAGAGCAGTGGGTGCAGCCCCTTTCCATGGCTTGTAAACAGGGTCTCCTCCGCAACTCTCGTCTTTTCTCCGTGTGTCTGTCTTGGTAGTCCAGCAGGGAGGGCGGCCTCCTTGCGCGTGCCCCCCGGGTTCAGTCCCTGGCACCCCGTCAGGTGCCCTGAGCATCCTCAGGAGTGATCCTTGAGTACAGTCGGGTGTGAACCCAAATCCCCTCCTCCTACACCAAAAACAAAACAAAACAAACAAGCCCCCACAATGTGACAGCAGTGCTGGAGACTGTCCAGGGATTAAGGCATTGGCCTAGCATCCCACTGCCCCCGGTTCGAATCCCTGGCACCACACATGTTCCCCTGACCACCGAGCACAGAGCTGGCATTAGTGGCGGGCGTGAGAGCGGCAGTCAGCCTGGAGCCTGAGCTGCCCTGCGAGGGGCTGAGCTCTGGGTTAAGGGTGGGGGACAGGGGTGGGCCCTGATGCCAGGGTCTGGGGAGTCTTTGTGGGCTGCAGGTCTTTGTTTGCTCAGTTTTTACTGAGGCACCGTGGCTAAGACAGTTGGTATTTTCTGTCCACCGCTGGTGGTGCTCAGGGCTGACCCCTGTCTCTGTGGTCAGGGATCCCTCCTGGTGGGATCATGTGTGGTGCTGGGGATTGAACCCTGGCAGACCATGTCAAGGCAAGTGCCCTACCTGGGTCTGGCTATGTTTTCTCTCCTCTCCAACCCCTGTAGCCTGGCACTGGGTAGTGATCCAAGAGGCCAGAGTCAGGAAGCTCTGACCTCCTCTCCTGAAGGACGGCTGACCCTGAGCCCTGAGCCTGCATAGTTAGGGCTCCCTGGCTTTGTTAGTGGAATGTGGAGAGCCTGGCCCGCTTCCCTCTCCAGAGAGTGCGCCAGGAGGAGAGGGTGACCAGTGGGTACAGGCAGGTGTGTGTGTCTGTGTGTGTGTGTGCAGGTGGGCATGCAGGTGTGTGTGTGTGGGGGTGGGTGGGGCATTGTGTGTGTGCAGGTGAGCATGGGCAGGTATGTGCGTGCAGGTGAGCATGGGCAGGTGCGTGTGTGCAGGTAGGAAGGGCAGGTGCAAGTGTGGCAGGACCGGGTGTTGTGTATGTGCAGGTGCGAGTGTGCAGGTGGGTGGGGCATTGTGTGTGTTCAGTTGCAAGTGTGCAGGTGGCATGCAGGTGTGTGTGTGTACAGGTGGGCAGGGCAGGTGCAAGTGCAGGTGGGTGGGGCTTTATGTGTGTGCAGGTGAGCAGGGCAGGTGTGTGTGTGCAGGTGGGCATGCAGGTGCGAGTGTGCAGGTGGGCTGGCCAGTTCCTCATTGCAGGTGGGCATGCACATGCATGTGTGGTCAGCAGTGCCGAGACCTCCTGCATCGCGAGCAGGAGTTGGCTTCTCTGTAACGAGCAGAGCGGAGCGGAAGTGCTTTGGAGGCTCCCAGTAGCCCCTCTGGCTGTGATCAGGACTCCCAGCCTGGCCCTCCCCAGGCCGCCCAGAAGCCCACCAGTCCTAGCTGTGGGTGGGACTGTGGCTGCCGTGGGTGCCTGTGTCTGCGCTCTCAACACCCTGGGGGCAGAGGCGGACCCTGCGGGGAGACTGTTGTGGTGCCAGACTGGCCTTGGATCATGCCAGCCCGGGCTGCACTTGTCGTGGGTGGGTGGGGCAGACCCATGCAGACCTCAGGAGTCGCAGCTGGCGTCTCCCCTGGGCCTCGCTGCTGCCCCCAGGAGCAGCCCTGTTCCATCCCACTCAGAGGAGAGAGCCATGGCCCCAGCTCGAGGGGGCCGGCACGTGGCTTAGGTCCCGTAGTGAGTGTGAGGCAGGAACCTGGAATAGCTCCATGCCCTGCTGGTGGTGGTATCTGTGGGTATTCCTGAGTGGATTGTGGCCCCCGGAGGTGAGGGACGGGGGTGTACAGCTTGGCTGTTCCAGGCGGCGCTCAGCATTGGCAGCGCAGGGATGTTCAAGGCTGGGAGCAGGTCAGATCCCGGCTACCCCATCCTGTTTCCTCTGGGGAGAAGCAGATTCGAGACACCTAGAACCCCACACAGGATGGCCAGTGGGCAGCCAGGGGGATGCACAACTGCTGGGGCTCAGCCGACTCACTCACTCGCGGGCAGGCTCATGGACACTGGGCCTGACTGGAAAGCCGTGAACTGGGCAACGGAAACCCAGGGGGCCACGCTCTTGCCCGGAGTGTGCCCGCGACTCTCTGGCCTTCTGCTTCTGGCTGGCCCTGAACCTCTGAGGTCTCGAGACGCGAGCAGTGACCTTGTCAGATTCTCTTCTTCCAGCTCGCCTTGGGGGGAGGTGCTAGCCTGGCAGGTGAGAGGTGAGAGCTGCTGATGCCCCCCCCCCCCCCGTGGGACCCTGCTCCAGGCAAGAGCCTCCCCCTCCCTCACTGCCCCCTCCCTTCCCCTCCCCATTCCCCCGTCAACCTGGGCTGTGCCTTGGCAGCCGAGGGAGGCAGGCCTCCCCATCGCACTGATTTATGTTCATCGTCGAAACAATAATGTTTAATCTGGAAAGGGCTAATCAATTTTTTATGCTGATTATGAAAAGGCCAGCTGTGCCTGCTTCTTTATTCACGGAGCTCCGGGCACATGCCGCCCCCCGTCCACGGCCAGGCCCCCGTGCAGCTCTGCCTGCTTCAGGGAGACCCCCTTGGTGGCCCAGTCTGTGCCACTTAGGAGGCGACTGCTGGTATATGTCGTGTGTGTTCAGTTGTGTGCACGTGTGCCTGTGTACATGTGTGTGAATGTGTGAGCACGCATGTGCACGTGCCTATGCACGCCTGTGCATTTGTACATGTGCATATGTATGCCTGCATGTTTTTGTATGTGTGAAGTACTGGGGCTGGAGCTTGATTAGTGGGGTTGTCGGCAGCTGGTAGGAATTGTGGGGTCAGAGGCTGCCAAGCTATGGCTCCTTGAGTGCAGTTCATGCCTCAGACTTCACTGGCCCCATCGCGCCTGCGCTGTGGGCCCCAGTGTCACTAGGAGGAGGACCCTGAGCACTTCTGGGGGGTGCTCCCTCCCCCAAATAACTGATTCAGGGGCTTAACAATCTCCTGTACACATGCGGATTAGAGACAATGTGAGGCAGTTGCCCTAAGGTCACACGGTGGTGAGAGGCCTGGAGGGGCACCGGCACTGGGGAGGGTCCCAAGCTGACCGAGGGTAGGTTGGTGCCTCCATGGCCCCCCACCTGGAGCTGCAGGCCTGGGTTTGGTACAGGCCAGGCTCATGTGCCTCTGGCCCCCAGTAGCTTCCCAGCCCTGCTGCCTGTTGTCTTCTCACTGGGGGCAGTGGCTGAGGTCACACAGTGGCCCGAGAGATGAGAATCTCACCCGTGAGGAGGGTGGGGCTCTGTTTAGGGGGCCCCTGGGCCTCTGTGAGGCAGGCCTGCAAGAGTGGAGGCCAAGGCGAAGGTCGGAGAGGACACACAGGGCCTGGGTGGACAGGGACAGGAAGGATGTGGTGGAGGTGGGAGAGGGGCCCTTGTATGGTGAGGGGTCGGGTCAGGGCCGTTGGGTGGGAGGCTCCCATGGGTTTCTGAGTCGGAGGCGCGGGTGGCTTGGTGGGGAGTGGGTGAAGGATTTTGGAGTCAGTCTGCCAGACTCCAGGCTGGAGGCTCCAGTCTGAGCCCGGGGGAGCCCTCAGGACACCTGCAGCCTGAGGAGGTCAGCATGCTGGGGCTGGTGGGGTGCTTGCTCAGCTTTCCACTGGCAGTTGGGGCACACAGTGGGCCCCCCACTTCTGGGCTGGGTTGGCTGTCGGCCAGAGGGCTGAGCACCTCGGTTCCTGCCCTAAGACCTGGGGACCCGGCTTGAGTTTCCAGGCCCACGTACCACAAAAACCCATCAGCTCCCCAGTGCCCGGGAGATCCAGGGCCGGGTGTGTGTTACGTGGACGTGTGTGGAGCTGTGTTGGTTTGCAAGAGTTCGTGAGTATTGATGCTGTGTGCTGGTGTGTTGTGTATGTGTATCATGGTGTGTGTTATTGGTGTGTATGGTGGCAAAGTACACTGTGTGTTGTGTGTGTTGGTGTCAGTGTGTGGGGACTGGACACGACCTCTGTGTGTGTGCGCGTGTGTACGTGTCTGTTGTGTTGTATTGATGGTAGTGTATGTTGTGATGTTGTGTGTGTTGGTGTGTGTTAGGTAGGTGTTGGTGATATGTGATTTGTGTGTTGGTGTGTGTTGGTGTGTATATTGGTACATGTTGGTGTGTGGGTTGTTAAGGTGTGTGTTGTGTTGGTCAATGTTGTGTGTGTTGTTGTGTATATTGGTATGTGGGTTGTTGAGGTGTGTGTTGTGTGTTGGTAGTATATGTTGTGTGTGTTGGTGTGTATATTGGTATGTGTTAGTGTGTGCATTGTTGAGGTGTGTGTTGTGTGTTGGTGGTGTATGTTGTGTGTGTTGGTGTGTATATTGGTATGTGTCAGTGTATGCATTGTTAAGGTGTGTGTTGGTGTGCATTATGTGTATGGGTGACTTGTGTGTTGTTGGTGTGTATGTGTGTTAGTGGTATATGTGGTATGTGTCTCCTATGATCAGTCTGTGGGCAGCAGTAGCTGCTCATGCCGTCCGGGCTCATCCTTGTGATGGTCCCGGTGCCAGCACCCTGCCCTCCTGGAGTGTGAGCCGAGCAGGACGTCCCATGCCTCTCCGGGCCTTTCTGGGGCCTGTTCAAGATGTCACCTGGGAGTGGGGCCAGGTGGGCGGTGTCAGGACTGGCTGTGGGTGGCTTCCTCCGGCTTGGAAGCCACAGGTACTCCCGGCATCCCACCCTGGGGCTGACGCCTGCTGTTTCCAGTCAGGCAGTGCAGCCTGTGTGTGTCTCCGGCATCTCTGTCCTGGGACAGGCACCCGACACGAATGCCTGCCGAGTGGGTCAGACGCACTCCTCTGTGCCTCAGCCAGTGGCCCCGGAACCACAGACTCTCCCGGGCTGGGCCCTGGGTCAGCCCCGGTGCTGCTGCAGCAAATGACCGGAGATGTTGTGGTGGCCATAAGTCAGCACCTGATAGTCGAGCTGGCCTGCTCTCTCCTGGGAACTCTGTCCTGGCCTGTCCCAGCGGCCGCCTTTGGCCCCTTCTCCATGGTCAGAGCCAGCAGCGAGCCCTCCCACCCTGCTCCCCACTCCTGCCCTGCCGCTGCCCCTCTGCTGCCCTTTGTGATAACTTGGCCCACAGTGGCATCCAGGATGGCGTGACTCATCATGTTCCTTTGGGGACTGGACATGACCTTTGTGTATGTGTGTGTGCGTGCATGTGTACATGCATGTACATGTGCGTGTGTGCGTGTGTGTGTGTGTGTGTGTGTGTGCGCAGGGGGTGTATTTTCTGCCTTCGTGGGACCTCATGGTCATGGGCTCTGCCTCTGTAGCTGGCCCTTCTCTGTTGCATCTGCCTCACTGCAGCGCAGCTGGAGAAGCTGCTGGTGGCGCCAGGCCTGCTGCGTCACTGGGAGGCTGAGCGGACCCGGAAAAGCAGCTTTTGTATGGCCTCCTCCTGTTCTTCCTTCTCCTGCTCCTCTTCTACCTCCTACTCCTCCTCTTCCTCTTCCTTCTTTTCTTCTCTTTTTCCTCCTCCTTCTCTTCCTCCTCCTGTGTCCCCTTCCTTCCTCTTTCTCTCTCTCTCTCTCTTTCTTTCTTTCTCTTTCTTTCTTTCTTTCTTTCTTTCTTTCTTTCTTTCTTTCTTTCTTTCT
>JAOXYA010000019.1:11911937-11925851 GCA_028565675.1 Sorex palustris
AAAATAAAACAGTAAGGGTGAACTTGAATACCCAGAAAATAATTCTTTTAATATTCACTATCATTATCAGTTACAAGAGGTGCCATTTATAAAACTTATCTTGCTCCTTTTGGAAATGAAAGCCTTCTTTATCTTAAATATAATTTAAACTCACTTTACTATATATTTTGATCATCTTTGCTCTACCTAGACTTCAGCAGGGTTCATATTCTGGGTCAGCTCACTTATTTATATTTTCTTTCTTTCTTTTTTTTTAGTACTAAGGAGATACTCTAAACTCTGTGAGAAATCACTTCTGGTGGTTCTTGGGGATCATGTGGTGCTAGAGATTGAACCCAGGCCTCCTACAAGCACAGTATGAAATCAGCCTATTGAGCGATCTCTCTGTCTGCTCAATTTATTTGTAAACTTAATCCTCATCTCAAATCTGTCTTCTCCTATACACATGAAGTCACCTCAGTTCGCCAAGATCAAATAATCTGCATTTATACTATGCTTGTGTTTTAGTTATATAAAATCCTGAATAAGCTTAAAAGTATGTAAATATATACCACACACATTTATATACATATATATATATACATATATATGTATACATATATATTCAACTTGTTGTTTTCTCAGTTTAAAACAATCTTTCTCCCCATACAAAGCAGGCTTTATAATTAAAAAGAGTTTCTATCAAATTTTTCTTTCACTCAAATCAGCCAAGCATTTATCATCAAGATTCGCATTTGAAATGAGTACCAGTCAAGAGCTGTTCCAGTATGGGCACAATTTTCACCACGTTCCAAAATAAATTCTACTTCTATTTTCAGAAATTATGAAAAAAAATTCTTAAATTCAAAAGTTTAACAGATTAACATTATGGCTCAGAAGCTCCCAACTAAGTTTCCCAAATAGCCCATACACTAGCCTTTCCTATTCACCTACTGGCTCGTGTCATTACAACTTTTGTTTGGGGGAGCACAACCAGCAGTGTTTAGTGCTAGCACATCCTAGCCCTTTGTTGAGTGGTCACTCCTAGAGGTGCTTAGGGGTCTGTGCTGTACCATGGATGAAGCCTGGCCTCAACTCTCTCCTTTGAATTATCTTCTTCACATGGTTAAGGCACTTGGTTTGCATGCAACTGACCACATTTTGTTTTTTTTAATTTTTTATTAGTGAAATATCATGAGGTACAGTTGTAGATTTACAAATTTTTGTGCTTGGGTTTCGATTATACAATGATCAAGTACCCATACCTCCACCAGTGCCCATTTTCCACCACCATGGATCCCAGTTTCCCTCCCACACCCATCCCCCCATCCCACCCTGCCTCTGTGGCAGGGCATTCCCTTTTGTCTCTCTCTCCTTTTGGGTGTTGTAGAGCCATGTACTTTAAACACACAGTCTTCATCTCTTGTTGAAGGACCTTGCTTGGTAGGGACCATTGCCTTCCTCTTACAAATAGCCAAAAGGCTCCTTGGTTCAGGTAGGCAGGTGGTTGGCTGCATGCAGCGATTGCGGGGAAGATCCTATGCTTTATGCCTGCACAGCTCAAACATCAACCTTCTATTTTTTTTATTTTGCTTTCTGGGTCACACCTGGTGATGCACAGGGGTTACTCCTGGCAGAGTATTACTCCTGGCGGTGCTGAGGGAACCATTTACTGGGAATCATACCCGGGTTGGCTGCGTGCAAGGCAAATGCCCTACCCGCTGTGCTATTGCTCCAGCCCCATCAAGTGCCAACCTTCTTTGATAGTGTTTGGACTCACAACACCTAATGGCATTATTTTATGTCTCCAGCCACTTAGATCTAACTAAGCCATCTAAATGGCAAGATCCGTGACAGCTGTGACTGTCATCTCTGCTTTGTAGACTGACTCCACCACCACTACCACCACTGCAGCCTGACCCAGAGCATCCGGCACATTCTAGATGAGGCACCTCCTTGGTCCTGAAAAATCCTCACTGGACTCGTGACCATCACTGAAGGCCCATCAGAGCAGGAGTGCACACATTTCCTCCATGGTGCTGAGTTCAGTCACTGTCATTTGTTCTCCAACACAGAGCTGTTCTTCTACTTTGTGATTGTGTTCTGGACATTTACCTAGAGAGGGTATGGTGCCTGTCTCAAGATGCCACGGGAGCAAGACCAATCTCCCACCCTCCAGGATCCTGTTTGCTAAGTGCCTTTTAAAGCACTCTGGGGCAGATTCATCGACACCTTGGCATATTAGAATGATTAGGGTTGCTCACCACCTCTCTGCAGGGCTCTTTGCTGGAGCTCCAACATCGTCCAGTGCGGGAAGAGCAGCCCTCACGCCGGGACAGCTTAGCCTCCCTTCCACCAAGGGTACAGCACAACTCCACGGGGCACCGTACACAGTGACCAAGGACAGTCGCGAAATTAGAGCCATGCACAACCTACACCACTGCACCTGGCAGGCTCGAACACTCCAACACCTGCACCTGCACAGGAAACCACTTCCCGCTCTGCCTCACAAGAGGAATGCTTTCCACATGACAAGGAATTTCAGCCCATGATGTCAGTGGCCCTGAGAGAGGCTCTGGGGAGTCATCAAGTCTCTTTCTCCTCTACTCCTTATGCTCAGGGATTCTCTGGGCTCCACCAGCTCCCTGGCGCCCCCTCTCAGGTGGTGACTGCCCAACAGATGACAGTTGTGAGCAACCAGCAGTCCCAGGCTGTATTCCTTCCCACCACACTTACCTGGGATGAGCGGTGGTCCCTGCTTGGCTCTACGGAGGTGACTGAGCCTGTGATTACCAACGCGCTCCTTGTTTGTCTTTTCAGCCCTGAAATGCTGTCAGGGAAGAGAAGCGATAATAACATGTTATTAAGTTCTCTCTGGGTAACACGATTCAGGAGTCAGGAGGCAGTTTGGTCATTTATGTCTTTGAAAAGCTTAGAATAATTTTCAGTGTCATTATCCCCAATTTAAAGAGCCAGGCTCCAACATGCAAATAGATTTCTGGCCACCTCTGTGTGTATATATAGACACACGTGTCCTTTTCGAGGGCCATGTGAGAGTGTGTGAACACCGGTACAGAACACGAGCAGGTGTGCACAGACACACATACACACATACACAAACACACACACACACACACTCATGCTCTGACTTCCTTAGGGAACCATATCTTTGTACCCCTCACCTATTTTTAGGAGCATGGCTTCTACATCCCAGGTTTTTAGGAATTAAAGATATTTTCCCCCCAAAAATATTCCTGTCCTCACTGTGCCCCCCTTCCCCATCTTGGGGAGTCTTTTTTGCAGGGTCACTATTTAAATTTTTTAGAACATATATATGGGCTGGAGCGATAGCACAGCGGGTAGGGCGTTTGCCTTGCACGCGGCTGACCCAGGTTCGATTCCTCTGCCCCTCTTAGACAACCTGGCATGGTAAACTACCGAGAGTATCCCATCCACACGGCAGAGCCTGGCAAGCTATTTGTGACATATTGGTTATGCCAAAAACAGTAACAATAAGTCTCACAATGACGACGTTATTGGTGCCCACTCGAGGAAATCAATGAACAATGGGAGGACAGTGCTACAGACAGTGCCACATTTTGCCTTGATTTATGATTAATTTTTATAGTTTCATTAAGTCTTCAATTTTGAAATGGGAATGTAAAGATGGCAGCTGAGATGAAGCCATTTGTATTTAGTTCAAGTCAAATTCACAAGGCCCTCGCTATGGGCTAGATGTAGTACTGTGTCTAAATACAAGGAAGATAAGATATGGTCTCTGTTCTTGTGGTATATGCAGCCTAATAATATAGCTTTATGTTCTTTGCAGTCTCTATAACAATACCTTTTACATCTACTAGTATCCAATAGGGATTTGTTTGATTTAACTGAAAATTACTTAGAATAAAAATACAGGAGGAGAGAAATGAGAACAAATTGTGTCATTTTTTTAATAATTACAACTGGCATACATTTTATTAAGCATAATTGACTGGTATTATTAGGTTAGAGTGCCAGTCTATGATTGCAAAAACTACAAAAATAACATGGCTCACATTCCCACAACAGTCATAATATATAGTAGCAAGATCAAAATATTGGATATCTATTGAACTTTCTCATTTACAGAATAATCTGAAAATGTAAGGATAATGCGGCATCATATCATTGGAACATCAAAACTGTAAATTCACTGAATGATGAAATGTGTCAAGCTCCATATAAATAATAATAATAGTGTATTGCTTTATCTATTTTCATTCAAGCAACAAAAAAAGAAAGTACACATATTAATAATGAGGTCCATGGATTATGTGTCATAATATAATGATATTTTCACCATATAGAATCATTCACTCAAAAGCACAAATAGAGGTTTTTTTAAGTTTTGTTCATACTGGGTTAACAACACAAATGAACTCTTAGTAACAAAGCCATTATCTTCAATTTCCTGAGCCGGAAAACATAAAAAATGCTGAATAAATTTCCAAAGCCACAACTTCTTCAGAGTCGAACAATTCAGTACAAAATATACTAACAACATAATAAAGTCAAAATATATTAGGATGCCTTTAAATTATACACCTTAAGTGGGTGAATTTTGCAGTACGTGTGTTATATATCAATAAGTCATACTCTATGTGTACATAAGCATAAGTGTATATATAAGAATACATATTCCTTTGTGTTTTTAACTTAGTAGCTCAAACCCAAATGCAGAGGGACACAGAAGCTGTTTCATAGTTCCATTGATGTTAGTGAGAATAATCATAGGAGCAAGAAAATTAATCTGGGCCATAAGGACAAGCTGCAATGTTAAGCATCATTCATCCTCCAGAGATACTGACGGAGTCTTTCTCCATGTCAAGACATGTAAACTATCTGTTCTCTTAGGCAGTTGTACAGGCTTTCTGTTAAGATTGTTTTCATTTTCACTTTGGGCTTGGTGCCGTACTGCATCTAAATGCAAGGAAGGTAAGATATAGTCTCTGCTCTTGAGATATGCGCAACCTAATCAATATTACTTTATGTTCTTTGAATCTTACGTCTTCTAGTACCAATAGGGATTTGTTTGATTTAACTAAAAATTCACTTAGAAGAAAAATTTAAGAGCATGCAAATGAGAACAGATTGTTTCACCAAAGAATATCAGTCTCTGTGGTCAGAGACATTTATTTGTGACTAGGTGGGCTGGGCACTGCAGAACCACCACCAGCTCAGGCCACTGGGTGGCAAGTGCATCTTCAACCTGCATGCCAATACCTGGGACATTACTATTAGCTAAGCAAAAAAATACAGAGGTCTCATAAATGAATGTATAATAGTTTGTTTGTTTTTAATAAGGGTAATCCCTAGCAGTGTCTTGGGTGCCAGGGTCACTCCTGGGAGTGCTTAGTCTCAGTGTGGGTTTGGGATCATTTCCAGAAATGCTTGGTCTCACAGTATTCATTTGACAGCGTGCCCTCAGGTCTGGCAATGCATACTGGTTGCCAAGGCATTGCCAGGTGGTGCTCAGGGTTCTGTGGTGAGTTCATTCACTTGGCTAGCTCCCTGGCCCCAGAGGAGTTTTTAATAGAGAAACCTAAGTGACAGGATTTATGCAATGACCTATGCTGATTGAAGACTCCTATATCAGTATAGGAAGTCTCATCTCAAGGCACTCAGTGGAGATAGGGATGCAACTGTTCATCTCACATTTTAGGACCCAACCTTGCTCTTCAGTGTTGTCTCTGATTGAATATTTTTGGAAGACAGATTTTTGAAATGACCATAGAATATCAATGACATCATCTCTTCTCATCTTTTGTGGCGATGTGTGGGATCAGGTTGGTGAGGTAAGGGAATGGAAAAGACTTATCTCTGTTTCTTATTTGGCCTCACTTGCCATTTTGTTTTTAAAAAATGGATGTTTATAGTCCATAATAAAATTTGTCCCATACAATTTAGGAGAATATTCTATTCCCAGACTGGAGCGATAGCACAGCGAGCAAGGCCTTGCACGTGGCTGACACGGCTGACCTGAGTTCAATTCCTCTGCCCCTCTCGGAGAGCCCGGCAAGCTACCGAGAGAATCTTGCCCGCATGGCAAATCCTGGCAAGCTACCTGTAATGTATTCAATATGCCAAACACAGTAACAAGTCTCACAATGTTACTGGGCCTGCTCGAGCAAATCAATAAACAACAGGAGGACAGTGACAGTGACAGTGATTCTATTCCTACTTATTTATCTAATGAGAGTTAAAACTATTATATTAATGACTCCTATCTAGTCTTGGGTCATTCCAAAATGCAGTAAGGTCCCACTTACTATTGAAAACTACTCATATGAAGTAGGTACTGACACCCTACTTGCACTTATTCTACATGTCTGAATTTGAAGTGATTGGAAGAGAGGAAAGGTAGAGAGGAGAAAAGAGGGAGTAGAAAAAGAAGTTTTTAAGTAGATAAGGAATTGATAATTAACTTTCCTATTTTTTTTTCTGCTACTAGAGGATTCTTTTATCTTCTTTTTTCTTCTCTTAATACTGACACCTATCACTATCACTATCACCCCGTTGTTCATCGATTTATTCAAACAGGCGCCAGTAATGTCTCCATTTATCCTTGTCACATGATAGTGTAGCCCAATGGCATATTGGGAACTCATTCAGGGTCAGGGGGATGAGGACCACCTTTGTCACTGTTTTTGGCATATCAAGTATGCCATGGGTAGCTTGCCAGACTCTGCTGTGTCGGCAGGATATTCTTGGTAGCTTGCCAGGCACTCCGAGAGGAATGGAGGCTTTTGGGGCAGCTTCTAATCACCTTTACAGGTGTTCCCAGTCAGGCATATATGCAGGCAAGATACTCACGGTAGAGTAAGAACTACACAATAAGAGGTCACACGGCCGCATTCGCAGCTGCACACTTCCGGGAGCTTGGTTTTATAGTCTCTGGATCTTGGCAGTTGATGGGATTACACGGCAGTTGGTGGGTGTAACTGTCTAGCTACTGGAAGATGGGGGATCTGGGTGGAGGAGGCCTCAGCCCCAATCCTAGCAGGCTTGGAGATCTCAGCCCCAGGTCCCGCACACCTGGGTTCCTCTGCCGGTTCCTTCATGTGAGAGGCTCGTGCTAGCATGTGGAGAGTGGTCTTAGCATGGCTGTGGCTGGGTCCTGGAGGTCTTCAGCTTCCGGGATTCTGCTCAGGGTGGAGAGGGAAACTCAACCTGCCCCCCTCCAAGGTTCCCGGGTGAGGATAGCCAGGCACGGAGAGAGGAGACTCTGCGATGTTCTCTTCTGGCAGCTTGGTTTTATAGTTTCTGGATCTTGGCCGTTGATAGGGTTACACTGACATCTATACTTTCTTTATATTGTACATGTAATTTGCCAATCTAACTTGGATCTTTCTCATACTTTTCTACACATCATTCTTCACTAATATGCATTTCCACATCTGCATTGGGTAGTTGATGAAAATTTCTGGGAGAAAGTCCCTCTCAAGAGAAGGTCTGATTACTGTGGAGGGAAAGGGGGTGGATGGGCAGAGTGGTAAAAAGACTATCTACTTTGACAAGATTATTCACATAATCACACCCTGTAGAGAATTAAGAAATGGGTAGTATATTTTAAAAGCACACATGAACGAACAGGGGAGATGAATAAAAGCAATCTTGAGATGAGATAATCTAATTGTGGCCTCAGTCATCACACCTGAAACAATACTTTATCATTATTATTTTATATTTTAAGCAAGCTATAATTAGGATTATTTGCTTAAAAAGAGACAATGCAGAATATGGACTGAACCCATATTTAAAAATTGTTCATGTTTGTGCTATGATGAACTTATTGTAAATTCTCTTCTTGTTACTTTTGGACTTTGGCCTGTACCTTTTTTCTGATACCATCATGATTTTGATAGCCTTTATTGTTTTTTTTTTCTTTTTTTGGTCACACCCAGTGATAGTCAGGGATTACTCCTGGCGGTGCTCAGGAGACCATATGGAATGCTGGGAATTGAACCCAGGTTGGCCGCATGCAAGGCAAACACCCTAACTGCTGTGCTATCACTCCAGCCCAATTTTGATAGGCTTTAAACTCATTAAATTTTTCACTAAAATCTTCTAGTAATTCTGCGCTATTTAGAATCTTTTTGCTTTGGGGAAATGCTGAGCTTCTCAGACATGTAAAATAATTTAGAAACTGATTTTCAGTTTTCAACTATCTGAATCCCAATTTTCATCACTAACCTAATAATCTCCATGCCACATGTTTTTAAAGAGTGGAAACCTTATAGAAAGGCAATTTTGTAGACACCTAGTGCTGGATTTATTATAAAATGAACCTCTGATTACCTATATAGTGCAGTCATTTATGTAGATTTATTCCCTGAGAAACTACAGAGAGCAAAATAATAAATGATTTTCCCCCTGATTGTGAATGTCTTAGTTGTGTAGACTGTTATAAAAAAATGGTCTTGTAAACTGGTGACTTGAATAGCAAACACTTAATTCTCACTGTTCTAGATCCTTAGAAACCCATGACCAAAGTCTTGGTAGATTAAATGTTCAGGAAGAACTCACTTCCTGTATCGTGCAGCTTCATGCTTTCATAGGCTCCTTGTTATGGTCTCATACTGGGGAGAGAGAGGAAGAGAGCTGTCTTCTGTTTCTTCTTTAAAACAGTACTTCCTTCACAATGGTAATCATCAATGACTGCTCAAGTACAATTATTCACATAAATATGCATTCCATAGCATTTCTCCTTATTCTATTTTTTTTCATCTTATGTTCACATAGAGCGACATAGGGGATCAGGGTTTCAATATTAAATTTTTTAGACTACATACTTTAGGTATTATTAGCAAAGTTTAGTATAAGGTATTTTCCTCTCATTGGCCCCAGTTTCCACTATTCTTTATTTATCTTTATTTGTTCATTTATTAAATAAGGGTCATTCCAGACACAGAGGATCACGTACCATTCAATATCATACATGGCTTTTTATGTTTCTTAGATTAAAAAAATTGAAAATATAATTATGATGCCTATGACTATCAAAAGTAAGAAAATGGGAGGAATATTGAGACAACAAAGAGTTTGAAACAAAACTGAATGATATAGAATCTATTTTGTTGGAACTATAGAAAAATGTGCTATGTGTACTATAAAAAATGAATGTGGGGCTGGAGAGATAGCACAGCGAGTAGAATGCACATGCATTTGCCTTGCATGCGGCTGACCTGGGTTTGATTCCCAGCGTCCTATATGGTCCTCCCAGCACTGCCAGGAGTGATTTCTGCGTGCATAAACCAGGAGTGGCCCCTGTGTATTGCCGGGTGTGACCCAAAAAGAAAAAAAAACAACAGGAAGGAAGGAAGGAAAGAAAGAAAGAAAGAAAGAAAGAAAGAAAGAAAGAAAGAAAGAGAAAGAAAGCTGAATGTGACAATTTAAAAATAAAATTTAAAATACCATTTGGGAAATACTCACACTCAATCTGCTTGGTCCCACAGGTATCTGATTTTGAGATTAGTCCTACTTTATTTGGACTATAAAATATCTTACTCCAGGCATTTTATAGTTCAAATGTTGCATTGCCTTTTCTTGTGTATCCTGAAAATATGTGAATAGTGAGAGGAAAGTAGTAGATGCCCAATACCCTCAAATAACTTCCAGCAAAATCCCAAGTATTGTTTTATTTAATCATTCACGATTTTGTTTTCTGATTTTATTTTTTTACAGCACAAAATTGCTTTGGGCTATTTTGGAATAACCTTTCTTTGGCAAATGGATTGATATACTCTCTTATGCATTGCAGGCATTGTTTAATCTGTTTCCATTATTTATATGCTGTGGTATAAGTGGCAAAGGCCAAGTCCTTCTGCTGCTGGAGACTGAAGCTGAGCTAGCAGAGCTGACTGCCCTGTCCAACTATTTCAGAAGGAAGCCAAAAGATTTGTGTGCACTCATTTTCTTTCCTAAATAATCATCATGTTGCTTGCTGCAGTGCAACAGATTATGAATTTAAACTAAGATGGAACAGTTCAGTAGGTTAAATTTCAGATGCATGTTTGGTTTTGACAGTGGCCTTGGAGAGTCTAAAGTCAAAAAGTTGGCAAGGAGCATAAAGGGGGAAAATTTACTGTAGAATATCCAGACTTTAGTTACCTATTAGACCCAGAGAAGCTGTGAGCAATAATATTTCTAGAGGCAAATCCACTTAACTATAATTTTCACAAAAATAGAGGGATGTTTGTTATATGCATATGTAGTGAGGAAAAACTAAATTGAAAACTCTTAGGGCTGATGAGATAGGACAGTGAGTAGAGTGCTTGCCTTGTACATGGCTGACTCTTGTTTGATCCCTGCTACCCATATGGTCCCCCTGAGCACTGCCAGGAGTGATGACTACATGCAGGACCAGGAATAAATCCTGAGAACTACTGTGGTCCCCCAAATAAACAAAATAGCACTGTAGCACTGTCCTCCCTTTGTTCATTAATTTGCTGGAGCAGACACCAGTAACGTCTCCATTGTGAGACTTGTTGTTACCATTTTTGGCACATCCAATACTCCAGGGAGAGCTTGCCAGGCTCTGCCATGTGGGCGGGATACTCTTCGTAGCTTGCGGGCTCTCTGAGAGGGAAAAAGGAATCGAACCCGGGTCGGCTGCGTGCAAGGCAAATGCCCCAATTTTTTTTTTTAAATTGAATCACTGTGAGACACAGTTACAAAGCTTCCATGATTTTCAACTCCATTTTCAACTCTTTTCATGTGGGCTTCCTACCCCGACCCTCGGGGTTGCTCAGTGCAGTCTCGGATCACACACTTCACTGCGTGCAGTGCCCCTGCATCACAGTCATTGTGCAAATATTTTAGGAGCTTGGGGAAGCTGCTTGTGTGGCAGAAAGGAGAGGGGTAAGGGATTGAGGCTGGGGGAGAAAATTCTAGAAGTACTCTACTTACTACCAGAATGGGAGAATTTACAAACTGCTGGGGTGGGGGGGCAGCTGGAGGAGAGTTCGGGGAGGAGTAAGTGGGGAAAAGCTGCACTGGGCTGGGAAGGGGGCCCCATCCTGGGTGTTCACAAGGAAGGTGCTGGAGATGGGGGAGAGCAAACAAGAGGGAGAGAGAGGCCGAGTTCCCACGCAGACTTACATTCCCACGCAGGCTTAATTTGACTCCTGGCCTGGACACGACAGGATTGACAGATTGATAGCTCTTTCTCAATTCCATGGGTGTTGGTGCATGGCCGTTCTTAGTTGGTGGAGCGATTTGTCTGATTAATTCCAATAACTAACGAGACTCTGGCATGCTAACTAGTGACACGACCCCCGAGCAGTCGGTGTCCCCCAAACAAACAAAATAAACTAAATTATAAATGAATAAAGTGAAAGAACCCAAAGGCGAGTCATATTTTCTAAGTTTTAGATTTCTTGTTTTACTCTTGGCATGTCACACACAACAAATTGTCATTTTTTAAATTTGATTTGTAGCAAGGGTTCAATTCCAAGTTTGACAAGTCAGTATTTTTGTTTGGTACAGGGTGAGGAGTGGAATTGAGTGTGTGGAGATGGAGGGAGGGGGTTACTAGGGTAATCTAGCTTTTGTAACAATCTCCATGTCACATGCCCTGTAGCATGGAAAAAGCCTCCAAAAAATAAATGTCAGTATTTTGACTGACATTGCAGTGTGATAAGTACTTATTTCTTGCAGTGTTGATGAAGTCTGCAGCTAAAATGATCATCGTCGCCCAGTGAGGTAATTAGGAAGCATTTTATAGCTTTACTAAACGATTTATATATTTTGTCAAATATGAAAGCCACGAGAGATGAGTTACTAATCTCATATCCCGAAGTGGCAAGTGGTCCAATTGGGACTCAGACATTTCCATTTCCTTTACTCTTCTCTTCCCTTGCCGTCCTTTGCTTTTTCTTCCTTTTGCTCTGTTTCTTTTCCCTCATTTTTACTCTTCGGAATGATGCTTAACTTGAGATCTATCAACTTCACAAATTTTCATGTACCATACAGAATTGTTAATGCTAGATACGATGTTGCACAGAAGGCAATTATAAATTATACAAGGTGTTTGTCCATTTCATCACATTTAATAATTACTGAATTTACTATATGTCAGTGGCCGAACCGGGTTCTATTCCTCCGCCCCTCTCGGAGAGCCCAGCAAGCTACTGAGAGTATCTTGCCCACATGGCAAAGCCTGGCAAGCTCCCTGTGACATATTTGATATGCCAAACACAGTAGCAACAAGTCTCACAATGCAGATATTACAGGGCCTGCTGGAGCAAATCGATGAACAATGGGAGGACAGTGACAGTGAACAATTGTTACTACTTATCTTCCCGGCTACCTTAGAAAGCCCATGTTCAGGGTAAGGGGCCTGAGCATTAGAAGCAGGGATGGGAACTGAAAGTGGAAAGAAATACAAAGCTCAATGTCATGGACTCTGATTCGGTCTGTATACTGTCCTATTTTGCCTATTTATGGGAATCAATGATTTCCTCTTGTTCTGATTAAGATAGTCTGTTTCTGCCTTACCAAATAATGATTTAATGCTTAATAAATACTAAGGGAGCCATAAAACTTGAAGCAATAATAACATCTGGTAAAAACCTCATCTCTCCATGTATTAGCTCTATAAGAACTCTTAGTTCACATTTTTAATATATATACATAACACAGCTAATGATACCCCTTTAGCTTATTTTATAGAATTATTTATAGATAAGTAAATAAATTGACGTAAAGTCTGAAATCACTAAAGCATTCCTTTAGTCAACATATTCAATTCTTTTTGTAGTTCTTGTATGACAGAAGTTACTTCAGTATCCGTGCTACAGCTTCTTAATAGGCTCATTATGGCATTCAAATGTATTTTATAATTAGATTTCTATAAGGTCAGATTTGTGCAGAAATAAGAAAGGGACTGTCTTAACTTGTTTTTGTTCATGTGAAACTCATCACAAGAAGAAAAATGATTGCTTCAATATCATTCTCATTAAAAGCTGCCCAAGCATTATAGATGGGGAAATGTCTAAAAGAGTAATTTCAGCTGTCATATCAACACAGATGACAGCAATGTGTCAGTGTCTCAGGTGTCTAAATGTTCAATATATTCTAAGACTATTTTTATTCCCAAATTAGCTCCACGGTGATCCACAACCTCACAGTTCTTAAAGGACTGCACAAAAAGTGAAAATGATTGTTATGACATTTAATCCCCCGCATCTTGAAATAATTAATTTATACAGGAAGGATGTTCTAAGCCAAATGAAACATAGGCATAAAAATGATGAATGCCTTTCATTAATTTTAATGGCAGCAGATACATTGATTTTACTTTGTCCTCTTAAGAAAAAAAGATTAATTTTTTAAGTCATAACATCTTGCTGAAGAACACCTGAAAATGCTGATAATAGGAATATTTATCTATAAATCTTTAAAATTTATTTCCCTCTCCAAGAGGAAAAAAAGAGTACAAATAGTTGTTCTTTCATCTTTTAAACCTAACCCCTAGCTTGCTCTTGTTGAGTTACTGTATTTGATTCATTCTCTGAATTCTACCTATTCCATCCCAGGGATCAGTTTGTCAGCTACTAGCTGCATTCTACTAACATCATACTCAATGGAGGGAAACTGAAAACCTTGGCTTCATTTTCAGGTGCAAGTTAAGGATATCCACTATTAACCAGTATTCATAGGCCTAACCACTACAACTAAGCAAGAGAAGAAATTAAAATATCTAAACTTGAAAACAAGAATAAAATTGTCACTCTTATCTGATGATAATATGCATAGGCTAACCTTATCCTAAAATCCTATTTAACTATTGAAAGAATAGGCCAATAGAGTAAAGCAACAGGTCACTGTCCTCCCATTATTCATAGGTTTTGCTCGAGCAAGCCCAGTAACATTGTGAGACTTGTTGTTACTGTG